>CM038678.1:725686394-725831394 GCA_021605205.1 Aegilops longissima | reverse complement strand
TAGCACCAATGAATGATGACGAAATTGATGTTCCTATAACAGAAGAGAACATGTGCTCGGTGCTTGGCATCAATGACGAACCTGAGCATCGGAAAATTGTATCTGAAGCAGCCATGAAAGCCTCCATTGCAGATGTTGATGCATGTGTGGCTGATATTGATGAGGATTTACTTGCTGATGCGGCTCTTCCTGTGCCTGACCATATGCCTGAAGAGGATCACTTTTGGTATGATAAGGATCATCCTGTGATAGAGGAAGGATCTTTGTTTCGTTCAATGAACGAGTTTAGGATGCTCATCAGAACATTTGCTATTAGAGGCAAGTTTGACATCAAGATCAAGGATAGTGACACTACTAGATTTTTGGGTCACTGTAAAGGAAATGCATGTCCTTGGAGAATAACTGCTAGGACAATAGAAGATGGAAAAACAGTCAGGGTACAAACTTATCTAACATGAATAATTTTTTATGTTAAAAATATTTTTTATAAATTACTTGCAACTGATGGTTTGTATTGTGTTTTCTGCAGGTTAACAAGATAGTAAAGCCTCATAAGTGTTCATCAACCGCTGCAGTGACAACAAGCATGGCAGATCAAGCATGGGTGGCAGAAAAGGCAATGGGGTATCTTCAAACTGAACCAAACATTGGTGCCAGCGAGCTCCGAAAAAAGCTACAAGCCGAGTACAAATGTACTATTGGGTATCATACTGTTAACAAGGGAAAAGAAAGGGCCAAGAATAGTTTATATGGGACATGGGGAAAAAGCTTTCAGTCGTTATTGAACTTCAAAGCTGAGATTGATAAAAGATCTCCCGGTAGCATTGTCGAGGTTGATGTCAAGAGGGAAAGAGGTGAAGTGCATTTCCGCGGATTTTTTATGGCACTTAAGCCATGCATTGATGGCTTCTTGGCCGGTTGTAGACCATATGTCAGTGTAGACTCCACATTTTTGACTGGAAAGTGGAATGGCCAATTAGCAGCATGTACAACACTAGATGGACAAAATTGGATGTTTCCTTTAGCATTTGGTTTCTTTGCTACGGAGACCGAGGATAACTGGATTTGGTTTATGCAACAACTGCATAGGGCAATAGGACATCTTCAAACTCTAGCTATTTGTACTGATGCATGCAAAGGGTTAGAGAATGCAGTTAAAATTGTGTTTCCTCAAGCTGAGCAAAGGGAATGCTTTAGGCATCTAATGGTAAACTTCAAAAAAAAGTTTCATGGAGATGTTTTTGGTCGCATGTGGCCAGCAGCTAAGGCTTATCGTCTGGAAACATTTAACTATCATATGGCCAAGATATTTGAAGCTGAACCTGCAGTGAGTGTCTACTTGTGTACCTATCATAACTTAAAGTGGATGAGATGCGACTTCAACACAGAAATAAAATGTGATTACATTCACAATAATCTAGCCGAGTGCTTCAATAGCTGGATCAAAGGAACAAAAGAGCTGCCCATGGATGAGCTAGCTGATGCAATAAGAGAGAAAATTATGATACTTGTTTATAGAAGGAGAAGGATTGGGGAAATGCTTCAGGGAGAGATATTGCCTGCCATCATTCAACAAATAAATAATAGAACTAGGCAACTTGACCATTTGGTTGTTGGAAGATCAACGGGAGAAAGTTGTGAGGTGAAGGACACTAGCAAAAATAATCTTAGGCATGTTGTGAAGATAGGCAGCCGTGAGTGCACTTGCCTAGAATGGCAACACACTGGAAAGCCCTGTGAGCATGCACTTGCATTCCTTATAGAGACGGCAGATGTAAATTTTCATCCATATGTACATGAGTACTACTCCGTGAGTAGGTTCCGGGCTGCCTATGCTGGAGAGATTGAACCAATCACAGACAAGTCTCAATGGCCTCATGTTAATATAGATTTCGAAATGGTGCCACCGGTTTTAAAGAGCTCTGTTGGGAGACGGAGGAAGCAGAGAATCAAAAGTTTCCTTGAAGAAGGTGGTGGTGGTGGCAGCAAACGGAAGAAAAAAAATGATTAAACTTTCTAGTGACGTGTCTGCGCATGAGCTGGCTCCAGTTGTTATTGCGACACCTACACGCACAACAACAATAACACTGCCTCCCAGCCTTCATAACAGCCCTGGGCCTATCACAAGGAGGTAACTATTATATCTGTCATATGAACATTTGATTCATGCAAAAGAAAAATCTTACTTTTATAACATTGGTGTGTAAACTCCCGTGTAAACATGCAGGAGGCTTGCTATGGCCATAGCTGGAGACGATGCATCACAGCCATCTGAGACAACTATTGATTCTGTAGCATCACCTACTTCTCACTTACCTTCACGCTCTACAACATGCAAGAAAAAATTGACCCCAAAGAGGAAGAAGCTCTAATTAATCTTAGTGCATTGAATTGCTATTTTAAATTCTGAGACGTGTTGAAATTTGCCAATTTCAGACAAATTTCAAAGATATTTACTGGAAAAAATATATTTTTGCTTGATGTAAACTTGGATTAATTTATCATGTCATTTGAACCGAGCAACCTTTTTGTGGCATCAGTTTGTGAATTCGGTGTGATCTATTCTCTCAATTCCATGTGCTAAGTGAATGTATGTTGTCAGTCTATTTTTTTATCTATGAAGCTGTTATATGCTGCCAATTTCCAACAAAGTGCATATGCCAGGATGCACAGCATATATATAGATCTCTCACCTGTGACTAAAGTAGTACCAGCTGCTAGGGTAATTAGTACTATCAACACTGTCGTCCAACCATGGCTATTACCGGCAACGCAATGAGCTCACTCACAAAAAATTGTAAACCCATGAATCACTAGAAGAACTTAGTTTTTACCAGCAACGAGCGCACCTTCTGCAGCTCTGAGTTGCAGCGGGAGCCCCGGGTACCCGCCGGTCCGCCGAGCTGCAGCGGGATTCACCACGGTGGACCGCCGAGCTGCAACGGGAGCCGCTTCCCAGGGCCGAGGAGCTGCAGCGGGAGCCGCCGCGCCGGGCCGACGACCTGCAGTGGGAGCTGCCGCGCCGGGCCGCCGAGCTGCCGAGCTGCAGCGGTAGCCGCCTCGCCGGGCCGAGGAGCTGCAGCGGGAACCGCCGCGCCGGGCCGACGATCTGCAGCGGGAGCTGCCGCGCGGGGCCGCGTCAAGGTGCCGTCGTCGGCCTCCTCCATTAGCTTCCTGTGGTATGATTATTGGGGAATGAAGAACAGAGTAAAGGCGTTGAACTAGAGAATAGTGAGCTCGTTGACCAGTCCAAAAGCAGAGAAGACGATGGGAAGAATTGTAAATTAGCCACAGGGGCAATTGTGTCTTTTCGCATGGGAGAAAAAGGGATAGAAATTCAAAAATGATTATAGCAATTGAAAAGGGCAAATCATTAAAAGAAAAATAAAAAGTGGGGCAAATGATCTAATCCTATGTAAACTGGGGCAAATCATCTAATGCCCAAGTAAATTGGGGCAAATTGTCCAATCTCCCCCTTCCCTCCATCTGCGTGCTCCGCGCCGCGCGCACCACCTGTTTGTCGATTTGCTTCTTGACAGTTCCAGGTTTGTTTGCTCGTTTGTTTGTGCGCGCAGGGCGTTCCTGTACAGCGGCTTCCTCTCGCACGCCGAGTGCGACCACCTCATCAAGCTGGTGAGTTGCTGCCCATGGCAATGAGGAGGTCCTTGTGTTATAAAGTTGTGATTTTTGTGCTTTTGTTGCACTGTTGTGGGGTTCAGGCCAAGGGGAGGCTGGAGAAGTCGATGGTGGCCGACAATGAGTCCGGGAAGAGTGTCATGAGCCAGGTGCGCACAAGCTCCGGCACCTTCTTGTCCTAGCGCGAGGTATGTGATCGGAAGAAGCGCCCTTGTTCTCTCCTTCAGTTTCAATTGTTTACATGCCTTGGGGTTCATATTAGTTCGTGTCAGATAAATTGTGTTGTTATAAGTCTACCTGGGTTGCGGATTTGTTGCCACATGTAGAAATTTTCGCTAGATCAGGCTGGCTTATGGTACAGCCGAAGGAGATAATAACTCTATCTATGGATAGTTGTTATTTGCACCTTCTTTCATGAGATGAAATGCCAGTGAATATTAGCTATACTGGAAGGCAACACAACCTGTGAATGGGTACAAGCCCTCCTGTTGAAAATATGTGAGCAAATAAAGTAGCTAATGGTTCTTGCCATTTGTGAAAATCAATCTTGATGAGTTAATCATTTTGGCAATTGCACATTCATATTTGCCTAGCGCAGTCGATGAAATGACCCTTGTAGAACATGTTTCTGCTGTTCCTCGTAGCATATGCAACAAACAACTAGAAATATTTCACGATCACTACTTTGTTTCATTTCCTTTGACCTATTCAAGGATGAAATTATCTCTGGAATTGAAAAGTGTGTAGCTGCTTGGACGTTTCTCCCTGAAGGTAATACATGCAACCTTATTTTTCTGTTGGCCGAAGGCATTCTGTATCTGACTAGCCTGTTTGTGTATCAGAAAATGCCGAGTCGATGCAGGTTCTGCATTATGAAGTTGGTCAGAAGTATGATGCCCACTTCGATTATTTTAGTGACAAAAAGAACGTGAAGCGTGGTGGTCATCGAGTTGCCACTGTTCTTATGTACCTGACAGATGTGAAGAAGGGTGGAGAGACTATGTTCCCAGTTGCTGAGGTATGTCGTTGCTTCTGAGATTTACTTAGCCTTACCTGTGACAGAAAAAGTTATATCCATCCGATGCATTGTTTCAGGGAAGAGATTTACAACATAAGGATGAAACGTGGTCGGAGTGCGCGAGACATGGCCTGGCAGGTAGCATTCGTCCTCTTGCATGTCAAATGGAAGGGTTTTCCATTTTACTTGCAAAGTGCAATATTGTCCACCACTATTTACATAACTCTTATCCTAAAACTTGGGCCTTGCCGCAAAAGTTGCGGGGTCTGCGATGCTTGAACCCCCCACCAATCTTAACTGAATTTGCATGGTTACTGAGATGTAGATTACAAAACCAAATAGGTTCTTAGTAGCATGGCATTTGATGTTTACCCTTCTTGTCATGCAGTTTGACCTCAGAGCATCTTGATATAAAGCAGAAAAGGGAATTGACTTTGTTTCAGTAGAATTTAGATACAACCTGATGGCATCAAGTATTTCCAGCAATGTCTTACACAAATTTCTCAGTTCTGACTGACGTCTTCATAGCCGATATCCAAGAAAAAATTTCAACTGGTCTAACCTACCAAATCCACTCTGGGAAGTCAGATACTCCCTATTCCATGTATCAAGTTGATCCTCCATTGCTGAAGCTATTAAGATAAACTGAAAACTGTGAAGTGTTGACACATAAATGGTACCTGAAGCAGCCATCAGCCACAAAACTGAATGCCCACACACATCTGTATGTGTGTTCCTCTTTCTCTCTTTTCCGAAACAGGAACATCCAGCACGCGGCAAAACCTCCTTGAATGGTTTTGTAGTTTATTTGCGACGCGGTTTTGTAGTTCAAGGTATTACAGTCACCAAATTCTCAGGAGGTGAAGTGAATTTTGTTTCTTGTTTTTGAGGTGAAAAAAGTGACCTGCTTGCTGAATAGTAACATGGTGACCACCCTGATTGGCCACGATTCGTCTCGTCTTCCTCCCCAGCAAGCAAAGGCATAGGTGCTAGGCCACTGCTCTCTCTCGCTCTCCCTCATGCTCTGCGTGACCATGGCTCGATAAAAGATCTCAATTTTGCGCTGACCGTCTAGGGGTTTACCTTCACATTTGTTTGTGCTTCTCGAATTAAAATACAGGGTTTTAGTGCCAAGTATATAAGCTGGAACCCCCTCTCCTACATGGGTTTTAGTGCTAAGTAAATAAAAGTTAATTGCTTTGCTTTTGCCCATATGACATTATTGCAATTGAGTTATAAAAGAGCTCTCCAATGTTCTCTGGGTTATAAACTGAGATTAGCTGTCCTTTATTGATTCATGGACATTTTTATTCTTTCTCCCCTCTAAAGAATCCAATGGCAGAGAACTCAAGTCTGACTCTGCCCCCTATCTCACTAGAGTATTGAAAGCTGATTGGTTGTTAAACTGGATGCTCGACTTTCTTGGCACAAATCTTTGCTTGCAATTGGCCATGAAATCTGACCAACTTCTACTTGCACGCATATATTGGAGTACATTAGGCCCTGTTTGTTTCGTAAGTCCTAGGACTTTTTTAAGTCCCAACTTATAAGTCATAAGTCCCTACCTGTTTGTTTACAGTGACTTATAAGACCCGAGTCCCTGCCTGTTTGTTTACAGGGACTTATAAGTCCATGTTGCACCGCTGCAACGAGACTCGGGAGAGGGCCTGTCCGGTGATTGGACGCACCGTTGCAACGAATCGAGGCAGAACGAACCGAGGCGGGGCGGCGACGGGGCGAGAGGCGGGGCGGCGAACCGAGGCGGGGCGGCGACGGGCGGCGAACCTGAGGTGGGGCGGCGACGGGCGAGAGGCGGGCGGGCGGCGGCGGGGCGGCGACGGGGCGTGCGGGGAACGAGCCTGGAGCGAATAAGTCCCAATAAGCTCCTCCCTGAGAGTCTTATTTAATAAGTCTCAAATCAACATAATAAGTCCCAATAAGTCCCTTGTGTTTGGTTTAGGTGGGACTTATAGGGACTTTTTTAAGTCCCTAAACCAATAAGTCCCTGGAAACAAACACCCCCTTAGTTTCCAGTCTTACGAGATACCTCAAAGTGTCTCTGATACATACATCAAAGTGTCTGCAGCTACTGTATTTATTTATACTTTAAATAAAAGATGCCTCTTCTGTACGCATGAATCTCTATGATGAGATCCACATACATACATATTATGTTTATCATGGTCTGCACTATTTCCTCACATAAATTATTTGTGTCTTTTCCGGCGATGACAGATTGCTTTAAGTTAACTATCAAAGGTACTCCCTCCATAAAGAAATATAAGAGGGAGTACTAGGGAATTTGACAGGGCGGCTGTAGAAATGTAGGCTTTTATGATTTTTAACGTCTTCCTTTTTTCTACTCTGACTTGATAGATGTAACCATGGCTAGCTAGCTACTGCCTTATATATTGGTAAATTAGTTATGCTACTTCCTTACCTTTGTTTTTTCATGTCCTGATGTTCTTCCAGGGTGACCCCTTTACTGCGATTTTCCTGTGTTCATTCGGAGGCGGCTACTGATTAATAGTGTTTCTTCCGGTGGCTTAAAACTGATGTTTCATTTTCTTGTATGTACCCATGAGGTCTATCATGGGCTCCACCTGCGCCCTCTTGCTGGCCTTTGATGCGGCGCATCGGCCTCCCATAGAGGGCTGGGAGCTTGCAGCAACAGCAGCATCTCCAACCCCTTCCTGACAAGCTGCAGGTCTTAGACGAGGTCCCAGCCGAGGTATGCCCTCCTCTCCTTCCTTCCCCTTCCTATCCAGTGCTTGTGTGAAAACTGACTTGTGTAATTATCAAGTAAATCACTCTGCATGTTACTTTGGAAGCAGATTTCATCCTTCTCAGGAAGAGGAAACCTCAGCTTGCTTAGTTACTTGTCAATGGCCAATAATATGTATGTGTTAATAGTTTCAAGTTTTGACAAGTGGAGCAGTAGGAGCACACGTACATGTTGTGTTTATCTTGATCTGCACTTCCTCACTAGATTATTTGTGTCTTTTCTGGCCATGACAAATTGCTTTAATTTGTTTTCCATTCCATTCTATCTATGACAACTCCATGATTCATTATTAGGTTTGTAGGTGAGGTTTACTTGCAGCTGACCTGCAGATTGTATGTAAACTTGCTCTGTTTTAAAGTAGCTAGCTAGAGACGGTGTCTTGTTTTGCTTCATATATTTGTGCTATGATTGGACCTTGTGCAGCATTACAGCTTTCTGCTATGCAGCTTACCATGGCATGTGTACTGTAGGTGACCTGTGTATTTCTCAGATGAATGATCATGGGTGTTGCATGTTCATCAGAGAGAGACCTGACTCTGTTCTTTGAATATTACAGGAGATTATAGCTAAGGAAAAAAAGATCTGGAAGATAGAGCAGTTTGACTACAACCATGACGCTGGTGACTGCCCCTTCCTTGGTTCTGGTGACTAGTGAGGCACCTGCCTTTCCCGTCAAAGGGAAATTAAAAAGAGTAAAGATGTTATTTACAAGACAAAAAGGCCTGAAGCAAAGGACGGAGAGTATATCTCAACAATAAGTAATTAAACATGGTAAGTAATTCATCACGCCCTCGGAATTTTTTGTTGAGCAGAGATGTCCTAGAGGTATATTCTTCTATTCTAGATCCAGATGTAACTCTTTTTTTTAATTCTTGGGAAAGTAAACATTTTTGGATGCTCCCGGCCTGCTTTAGAATACCCTCGGAATTTTTTGTTGAGCAGAGCTGTCCTAGAGGTATATTCTTCTATTCTAGATCCAGATGCAACTCTGTTTTTAATTCTTGGGAAAGTAAACATGTTTGGATGATCCCAGCCTGCTTTAGAATATACTTTATGTGATGTCGTATAACTATAGGTACTACATTTGCAGAAGCCCTGTAAGATGTATAGTTTAGTGGCTCTAATTCATTCTGAGATATTTAGCGTGCCCCTTGGTCACTTGTTTCTCACTATTCTAACAACGTGCGTAATTTTCTTGCTAAAATCATTTCGTTGTCTAGCTCTGTTCATGCCTATATGTTATTATAGCTTCATTTTACCATGAGATTCTAAAGATTTACTACATTCTTACTGCGTACCCATCCTAAGGCTTTCCTGCTCGTTATTCCAGACTGCATTTATACGTAAGCAAAGAGAACACATAATCAATTTATATCTCACTATGGTTGTGACTTTTCAGCCAGTGTTTTAATTTTTTCCCGATATTCTTGCTTATTAGATTATGTTGGGCAACTATAGTATATGTTGTGCCTGAGATAGCAAAACCTGTTTCATTTCGACTATTTCTGCATGTAGAAGATTCTTGCGCCTCTATTTACTGCAGGTTGCTTGCTGCCCTGTCATCTTCATCTTGTTATTTGGTTGCTGCTATTCTGACTATGCTGATTTACTACCTTCTGATCTTCACAATACTCAGTCACGTTCCTTTCTGAAAATCTTTAGAATATGTGTTGATCCCTACGGATTATGTTGGATTAGGTTCCTATGCGCCTATGCTTTTTGTTTTGCCTTTGGCCAATTGGTTTTTATCCATTATATGAATATTTTGTGTCTTTGTGGTGAAAAAAACCTAACAACAACATTTAGACTTCTACTTATATTCAATAGCTTATTAGTTTCTTCTGATCCGAATTCTCACCTGACTTTTGTGCTGCTCAGAAATTATGTGGGTACAGAGCTCTACCCACAAACCTGGATTCAAGTGATTGGTGGCGGGTTCTAGGTTCAATGGACAAATCTATCTATAAAAAATAGTTAACTATATAGTGTACTCATATGCTTTGTTAAAGCAGTGTGTTGGTTATAGTGAACAATCTTTGTAGCTTTTTTTTTGTAAAACGTACTAAACCCTAATGTGTTTAGTATAAAAAATGCATCATTGGCATGTAATGTACTATAGTGCTATGGATAATTTTGTTCTCCTAACCTATCGAATATGAAGCACGTCTTGCCGGGTTGGATGTAGCTGGGGCAGTAGGTGTGCAGCAAGCTTCAATTCCAATTTTTATTGGGTCATATGTAATGCTTTGGTGTGTTATACTGCACTGAAACTATATCACTTCTTTTAGTTGCTTTGCTTTTGGAGGCTCCATCAGAATAGAGTGCAGGCTTTTGCTTGTCCTAATCAAACATCAGCGTATTGATTACTATCTTGAAGATGAGTTTTTCTCATACAATGGAAGATGGATTTATAATAGAACTGAATGTACGAATGAAAATTTTTATCAGGTGAGCTAACTTTGCCCATGACTATTGAGCTATAACATAAATTTGTAGGTACCTTGCAATTCTCATAATTTGAAAATTACAAAGTGCACTTAATTGCAGATGATGTGCCTTATGGAAGATGTGAGCACTCATATTTTGTACTTAGAATTTGGAAATACGCTTTTGGTTGGTTTAGTTTATAGTTTAGTAATACTACTTGAGACAACCTTTTGAAAATATATGTAAGAAGACCCGAGTATATGTAGCTCTAGCTCTGATAAGTGCTGGTCTGTTTAGTTTTCCAATACCATAGCTGATGTTTTCTTTATAGAATAAGATGGAACTAAACATATCCAAAGTAGCATTTAGAATTACACAACTCTGACTAGGTTCAACAGATTTTCTTTATAATACTCCCTCGGTCCCAAAACAAGTGTTGCTGATTTAGTACAAAGCTGTAGAATCAGCAACACTTATTTTGGGACAGAGGGAGTACCACATAGTTGATCTTTCTTTCTTAGGATAGCATTCAGACCACCATATTTCCTCTTTGATAAGCATACAAGAACAAGCTTCAACCTTTTAATCTAATAAAACAAGAATATAGAGCGACTGATCACTAACATGTTCACAATCTGAAGGATCGAAGCAATAATCTGCAGAAGAAACTATATGTTTTGAGGAGGCAGAGTCAGGCGCGAGAGCATGAGGTCTTTGCAACCGGTGGCTTTCTTCAAACAAGCACAAGAGCACAAGGATCATGGCGTGTAAGGAGTCAAGCAACGAGATGACCCAGTCAAACTATCAAGTATTATAGTTTAGCATAACTAACCAGGTTCTTTATCTCGCAACGCCTCGCAAGCTCACTTGAGCTATGTCATGACCCAACTATTATATCTGTTTAGTTGTGATCCATTGTCTTGGCTTACTTTTGGACTATATAATGACTCATCGTGTTGGTTTACTTTTGCCAAAAATGCTGCTTTGTTTTTGGTATGATTGATAGCACTGCCCATTGGCATTACTTGAACTAATGTTATGTATTGATCACAATTATGTTATAAAGGCAATGCCATACTTTTGATGTAAATTTGATGCATTTAACTGATCCATTTGCAACAACTACTCTTGCAACAATAGATACGTTGTTTATTGGACTGGATATGACTTGTACCCGGCAGCGGTGCTGCCGGGTGCGGTAAGCCGCACTTCCTATCTAGTTCCAATTATTTCTACCCTATGTTGGAAAAGGCAGTGCCTAGGAGGCGCTTAGGCACGCCTAGGCGCTAGGCAATGGCCAAACGCCTCGCCTAGGGCACAAGCAGAAGTCTAGGCAGAGAAAGTAAGAAATTGTCCAGCCAAGCGAGAAATCATGCCATATTGCACTAATATGCCAAAAGGGCCATATTCCAATCATAGTAGTTCGTAGTTAACATGCTTATATGCACTAAATTAATAAAATATTAATATAATAACCACATATACACCCTGATAGTAAAAATTATATAACCGCCTAGGTTATGCCTAGGGCGCTTAAGCACCGCCTAGGCACTAGGTGAAGGCCAACCGCCTCGCTTACGCCTACCGCTTCTTCCAACCTTGTTCTACCAAGTACATTATATAATATTTCAAAAGGTAAACCAATAATAAGAAACCATTCAAATGTCATCCTCGCAAGTGTGCGAGCTCCTTTGCTTGTGTTTATATAAAGAGCAAGAAGCAGAAAATACTTGTTGCGAGCTAAAAATATAGTCTCTCGGTAAAGAAATATGAGTGCGTTTAGATCATCACTAAATCAAGATGAAGGGAGAGTACTTGTTAATTTATTTTTGAGAGCTGCAAATACAGGCTTTTTTTAGCAAAATACTTCCTGTAAAGAAATATAAGAGTGTTTAGATAACTATTTTAGTGATTTAAACGCTCTTTTTTTTCCGGAGGGAATACTAGGTTAATGGGAACATACAGAGAAGAACAAATACCTGACCCATGAGAGCATGGGCCGGCCCATACGACACCACTCCTTCTTCATTCCTCAAATCATTTCTTGCTCTTCCGCAAACCGAAACCCTCGCCGTCACCCTCCGCCGCCGGCCATGGCCGACCCGCAATTTATCCTCGGCACCTCCATCTCCGAGATGCTCGCCGGCATGGAGCTAGACGGCGAGGACCCTCAGAAGCTGGACCTCGGCACAAACTATCTGCTTTACTTCGTGTATGACTACCTCCCGCACCCGCCGGTCTCCCCCACCGCCACCCTCTTCCCCTCCGGCTTGCCGTTGCTCCCCGACGGCATCGACCGCATCAGCCGCCTCCCCGACGCGGTCCTCCGCGAAATCGTCTCCCACCTCCCCGCCAAGGACGCCACAGCACCGCCGCCTCTCCTCGCTACTGAGCCCCTCCGCGCGCTGGGCGCCTCTCCTTGTCGACAGCCACCTGCTTCCGGACAGCGGCGCGGCCGGCAGTTCCCCATCGGCGTTCCCTCTCCCGTGCCGTCACCGCCGCGGTGTCCCGTGATCTCGCGGCGCATCCGGGGCCCTTCCACAGGCCCACCTCACCCGCAGCACCATGGAGGAGCACCGGGCAAGATGTCGCGCTGGCTCGACATCCTCGTCTCGAAGGGGGTCCAAGAACTCGTCTTTGCCAACCGCCCATGGCCGATAGACCTGCGCCTCCCCGCCACGATCTTCAGCTGCGCCTCTCTCACCTGCCTCTATCTCGGCGTGTGGAGGCTCCCGGACACCGCCGCCGTACTGCGCGGCGCCAGATTCCCCAACCTCAAGGAGCTCGGTCTGTGCTTCTGTGTCATGGAGGACCGTGATCTGGCCTTCATGCTTGAAAGAAGCCCCGTCCTGGAGTTCCTCGTCGTCATGGGGAGCCAGACCGGAGTGCGCCTCCGCCTTGTCAGCCATAGCCTGTGGTGCGTTCAGCTGGGATTTACCATGTTGGAGGACATCGACGTGGTGGATGCCCCTCGCCTGGAGAGGCTCTTTCAGTGGCAAATTGTTTCTCCGGGACAGGTCGCCATGAACTGCTCTTCCAGGATCAAAATTGGCCGTGCACCTAACCTGCGTGTGGTGGGATACCTTAAGCCAGGAGATCAAGAGCTGGGGATTAGCAACATCATCATCATCCCCTGGCACTTTAAAACTTGTTGCTCCATTGCTTCGAGTCTTGTCTCCACGTTTCCGGTCCTCCTTGGTCCCTCACCATCGCGGATGTGCAGCACCCCCTCACGCATCTCAATGGTTTGAGGGTGGTGCAGCACCTCCGCGAGGTAGGGGTTGATGACCTTCTCAAAAAAATTGTCCTTAGAGGCACTTAAGACGTCATGGTGATCTAGATCTGTTAGAAAACAGCTCGAAACAAAAGCAGAGGATTTTGTTGTGGTACCCTGGTCAAAACCTTCGGGAGATTATATAATGAATTTTTACCGACCAAAAGAAGTATCGTGCAAGAAAACGGAGTCCGGAGGGCACACGAGGTGCCCACGAGGCAGGGGGGCGTGCCCTCCACCCTCGTGGATGCCTCATGTCCCTTTCAGACTACTTATTTTCCTATTTTTTAAAATATTCCAAAACAGAGAAAAACTGCTATTAGAACTGTTTTGGAGTCGGTTTACTTAGTGTACCACATACCTATTCCTTTTCGGAGTCTGAAACGTTCTGGAAAGTGTCCCTTATGTACTCCTCCGGGGTTACGATGTCAATAACATTGGTTTCAACATTTATGGGATTACGTGAGATATAATGTTTGATTCTTTGACCGTTCACCACCTTCGGATTTGTGCCTTCGAAGTTGTTGATTTTTATGGCACCGGAACGATAGACCTCCTCGATAACGTAAGGACCTTCCCATTTAGAGAGGAGTTTTCTTGCAAAAAATCTTAAACGAGAGTTGTATAACAGAACATAATCACCTACATTAAACTCACGCTTTTTATCCTTTTGTCACGCCATCTTTTAACTTTTTCTTTAAACAGTTTGGCATTCTCATAGGCCTGGGTTCTCCACTCATCAAGTGAGCTAATGTCAAATAGTCTCTTCTCACCGGCAAGTTTGAAATCATAATTGAGCTCTTTAATGGCCCAATATGCCTTATGTTCTAGTTTGAGAGGTAAGTGACATGCTTTTCCATAAACCATTTTATACGGAGACATACCCATAGGATTTTTATATGCAGTTCTATAGGCCCATAATGCATCATCAAGTTTCTCAGACCAATTCTTTCTAGATCTATTAACAGTCTTTTGCAAAATTAATTTAATCTCTCTATTACTCAGTTCTACTTGACCACTAGACTGTGGGTGGTACGGAGATGCAATTCTATGATTAACATCATACTTAGCAAGCATTTTATGAAAAGCACCATGAATAAAATGTGAACCACCATCAGTCATTAAGTATCTAGGGACTCGAAACCTCGAAAAAATAACTTCTTTAAGCATCTTAATAGAGGTGTTATGATCAGCACTACTAGTTGGAATAGCTTCTACCCACTTAGTAACGTAATCAACAACAACTAAAATATGTGTATACCCATTCGAGGAAGGAAACAATCCCATATAACAAAGCCCCAAACATCAAATGGTTCAATAACAAGTGAATAGTTCATAGGATTTCTTGACGTATACTAATATTACCAATTCTTTGACATTCATCACAAGGCAAGACAAACTTACTGGCATCTTTGAAAAGAGTAGGCCAATAAAAACCGGATTGCAATACCTTATGTGCAGTTCTATCTCCAGCGTGGTGTCCTCCATAAGCCTCGGAGTGACACTTGCATAGGATCTATTCTTGTTCATGCTCAGGTACACAACGTTTAATAACACCATCTACTCCTTTATAAAGGCGTGGGTCATCCGAGAAGTAATGTCTTAAACAATAGAAAAACTTTTTCTTGTGCTGGTATGTGAAACTAGGTGGTATAAATTTAGCAACAATGTAATTAGCATAATCAGCATACCATGGAGCAGTATGAGAAGCATTTATGACAGCTAATTGTTCATCAGGAAAACTATCATCAATAGGGAGTGGGTCATCAAGAACATTTTCTAACCTAGACAAGTTGTCTGCAACGGGGTTCTCAGCTCCCTTCCTATCAATAATATGCAAATCAAATTCTTGTAGCAAGAGAACCCATCTAATAAGTCTAAGTTTAGCATCTTCCTTTTTCATAAGGTATTTAACTGCTAAAAATTCTTTTTCAGTAGTAGCATAATTTCTCTGGGCACTGTCTAGAGTTTTACTAGCATATTGGATAACATTTAATTTATTATCAACTCTTTGTCCTAGAACAACACCTACATCATAATCATTAGCATCACACATAATTTCAAAGGGTAAATTCCAATCATGTGGCTGAACAATAGGTGCAGAAATCAAGGCTTTCTTAAGTATTTCAAATGCTTCTACACAATCATCATCAAAGACAAAAGGAACATCTTTTTGTAAGAGATTGGCCAGAGGCCTAGAAATTTTTGAGAAGTATTTAATGAACCTCCTATAAAAACCGGCATGACCAAGGAAACTTCTTATACCTTTAATGTCCTTAGGACACGGCATCTTTTCAATAGCATCAACTTTAGCTTTATCAACTTCAATACCTCTTTCAGAAATTTTATGCCCCAAGACAATACCTTCATTAACCATAAAGTGGCACTTCTCCCAATTCAAGACAAGATTAGTTTCTTCACATCTCTGCAAAACTCGATTAAGGTTGCTTAAGCAATCACCAAAAGAAGTTCCATACACGGAGAAATCATCCATGAAAACCTCAACAATCTTTTCATAGAAGTCAGAGAATATAGCAGTCATACATCTTTGAAAGGTAGCAGGTGCATTACACAAACCAAAAGGCATACATCTATAAGCAAAGGTACCGAAAGGGCAAGTAAAAGTGGTCTTTTCCTGATCCTCTTTCGACAAAAGTATTTGAGAGAAACCAGAATAACCGTCTAGAAAGCAAAAATGTGTATGTTCGGATAATGTTTCTAGCATTTGATCAATAAAAGGTAAAGGGTAATGATCCTTTCTAGTAGCTTTATTTAATTTGCGGAAATCAATTACCATTCTATAAACTGTAACAATTCTTTGTGGGATCAATTCGTCTTTATCGTTAGGAACAACAGTAATACCTCCCTTCTTAGGGACACAATGGACAGGACTTACCCACTGACTACAGCAACATGATAAATTATACCTGCCTCCAGAAGTTTTAGTATTTCATTTCTTACCACCTCTTTCATCTTAGGATTTAAACGTCGTTGGTGATCAACAACTGGTTTAGCGTCTTTCTCCAATTTTATTTTGTGCTGGCATAGAGTGGGACTAATGCCCTTAAGATCATCAAGAGTATATCCAATAGCAGCACGGTGCTTCTTCAAAGTTGTCAATAATTTCTCTTCTTCCTCCTCTGAAAGTTTAACACTAATAATAACAGGATATATCTTATTTTCATCAAGATAAGCATTTTTAAGAGTATCAGGTAATGGTTTAAGCTCAAACATGGGATCACCCTTGGGTGGAGGAGGATCCCCTAGAATTTTTAACAAGCAAGTTGTGTTTCGAAATAGGTCCGTGTTTAAAGAATACTTCATCTATTTCCCTTCTTTCATTCATAAACATATCATTTTCATGTTCTAGCAAATATTGTTCTAAAGGATCATTAGGAGGCACGATCACGATGAATTAGCCAAAAATTATATATATAATTACGATTACGATGAACTAGATGCATAGGATGAAACTTCTGATGAAATTCCAATTTCAGTCGGTTGTAGTTTCATGATCTAATATCATCACATAGCCTAAACCATGTCAATGCCTTTCCCTTCAAAGATAAAGGGAAGACCTTCTTATTGATAACATCCTCGGGCATACCTGCAAGCTGAAATAATCCACAAACTTCATCCACATAGATTAGGTGCATATCGGGATGTAATGTTCCATCTCCTGTAAAAAGGATTAGCTAGCAGTTTCTCTATCATACCCGAAGGAATTTCAACGTAAACATTTTCAGTAGGTTCAGTAGGTTGAGGAGTGAGGGAGTCCTGCATTAGGGGGTGTCCGGACAACCGGATTATAACCTTTGGCCGGACTGTTGGACTATGAAGATACAAGATTGAAGACTTCGTCCCGTGTCCGGATGGGACTTTCCTTGGCGTGGAAGGCAAGCTTGGCAATACGGATATGTAGATCTCCTTCCTTGTAACCACCTCTGTGTAACCCTAGCCCTCTACGGTGTCTATATAAACCGGAGGGTTTAGTCCGTAGGACAACAACAATCATACCATAGGCTAGCTTCTAGGGTTTAGCCTCTCTGATCTCGTGGTAGATCTACTCTTGTACTACCCATATCATCAATATTAATCAAGCAGGAGTAGGGTTTTACCTCCATCGAGAGGGCCCGAACCTGGGTAAAAACATCGTGTCCCTTGTCTCCTGTTACCATCAGCCTAGACGCACAGCTCGGGACCCCCTACCCGAGATCCACCGGTTTTGACACCGACATTGGTGCTTTCATTGAGAGTTCCTCTGTGTCGTCATCTTTAGGCTCGATGGCTCCTCTGATCATCAACAACGATGCAGTCCAAGGTGAGACTTTTCTCCGCGGACAGATCTTCGTGTTCGGCGGTTTTGCACTGCGGGCCAATTCGCTTGGCCATCTGGAGCAGATTGAAAGTTACGCCCCTGGCCATCAGGTCAGGTTTGGAAGCTTGAACTACACGGCCAACATCCGCGGAGACTTAATCTTTGACGGATTCAAGCCAAGGCCGAGTGCGTCGCACTGTCACGATGGGCATGATCTAGCTCTGCCGCCGAACAGTGTCTTGGAGACCGCACCTGCATCCGCTCCGACCTTTAATTTGGAGCCAACTGCGCCGTCCGAGGGCGGGGGGTTAGACTCCGCCGCGGAAGCCGCAGCCTCAACGACGATCGAGCCGAACACCAGCCTTACCCTTCGCGAGGTCCGTGACTCCACCTTGCCAGACTTTCCTCCGGACTCTGAACCATCCGCGCCCCTGCTAATCGAATCCGATTGGGCGCCAATCATGGAGTTCACTGCCGCGGATATCTTTCAGCACTCGCCCTTCGGCGACATACTGAATTCACTAAAGTCTCTCTCCTTGTCAGGAGAGTCCTGGCCGGATTATGACCGGCAGGATTGGGATGCGGACGACGAAAAAATTCGACGCCCACCCACCACCCACTTCATAGCCACTGTCGACGACTTGATCGACATGCTCGACTTCGATTCCGAAGACATCGACGGTATGGACGACGATGCAGGAGACGAACAGGAACCACCGCCCACAGGGCACTGGACAGCCACCTCATCCCACGATGTATACATGGTGGACACACCCAAAGGAAACGACAACGAAGAGCGGAAGGACGCAGTGAAGGATCATTCCCTCGAAAAGCAGTCAAAGCGGCGGTGTAAGAGCCGCTCCAAACCCCGCCTCGACAGAAACAGCGGTCACACAGACCCAGCTATAGAGCAGGGTGAGCCGGCGGACGACGAACATGGCATTGAACAACCGCCCGACCAGGACAACACGGATAATCGAACCGAACAACCCATCTCCGGCGATAACAGCCCGGACGACCTCACGCCTGACAAGCAATTGGAGCAGAAGAACCACCACAAAAGGCTCGTCGCTACCGCGCGTAGCCTGAAAAAGCAGAAGCGGAAGCTCAAGACTGCGGAGGATGCACTTAGAATCAAATGGAGCAAAGTACTCAACACCGCAGACAAATACGGCGGCAGTTGCCACACAAAGAGCTACCCGAAGCGAAAGCTACTGCCGGAATTTGATGAAGAGGCCTTAGAGCCCCCGCAATAAAAAAACAAAGCAGCCATCCGGCCGGAGAGACGACCTCATGGCCAACATAGAGCGACGAATGACGCTGCACACAAGCCAGCACGCGATCCACATGAGAACTTGCATCAAAAAGGCGGCCCAACCAGATCTATCTACGGGCCAAGAAAGCATGCTCCGGCAAGCAATGCAACACAACAAAAACCCGAACACCACGGCACACCCAAATACAGGGGTGCCGCACACACCCTATGTTTCACCGACGAGGTGCTGGACTATGAATTTCCAGAGGGATTCAAACCCGTAAACATAGAGGCATACGATGGAATGACAGACCCTGGGGTCTGGATTGAGGACTATATCCTCCATATCCACATGGCCAGAGGAGACGACCTCCACGCCATAAAGTACCTACCCCTCAAGCTCAAAGGGCCAACCCGGCATTGGCTTAAAGGCCTTCCCGAAAACACCATTGGAAGTTGGGAAGATCTCGAGGACGCTTTCCGGGCAAATTTTCAAGGGACCTATGTCCGACCTCCAGATGCAGACGATTTAAGTCATATAACTCAACAGCCCGGAGAGTCAGCTTGAAAGCTTTGGAATAGATTTCTTACTAAAAAAGAATCAAATAGTCGACTGTCCGGACGCCGAAGCCTTAGCAGCTTTTAAACACAGCGTCCGAGACGAATGTCTCGCCAGACACCTCGGCCAAGAAAAGCCAAGAACAATGGCCGCATTAACAAGCCTCATGACCCGCTTTTGCGCAGGCGAGGACAGCTGGTTGGCAAGATGCAGCACCAGCGACCCAAGTACATCCGAATCAGGGATGGGAACGGAAAGCCCGACACAGCAAAAACCAGCGCCGAACTAAGGAAAACAGCCCGAAGAGCACGGCGGTAAACGCCAGATTCAAAATCTCTCGGCAAGGTCAGCAAAAGCTGCCTCTCAAAGATAACAGGGACGAACTGTCCAGCCTAAACAAAATTCTAAACAAAATTCTGGACAAAATATGTCAAATCCACAGCACCCCCGGCAAGCCTGCAAATCATACCCACAGAGATTTTTGGGTCTTCAAGCAATCCGGCAAATTGAACGCCGAACACAAGGGGCTGGATATACCAAGTGAAGACGAGGACGAACCCAACAATCAAAACACCGGGGAACAGAAGAGATTCCCACAAGAAGTCAAAACGGTCAACGTGTTACACGTGACAAAAGGGAAAACCGAAGCGGCGTCCACAAGGACACGTGCCCCGCGGCCTATCACTACGGAGTCTCGCCACTGGTTGTCCAAACCTATCACCTTCGACCATCGGGACTACTCCACACGTATCCAGCACGCAGGATGGGCTGCCTTGGTGTTAGACCCGATAATTAACGGATACCACTTTACACGAGTCCTGATGGACGCCGGGAGTAGTTTAAACCTGATATATCAGGACACAGTCCGCAAAATGGGGATGGACCCAACAAAAATTAGCCATAGCAATACTTCCTTTAAAGGAGCAACGCCAGGCCCAGAGGCCCATTGGATGGGCTCCCTCCTACTAGAAGTTATGTTCGGCTCTTCCGATAACTTCCGTAGCGAAAGGCTAACCTTCCACATCGCTCCGTTTAAGAGCATCAAGCACTACTCGGACGCGGAGCTTTCGCTCGCTTTAACGCAATACCGCATTATGCGTCTCTCATGCTGAAGATGCCCGGTCCTCGAGGCATCATTTCATTAAAGGGAAATATTGAGCGCTCAGCGCGCGCGGAAGACGGTGCGGCTGTCTTGGCAGCCACACACTAAAACGCCCTCACCAAATCAGAGCATCTAACAGGTCGTTAAGACCACGGGCATGACTATACGAGTCCGGCATAACCATATAATTGATAAAGGTTGGATGGCTATATACCCCTCTACAAGGGGCGCCGCACATTTAAAAAGGCGGCAATAAGGCTCAATTTCACCCATCTTGAATTATACTCTGTTCATTTAGCATAACATATTTTGCACGACTACTTTTTCAACTAAGTACCTCTCTTTTACAGATAACCATCGTGCTACACTTGTCCAGGATACGGCACACCGGAGATACAGGCGCAGACGTGCAGCAGGGATCCATTCCAAGGATTCTTTTTAGATTAAGACCCTGCGTAAACCTTTTTTACTGTCTCTTGTTGATACACATCCCCCGGATTCTCAGAATATCCGAGAAGGAGGCTGGCGTCTTGGCATGTGGCCACGTCAGAATTTCGCACGTCAGGGGCTTATTACAAAGGGCATTGTTCAGCCCGTTTTCATAAAGACCGAATACCTTAGGGAGTGTTCGGCGTCGCGAGTTTGGCCTTATATGCATCAGCTCTGAATCGTGTCTTTGGTCAAATGTTGGGTTGCCCGGCTCCTGTGTTTTGCTGCCTTACGTTCCCCTCTATCGGCTAAGGCGGCATCAGGAGAACTACTGCGATTGTGCCCCGGTTCAGCCAGGCGAGCACCTCAGTAGAGAAAGCCGAAAACTTACTGTCATGATATAGCGTGAGACTGGTCAACACTCAATGACCTATCGGAATATTCGGGATTCCTCCGCATCAACGAAGGGCCGTTTCCCGGCCAGGCACACACGCGCCCCGAATTCGGGCGAGCGCGGCGCCACCAGGGGCTATATAGTAGCCCCACTGTCAAACTCCTATGGCTAAGTGAAAGTGATAAAGCATTATAGTCCGATTGCCTAGTTCGCTGCGCTATCACCTCTTTCATGGACCAAGACGTTGGATCAAGTGTGAAAATGCGCCTTCTGCGAACACCCCCGCATTGTATGCGTGGGGGCTGAAGCCGACGACTGCCATCTTTCAAATTATATACATATATACATTAACGGCCGCACAGGAGGTATTATAATTCTTGCAGGCACAAGTATAAAAAGCTTCTACATTTCATCAAAATATTGTTTTAAATAAGAATACATGTTATTCGAACATAATATCCTTCGAGCATTGCGTCTCTATTAAACGAGCGCCCTCCAGAACTTCTTGAAAGTAGTGTTCGGTAGGTACTCGGCTTCCGTCTGAATCTTGGTCTGCACCGGCGGTGGCCTCCATCTCTGCCCAGTATGTCTTGACACGGGCAAGGGCCATCCGCGCAGCCTCCACGCATCACTACTAGGGAAAACTTTATACACAGAAATTTATCAGCAGCGCGGTTTAAAAGTGGGCGCTACTGCTAATTAGTAGTAGCGAGTGGTATAAAAACCGCGCTACTACTAAGTTGATAGTAGTAGCGAGGGGTATAAATCCGCGCTGCTAGTAAGTGGTCTCCAACAATGCCCCTGGGATAGGCCATAGTAGTAGTGAGGGGTATAAAACCGGCACTACTACTAAGTAAGTAGTAGTAGCGCAGGTTAGACCCCCACGCTACTACTAAGTTGTCCACCCCTCTCGCTCTACTAAACATGGCCACGCCGACCCTAAAAAAATACATGGCCACGCCTCTCTCCTCTCCCCTTCCCACCTCTCGTTCTCTCCCTCCCCCCGCACACGGCGCACGCTCGTCCCGTCCTGATCCCCCCTCTGCCGCCGCCGTCGCCGGCCGATTCCGGCCAGCTCCGGTGCCACCCCGCGCCGCGCCTCACCGGCCCGGCTCCCCCTCGCCCCCCTCCGCCGATTCGCCGCCTCCACCCCGGCCTCCCGCCCCTGCGCGCGCCCCCGAGGCAAACCCTAGCTCGCCGGCGCGGCGGTGTGGTGACCGCCTTCCGCTCCTCCTCCCGAGCCCCCGCGCCCCTGCCTCGGCTACTCGGCGCGGGCTTCCTCGGCCACGACGCCTTCTGGTCCAACGGCGGTGGCGGTGGTCGTTCCCACTTCGTCTCCGTCTCGGTAATCCCCCGGTTCTTCCTCCCCTTCCCCCTCTCGTGCTCCGGGTGGCTGATTGTGCGGCCATTTCTTGGCTACTAGTCCTATGGCCGTCGAATGGTTGCGCAATTCCTGTGTTGGCGTGCTTGTATTACTGCTGGATGTGGTTCTATTAATGGCCTGGTCCTCTGGCCTCCATTTCTAGGCGTTCCTAGAGTTTCTAGTTGTAAGTAATGGCTGTGTCCATGGATATTATTTAGCTACTGATGCCGTGTGTTACTTGGTTCCTAGAGCTTCCGATGGTACTTCTATTTTGTCGTTAGTTATAGATCATGTAGAGCTGTCTTATTGTTAGCTATTGTACTTCTATGCTTCTATTCTATGGTTTCTGATGGTAGCTAAATTTCTACTTAATGGGATTGGCCACCATGGCTTAGTTGTTACATGCTAGGTGGTCATTATCCGTGGCCTAGACTAGGTAGTGCACTCCATGGATGGATGGATTGGATGAAAAAACTTTAGCACTCCCTCCGTTTGCAAATATAAGATGTTTTGGATATTTCAATATGGACTAGTACCTTCGGGATAAGATAAGATGTTGTAAAATAGTCTCGGCTTGAACTAAGTTCAAATTGGTTCAGTAAATCACTACGCAAATGAATGCTCCATTGCAGCAGAGCTGCACATGGACGTGGAGTTGTTATACAAGTGAATGCTGTTCTGCACTTTTGCTTATTGTACTCTGATTCAGCTAGGACATCACATGACCGTGCTCTGTTTCTTCTCAGATCCAGCCTGATTCGAGCTTCCTGGACAGCCACAAGGCATGCCTTGGCCGCCATTGAGCAGAATGCCGCTGGTGGCCAGCGGCGACAGAGTGCCGTCTCAGCGGACAAGGGAGTATCAAGCGAGACATCATCATCATCAAGCGAGCATGGGAGTTTTTCCTGCAAGCAAGTATCTCATTATCCTTACCTTCATCTGAATCACACTTGCATTTTTAAATCTTTGGAGATGGCGTAGGATAAGGCCCAGATGAACACTTGTGGAAATATTACAGCCCCACTGTTAGGAGTACAAGTTTAGTATTTTTCCTAATCTAATTATAAAGCCACGTTGATCACACCTTACTAATTCTGGCCGCCGTAGTAGCTAGATCAGTCGGAGAAATGGACTGCAATTTGGGGAGCAAAAACTGCATCAATTCCTAATGTAGACGGAATAACACTTAATAATTGGGGCTCTGACTTGTCACTGGTACCTTCCCATAATTTCCAAACTGTAGGGGGTCACTGGTATATGCATGAGTATTTGGCTTCAGATTGAATAAATTATCTGAACATCAGCAAACAAAGGAGAAACCACTAAGCTTTAGTAATCATGAACATCGACAGTGCTACTCACTGAAATCTACCATATGAAGTTGTAAATTTCTCACAAGCAGAAAAGCGTACAGGATCCATGACTGAAATGAGTGGAGGAGGGTAAGTTTCTAGGACAACTGACTGAGAAAAGAGCGACATACTTGTGCTGAAATTAGCAAGATCTTCTATTCTGAATCCAGCAGAGTGTGTGAGCGCCCCGAAATCAGCGACTCGGGAAGGCTGCATGATGCTCACATCTGTTGGGCTGCAAGAAACTTCCACCACAGTGTATGTACTACAGTTGTTGGTTAGACTATAGATAAGCTTCAGGCTGGTTGCCTGCCTGACAGTCATCCTCTCGTGAGGATTCTGGAGCAGAAGCCACAAGAGCTGCTGCTCAGGTAGTGCGAGGGGAGCATCGTGTTTTCTATGAGATGATGGAACATCACGAACGATCTTTTGTTCGTTGAATTGATCCTACGCTTAAATTACTCCTTGCAATTTTGGACTGAATGTGCTGAGACGGACGGTTTAACTACTACTAGCATCATCAGAGTTGCAGAGTAGTGACTGACTGATGGACGGATGGACGGGGTGTGAGGGGCTGGCTCACCGAGGTAGAAGGTCTTGGCGTACTCGGCGCAGACCTCCTGCTCCAGCTGCTCGTCCCGCCACCGGCGGCGCTGGCCGTATAATTTGAGAGCTCATCCAATGTTTTCTTACTAATTTGAGAGCAGCCATCAATTTAGCTTGCTGTCCCGAAATATATGTTCCTGGGTGCAGTATTTTGATATGGGAGATTAGGCCTTGTTAGAGGTGGTATTAAAATACAACACGGAAATTTTAGAGGCTGTTCTGTAGATACTTAAACACATATCACTTGTCAGGTTTAGTTTCGTATATTAAATCCTATGAAATTATCAAGGTGGGTTGTACTATGTTGGACAGAATTTTATGTTTGGACTTGGGTGAATGTAACCAGACTTATACTCTTAGATTTTGTCATAGTTGATGGTGTGAGGACTTATAATGTGATAAAGTATATACGTTGTTGCAACACCAAAATCAGTGAAATATATTGCCTTTTTTGCTGCCAATGATATCTCCTGGAATCTTTACTCCATAAAGTACGGATTTAGATAACATCATATGTTTAGAGTTCAGTTCTTTTCTTAGCTAAAACTAACATATTTTACAATGGGCGTGATGGATGTTGCAGGTTCATTGATGACAGCCAAGGGTTCATGCTCAGAAACGACTACATCTTGCTCCATGTTGTCGGCTCAGCTAGAGTCCTTAATCATGAGGAGATGGGACACGTCGATTGTTAGAGTACACTTGACAGGTGCATTTTGTGAAATTCTAGCCAGAAGATTGATAGCCTGCTTGCCTGCTTGTTCTTTTCAGTTCAAATAAATGTTCCTTTTCTTGTTGAATCCAAAGTAGCTAGCGAAGATCAAGTGGAAAGGTTGTTGATTGTCCCAAAGTTCTTGGACCATTTAGTTTGAATAGCCAGTGAGGAATTAAGCATATATTTTCGGCATGACCCCTTTAAATTGCTAGATGAGAAATAATCTTAACTTAATGGGTCTTGTGAATTGGAATATACCATTTAGTTGAACTGATGCAATTTGCATACTAACAAGTTTTCACTTTCTCGACATGGGCGCAGGGGTGATCGACGCTGACTAGCGCGGCCGGTAGGCGCTGTGCTCTTCAACCACTCAGAGGCGGACTTCTCCGTGAAGCCGGTGGCCATGTCACGTAGATGATTGTCCAGGTGATTTCGACGCCGGAGGTCGTCGAGGTGGAGGACCTCGACGCCACCGTCCGGGGGGAGGGAGGATTCGGGTCCACCGGCGTCTAAGCTCCGAGCCTTGGTAGATACATCTAGGGAAGTGGTCTATTTAGGTTGATGGAACACCAGGGAAGGTACCCACCTTTTGATGATCATTGTGTGTGTCTGATGTTAAATGCAATCTTGAGAATGTTATGTCCAGCGTATTGCCATCCATGAATACTACATCTAACTTTTATTTTTTTAATTCCTAAATTATTAGTAGTAGCGTGGGAAACAAATGAGCGCTACTAGTAGTTTGGTTAGTAGTAGCGTGGGAAATAAGAAATGAGCGCTACTAGTAGTTAGGTTAGTAGTAGCGTGGGATATAAGTGAGCGCTACTAGTAGTTAGGTTAGTAGTAGCGCGGGTGCACCCGCGCTGCTACTAACTTTTAGCTGTAGCGCGATACTAGTAGCGCGAGTACCCGCGCTACTAGTAGCCATTTTACCCGCGCTGCTAGTAGCCTGTTTCCTAGTAGTGCATGCTGACCTCTTCATCGCGTTGATATACGACACCGCAGCAAGGAACTGCTGCACCAAGCTAAAATAACTGTTCGGCTTTGGTCTTTCAGGCCACAGATGATCCACGATATATCTCATGGCAAGTCCGGATAATCTATTCAGCTCGGCCCATTCGGCCAACCGATCAGTCAATGGAAGCGGACGCTCCGGATTGTGGAATTGTGACCAGAACATCTTCTCCACTTCGCGATCCTTTTGATCTCGGAAGTGTTCGGCCGCATCAGTAGCACTCGCCGCCAAATCCAGATATGCGTCCGCAGAACTCCACAGCCGGTCCAAAAGAGCATATTAAGATCTCCGAACTTCATCCGCAGCATAAAGGGCTTCCCAGCAGCAATATCTTCGGCTTGACGCAGCTCTTCCCTCATCGCTCTCATCGCAGAACGAGTATCCTTGGCCACCGTCGTGGCCTTCTCCAGGTCCGCTCGCCTCGCCTGGTCTTCTTTTTCGAGAAGCTTGCAACGGTCAGCAGCGTTCTTCAATTTCACAGCCATCTTGGCCATCTCCTCCTTACTCTGGTAGTGAGCAGCCTGTTCGGCTTTTAGCTCCTCAATCGCCTTTAGGGCAGCCGCATCGCTTTTCTTGGCTTGTTCTTTTACTCGGGCAAGCTCTACCCGAAGGTTCTCCATCGCCGCAACTCCATCTGCATTAGACACACACGTTATAAGATACTGGCATCATGCTCCTCTTACCAAGTGTCTCCGGAGAAATTACATACCTTGTGCCTCGTCCAGCCGCTTGTTTACAAGCGCGATGTCGGCATCTGCCACGTCAAGTTGCCGCTTTAACTCGGCAAATTCATCAGTCCAGCTGGCCACCGGACACTTCGCCACCTACATAGGAAGGCGGCAAAATTATACCTGGGACTATGATCCTCTGCGTGCCGTCGTCTTCGACAGCACACAGAGTCTCAGGGGCTACTATCTACACAAGGCGCATCTTAAAATATGCGGTACTGTCAAAAGGTACATCATTTTGCGTACCTCAAAACCTGTCAGTAAACTCCTGACAGCTTCATGCAACCCGCTCTCTGCGGACGAAATTCTTTCAGTTACCGTACCCATCAGCGTACGGTGCTCTTCTGAGATAGACGCTCGCCCTAGCAGATCCTTCAGTACCTCCGACCGCGCACCAGGCAGTGCCGGACTTGTTCGATTGCTTTTTTTGAAGGCCGGACACGGAGGGCTTCGGGGATATGACTACCTTCCGGCCCTGCCGGATCAGGAGAAACCCTCCGCGATGATACCTCGGGGTCGCCCGCCTCGTAAGGCGGTACGACAGGGGGAGGCGTACCGCTCTCCATCATCTCCGGAAGAAGATCCCCCGAAGACGAGCTCTGCTGAGAGGGACTAAGATCCGAACTACAAGGTAAATTTTCGGTTATTTTCCTCAGAAATAAAGCAAGGATTTCTCTCATTTTTTAAACACCCTTTTACTTACGGCTCGGTGGAGGGCTGATCCCCTTGAGGGCATAGTACGGCCGAGGTATCCCCCGGCACAGGACCCTCTGGCGAAGACTTCTTCCCCCGCTTTGAGACCACGGTCTCCGGGTCTTCAGAGGCGGTCCTCTTCTTCCCCTGAGGAGAGGAATTTTCGATTCCTCCCTCCCGGACCACCTCCTCTACGGAGGCAGTAGCTTCCTTGTCCCCCCCTTTGTTTTCTTCCAACGACGCGACCTCCAACATCTTGGTTAATATGGGATCTGGTGAGGTCTCAGGAAGGGGGGCCGGACACCTGATTAACTTCGCCTTCGCTATCCACTCTTGTTTCAAGAACAGTTCTTTTAGGGGCAATGTTGCGATAAATGAACGGGTGGTGTGTCCGGGCACAGGGCTACTTACTTGGGTATCTGGACGGTTGCAGCTCAGACCTGCGTCCTCAGTAGAGTCCGGACACATTACCTGTGGTCCGAAGAACAATTGGTACATCTCCGTGGGCGTCATGCCAAGAAAATGTTGGAGAGCTCGCGGTCCCTCCGGATTGAACTCCCACAGACGGAGAGGGCGACGTTTACAGGGCAGGACTCGGCGAATTAACATGACCTACGTCACCACGACCATACTGACATCTCTTTCCGGGAGATCTCGGATGCGGCTCTGCAATAGGGGCACATCCTTTACTGGCCCCCAGTCTAGCCCCTTGTTGACCCATGACGTAAGTCGGGGCGGGGGACCCGAGCGAAAAACAGGTGGAGCCACCCACTTGGTACCCCTGGGAGCTGTGATATAGAACCACTCTTGTTGCCATGAGCTGGGCTCCTCTTGGAAAGAGCCCTCGGGCCATGGAGCGTTAGCATTCTTGCTTATTACAGCACCTTCGCACTCTGCATGCTGTCCCTCGATCATCTTCGGCTCTACTTTAAAGGTCTTGAGCCACAGTCCGAAGTGAGGGGTAATACGGAGGAAGGCTTCACACACGAAGATGAACGATGAGATGTGGAGGATAGAATCCGGAGCTAAGTCGTGGAAGTCCAGCCCATAATAGAACATGAGCCCCCTCATGAAGGGATCCGGCGCGAAGCCTAGCCCCCGGAGGAAGTGAGACATGAACACAACACTCTCACCGGGATTGGGAGTGGGAATAACCTGCCCTTGAGCAGGCAGCCTGTGCGGAATTTCGCCGGTCAGGTACCTAGCCTCTCTTAGCTTTAGTACGTCTTCCTCCGTGACGGAGGAAGGCATCCATCGGCCTTGTAGGTTGGATCCGGACATCATCGAAGGTCCGATGCGCCTGAATCTGAAGCTTCGGGTGCTGGAACTCGAGGCGGGAGGCGGATTCGATTGAGATTGAAAGAAAAGAGTAAGGCCTTGGTCTCTTTATAAAGGAGTTGAATACCAAGAGCCCTCCCTGTGACCGTTTGGGGCTTACCTTCGATCGAGGGGACATACCAACGGGCACGACTGTTCGGGAACGTTGCAGAAAATTAAAATGTTCCTACGGTTTCACCAAGATCCATCTATGAGTTCATCTAAGCAACGAGTCAAGGGAGTGAGTTTGCATCTACATACCACTTGTAGATCGAGTGCGGAAGCGTTCAAGGGGATGGTGATGATGGAGTCGTACTCGCCGTGATTCGGATCACCGATGACCAAGTGCTGAAAGGACAGCACCTCCGCGTTCAACACACGTACGGGACGGACGACGTCTCCTCCGTCTTGATCCAGCAAGGAGGAAGGAGAGGTTGAGGAAGATTGCTCCAACGGCAGCACGACGGGGTGGTGTTGTTGGTGCAGCAGTACTCCGACAGGGCTTCGCCAAGCACGTACGGAGGAGGAGAGGTGTTGGGGAGGGGAGGGGCTGCGCCTTGAGTTGTGTGTAGCATCCCTCCCCTCACCCCTCTATTTATAGGGGAAGGGGCAAGGGGGGCCTGCCCCTCTAGATGGGATCTAGAGGGGGGGCGGCGGCCAGGGAGGGGAGGCTTGCCCCCAAAGCAAGGGGGGCGCCCCCCTTAGGGTTTCCCCCCCAACCCTAGGAGCATGGGCCCAAGGTGGGGGGCGCGCTCAGCCCTCCAGGGGCTGGCTCCCTGCCCCTTGCGGCCCATGTGGCCCTTCGGGAGAGGTGGCCCCTCCCGGTGGACCCCCGGAACCCCTCCGGTGGCCCCGGTACAATACCAATATGACCCCGAATTCTTCCGGTGTCCGTATGACAACTTCCCATATATAAAACTTCACCTCCGGACCATTCCGGAACTCCTCGTGACGTCCGGGATCTCATCCGGGACTCCGAACAACTTTCGGTAATCACATACAAGTCTTCCTAATAACCCTAGCGTCACCGAACCTTAAGTGTGTAGACCCTACGGGTTCGGGAGACATGCAGACATGACCGAGACGACTCTCTTAACCAACAGCGGGATTTGGATACCCATGTTGGCTCCCACATGCTCCTCGATGATGTCATCGGATGAACCACGATGTCGAGGATTCGATCAAACCCTGTATACAATTCCCTTTGTCAATCGGTGCGTTACTTGCCCGAGACTCGATCGTCGGTATCCCAATACCTTGTTCAGTCTCGTTATCGCAAGTCACTTTACTGCATCGTAATGCATGATCCGTGACTAACCACTTAGTCACTTTGAGCTCATTATGATGATGCATTACCGAGTGGGCCCAGAGATACCTCTCCGTCATACGGAGTGACAAATCCCAGTCTCGATCCGTGTCAACCCAACAGACACTTTCGGAGATACCTGTAGTGCACCTTTATAATCACCCAGTTACGTTGTGACATTTGGTACACCCAAAGCACTCTTACGGTATCCGGGAGTTACACGATCTCATGGTCTAAGGAAGAGATACTTGACATTGGAAAAGCTCTAGCAAACGAACTACACGATCTTTGTGCTATGCTTAGGATTGGGTCTTGTCCATCACATCATTCTCCTAATGATGTGATCCCGTTATCAACGACATCCAATGTCCATAGCCAGGAAACCATGACTATATGTTGATCACAACGAGCTAGTCAACTAGAGGCTCACTAGGGACATATTGTGGTCTATGTATTCACACGTGTATTACGATTTCCGGATAATACAGTTATAGCATGAATAAAAGGCTATTATCATGAACAAAGAAATATAATAATAACACTTTTATTATTGCCTCTAGGGCATATTTCCAACAGTCTCCCACTTGCACTAGAGTCAATAATCTAGTTACATTGTGATGAATCGAACACCCATAGAGTTCTGGTGCTGATCATGTTTTGCTCGCGAGAGAGGTTTAGTCAACGGATCTGCGACATTCAGATCCGTATGTACTTTGGAAATTTCTATGTCTCCATCTTGAACATTTTCACGGATGGAGGTTAAGCGACGCTTGATGTGCCTGGTCTTCTTGTGAAACCTGGGCTCCTTGGCAAGGGCAATAGCTCCAGTGTTGTCACAGAAGAGTTTGATCGGCCCCGACGCACTGGGTATGACTCCTAGGTCGGTGATGAACTCCTTCACCCAAATAGCTTCATGCGCTGCCTCCGAGGCTGCCATGTACTCCGCTTCACATGTAGATCCCGCCACTACGCTCTCGCTTGCAGCTGCACCAGCTTCTGCTCCACCATTCAACATATACATTATCCGGTTTGTGACTTAGAGTCATCCAGATCTGTGTCGAAGCTAGCGTTAGCGTAACCCTTACTGACGAGCTCTTCGTCACCTCCATAAATGAGAAACATGTCCTTTGTCCTTTTCAGGTACTTCAGGATATTCTTGACCGCTGTCCAGTGTTCCTTGCCGGGATTACTTTGGTACCTACCTACCAAACTTACGGCAAGGTTGACATCAGGTCTGGTACACAGCATGGCATACATAATAGATCCTATGGCTGAGGCACAGGGGATGACACTCATCTCTCCTTTATCTTTTGCCGTGGTCGGGCATTGAGCCGAGCTCAATCTCACACCTTGCAATACATGCAAGAACCCCTTCTTGGACTGATCCATTATGAACTTCTTCAAAATCTTATCAAGGTATGTGCTTTGTGAAAGACCTATGAGGCGTCTCGATCTATCTCTATAGATCTTGATGCCTAATATATAAGCAGCTTCTCCAAGGTCCTTCATTGAAAAACACTTATTCAAGTAGGCCTTAATGCTGTCCAAAAGTTCTATATCATTTCCCATCAAGAGTATGTCATCTACATATAATATGAGAAATGCTACAGATCTCCCACTCACTTTCTTGTAAACGCAGGCTTCTCCATAAGTCTGCATAAACCCAAACGCTTTGATCATCTCATCAAAGCGAATATTCCAACTCCAAGATGCTTGCACCAGCCCATAAATGGATCGCTGGAGCTTGCATACTTTGTTAGCGTTCTTAGGATCGACAAAACCTTCCGGCTGCATCATATACAGTTCTTCCTTAAGATGCCCGTTAAGGAATGCCGTTTTGACGTCCATCTGCCATATCTTATAATCATAGTATGCGGCAATTGCTAACATGATTCGGACGGACTTCAGCTTCGCTACGGGAGAGAATGTCTCGTCGTAGTCAATCCCTTGAACTTGTCGATAACCCTTAGCGACAAGTCGAGCTTTATAGACGGTAATATTACCATCCGCGTCCGTCTTCTTCTTAAAAATCCATTTGTTTTCTATCGCTCGCCGATCATCGGGCAAGTCTGTCAAAGTCCATACTTTGTTTTCATACATGGATTCTATCTCGGAATTCATGGCTTCAAGCCATTTGTTGGAATCTGGGCCCGCCATCGCTTCTTCATAGTTCGAAGGTTCACCGTTGTCTAACAACATGATTTCCAAGACGGGGTTGCCGTACCACTCTGGTGCGGAACGTGTCCTTGTGGACCTACAAAGTTCAGTAGCAACTTGATCCGAAGTACCTTGATCAGCATCATTATTTTCCTCTTCAGTTGGTGTAGGCATCACAGGAACATTTTCCTGAGCTGCACTACTATCCCGGTCAAGAGGTAGTACTTCATCGAGTTCCACTTTCCTCCCACTTACTTCTTTCGAGAGAAACTCTTTTTCCAGAAAGCATCTGTTCTTGGCAACAAAGATCTTGCCCTCGGATCTTAAGTAGAAGGTATACCCAATGTTTTCCTTAGGGTATCCTATGAAGACGCATTTTTCCGACTTGGGTTCGAGCTTTTCAGGTTGAAGTTTCTTGACATAAGCATCGCATCCCCAAACTTTTAGAAACGACAGCTTAGATTTCTTCCCAAACCATAATTCATACGGTGTCGTCTCAACGGATTTAGACGGTGCCCTATTTAAAGTGAATGTAGCTGTCTCTAGAGCGTATTCCCAAAATGATAGCGGTAAATCGGTAAGAGACATCATAGACCGCACCATATCCAATAGAGTGCGATTACGATGTTCAGACACACCGTTACTGTTGAGGTGTTCGGTAGCGTGAGTTGTGAAACGATTCCACATTTCCTTAAGTGTGTACCAAATTCGTGACTTAAGTATTCTCCTCCATGATCTAATCGTAGGAACTTTATCTTTCGGTCACGTTGATTCTCTACCTCATTCTGAAATTCCTTGAACTTTTCAAAGGTCTCAGACTTGTGTTTCATTAAGTAGACATACCCATATCTACTCAAGTCATCAGTGAGAGTGAGAACATAACGATATCCTCCACGAGCCTCAACGCTCATTGGACCGCACACATCGGTATGTATGATTTCCAACAAGTTGGTTGCTCGCTCCATTGTTCCGGAGAACGGAGTCTTGGTCATCTTGCCCATGAGGCATGGTTCGCATGTGTCAAATGATTCATAATCGAGAGACTCCAAAAGTCCATCAGCATGGAGCTTCTTCATGCGCTTGACACCAATGTGACCAAGGCGGCAGTGCCAAAGTATGTGGGACTATCGTTATCAACTTTACATCTTTTGGCATTCACACTATGAATATGTGTAATACTACGCTCGAGATTCATTAAGAATAAACCATTGACCATTGGAGCATGACTATAAAACATATCTCTCATATAAATAGAACAACCATTATTCTCGGATTTAAATGAGTAGCCATCTCGCATTAAACGAGATCCAGATACAATGTTCATGCTCAAACTTGGCACCAAATAACAATTATTAAGGTTCAAAACTAATCTAAGTAGGTAAATGTAGAGGTAGCGTGCGACGGCGATCACATCGACTCTGGAACCATTCCCGACGCGCGCATCGTCACCTCGTCCTTCGCCGATCTCCGCTTATTCCGCAGCTCCTGCTGTGAGTTACAAATATGAGCAACGGCACGGTATCAAATACCCAGGAGTTACTACGAGTCTTGGTAAGGTACACATCAATCACATGTATATCAAATATACCTTTGGTGTTGCCGGCCTTCTTATCCGCTAAGTATTTGGGGCAGTTCCGCTTCGGTGACCCTTCCCTTGCAATAAAAGCACTCGATCTCGTGCTTGGGTCCATTCTTTGACTTCTTCCGATGGCGGCTTACGGGCGCGGCAACATCCTTGCCGTCCTTCTTGAAGTTCTTCTTGCCCTTGCCCTTCTTGAACTTAGTGGTCTTATTGACCATCAACACTTGATGTTCTTTCTTGATTTCAGCCTCTGCTGACTTCAGCATAGAAAATACTTCAGGAATGGTCTTTTCCATCCCCTGCATATTGTAGTTCATCACAAAGCTCTTGTAGCTTGGTGGGAGCGACTGAAGGATTCTGTCAATGACCGCCTCATCAGGGAGGTTAATATTCAGCTGGGTCATACGGTTGTGCAACCCAGACATCTTGAGTATGTGCTCACTGACAGAACTATTTTCCTCCATCTTACAACTATAGAACTTGTCGGAGACGTCATATCTCTCGAACCGGGCATGAGCTTGGAAAACTAGTCTCAGCTCCTCGAACATCTCATATGCTCCGTGATGCTCAAAACACTTTTGGAGCCCCGGTTCTAAGCTGTAAAGCATGCCGCACTGAACGAGGGAATAATCATCAGCACGAGTCTGCCAAGCATTCATAATGTCTTGGTTCTCTGGGACGGGAGCGTCACCTAGCGGTCCTTCTAGGACATATTGTTTCCTGGCAGCTATGAGGATGATCCTCAGGTTCCAGACCCAGTCCGTATAGTTGCTGCCATCATCTTTCAGCTTGGTTTTCTCTAGGAACGCATTGAAGTTCATGTTGACATGAGCGTTGGCCATTTGATCTACAAGACATATTTGCAAAGGTTTTTAGACTAAGTTCATGATAATTAAGTTCATCTAATCAAAGTATTATAATGAACTCCCACTCAGATTAGACATCCCTCTAGTCATCTAAGTGTTACACGATCCGAGTCGACTAGGCCGTGTCCGATCATCACGTGAGACGGACTAGTCATCGTCGGTGAACATTCTCATGTTGATCGTATCTTCCATACGACTCGTGTTCGACTTTTCGATCTCCGTGTCCCGAGGCCATGTATGTACATGCTAGGCTCGTCAAGTTAACCCTAAGTGTTTTGCGTGTGTAAATCTGTCTTACACCCGTTGTATGTGAACGTAAGGATCTATCACACCCGATCATCATGTGGTGCTTGAAGCAGCGAACTTTAGCAGCGGTGCACAATTAGGGAGAACACTTCTTGAAATTGTTGTAAGGATCATCTTATTTACTACCGTCGTTCTAAGTAAACAAGATGCATAAACATAATAAACATCACATGCAATTATATAGTAGTGACATGATATGGCCAATATCATATAGCTCCATTGATCTCCATCTTCGGGGCTCCATGATCATCTTGTCACCGGCATGACACCATGATCTCCATCATCATGATCTCCATCATCGTGTCTTCATGAAGTTGTCACGCCAACGACTACTTCTACTTCTATGGCTAACGCGTTTAGCAATAAAGTAAAGTAATTTACATGGCGTTCTTCAATGACACGCAGGTCATACAAAAATAAAGACAACTCCTATGGCTCCTGCCGGTTGTCATACTCATCGACATGCAAGTCGTGATTCCTATTACAAGAACATGATCTCATACATCACAATATATCATTCATCATTCATCACAACTTCTGTCCATATCACATCACATGTCAATTGCTGCAAAAACAAGTTAGACGTCCTCTAATTTTTGTTGCATCTTTTACGTGGCTGCAATTGGGTTCTAGCAAGAACGTTTTCTTACCTATGAATAACCACAACGTGATTTTTTCAACTTCTATTTACCCTTCATAAGGACCCTTTTCATCGAATCCGCTCCAACTAAAGTGGAGAGAGCAGACACCCGCCAGCCACCTTATGCAACTAGTGCATGTCTGTCGGTGGAACCGGTCTCACGTAAGCGTACGTGTAAGGTTGGTCCGGGCCGCTTCATCCCACAATACCGCTGAAGCAAGATTAGACTAGTAGCGTCAAGCAAGTTGACAAGATCTACGCCCACAACAAAATTGTGTTCTACTCATGCAATAGAGAACTATGCATAGACCTAGCTCATGATGCCACTGTTGGGGAACGTTGCAGAAAATTAAAATTTTCCTACGGTTTCACCAAGATCCATCTATGAGTTCACCTAAGCAACGAGTCAAGGGAGTGAGTTTGCATCTACATACCACTTGTAGATCGAGTGCGGAAGCGTTCAAGGGGATGGTGATGATGGAGTCGTACTCGCCGTGATTCGGATCACCGATGACCAAGTGCTGAACGGACAGCACCTCCGCGTTCAACACACGTACGGGACGGACGACGTCTCCTCCGTCTTGATCCAGCAAGGAGGAAGGAGAGGTTGAGGAAGATTGCTCCAACGGCAGCACGACGGCGTGGTGTTGTTGGTGCAGCAGTACTCCGACAGGGCTTCGCCAAGCACGTACGTAGGAGGAGAGTGTTGGGGAGGGGAGGGGCTGCGCCTTGAGTTGTGTGTAGCAGCCCTCCCCTCACCCCTCTATTTATATTGGAAGGGGCAAGGGGGGCCGGTCCCTCTAGATGGGATCTAGAGGGGGGGCGGCGGCCAGGGAGGGGACGCTTGCCCCCCAAGCAAGGGGGGCGCCCCCCTTAGGGTTTCCCCCCCAACCCTAGGCGCATGGGCCCAAGGTGGGGGGCGCGCTCAGCCCTCCAGGGGCTGGCTCCCTACCCCTTGCGGCCCATGTGGCCCTTCGGGAGAGGTGGCCCCTCCCGGTGGACCCCCGGAACCCCTCTGGTGGCCCCGGTACAATACCGATATGACCCCGAATTCTTCCGGTGTCCGTATGACAAATTCCCATATATAAAACTTCACCTCCGGACCATTCCGGAACTCCTCGTGACGTCCGGGATCTCATCCGGGACTCCGAACAACTTTCAGTAATCACATACAAGTCTTCCTAATAACCCTAGCGTCACCGAACCTTAAGTGTGTAGACCCTACGGGTTCGGGAGACATGCAGACATGACCGAGACGACTCTCCGGTCAATAACCAACAGCGGGATTTGGATACCCATGTTGGCTCCCACATGCTCCTCGATGATGTCATCGGATGAACCACGATGTCGAGGATTCGATCAAACCCTGTATACAATTCCCTTTGTCAATCGGTACGTTACTTGCCCGATACTCGATCATCGGTATCCCAATACCTTGTTCAGTCTCGTTACCGGCAAGTCACTTTACTCGTACCGTAATGCATGATCCCGTGACTAACCACTTAGTCACTTTGAGCTCATTATGACGATGCATTACGGAGTGGGCCCAGAGATACCTCTCCGTCATACGGAGTGACAAATCCCAGTCTCGATCCGTGTCAACCCAACAGACACTTTCGGAGATACCTGTAGTGCACCTCTATAATCACCCAGTTATGTTGTGATGTTTGGTACACCCAAAGCACTCTTACGGTATCCGGGAGTTACACGATCTCATGGTCTAAGGAAGAGATACTTGACATTGGAAAAGCTCTAGCAAACGAACTACACGATCTTTGTGCTATGCTTAGGATTGGGTCTTGTCCATCACATCATTCTCCTAATGATGTGATCCCGTTATCAACGACATTCAATGTCCATAGCCAGGAAACCATGACTATATGTTGATCACAACGAGCTAGTCAACTAGAGGCTCACTAGGGACATATTGTGGTCTATGTATTCACACGTGTATTACGATTTCCGGATAATACAGTTATAGCATGAATAAAAGACTATTATCATGAACAAAGAAATATAATAATAACACTTTTATTATTGCCTCTAGGGCATATTTCCAACAACGACTGGGTTACCCACGTCTGTATTGATGAGAATCCCGTAAATAAAGGGGACACGATCTCTGCTCCGACAAGACGTGCCAAGGAAACCGCCTCGCGAAACGCGCTGAGGTGGGGGTAAAAAACGATTTGAATAAAGGCTTGTCCATGGTGTGATGTCACGCTACGGGATACCTCAGCAGATTAGATTTGTGGAAATATTATTCTCTCTACGGTAGCATGTGGAACTTGTTTTGCAGAGCCGGACACGATCTTTGTGTTCAAAATCTTCTATGAAGTATTTGGAGGAGGAACCCGCCTTGCAATGCCGAAGACAATCTGCGCGCCGGACTCATCGTCATTGATGCCTGGTTCAGGGGCTACTGAGGGAGTCCTGGATTAGGGGGTGTCCGGACAGCCGGATTATAACCTTTGGCCGGACTGTTGGACTATGAAGATACAAGATTGAAGACTTCGTCCCGTGTCCAGATGGGACTTTCCTTGGCGTGGAAGGCAAGCTTGGCAATACGGATATGTAGATCTCCTTCCTTGTAGCCGACTATGTGTAACCCTAGCCCTCTCCGGTGTCTATATAAACCGGAGGGTTTAGTCCGTAGGACAACAACAATCATACCATAGGCTAGCTTCTAGGGTTTAGCCTCTCTGATCTCGTGGTAGATCTACTCTTGTACTACCCATATCATCAATATTAATCAAGCAGGAGTAGGGTTTTACCTCCATCGAGAGGGCCCGAACCTGGATAAAAACATCGGGTCCCTTGTCTCTTGTTACCATCCGCCTAGACGCACAGTTCGGGACCCCTACCCGAGATCCGCCGGTTTTGACACCGACAAGGAGCAACTCTTTGCTCTACTAGTCGGGGTGAAGATACCCCGAACAAGCCCCTCAAAGGATTATTTTCCATGGTAACAAGTGACAGTAAATTTCAGCACACTATATAAATTTTTCCTTACCAATTTCCACCTACTAAATATAAACTTACTATAAATAGAAAGAAACTAGTTCTTTCTAAAAATGAAGTAGTTCAACTAGTTATTAATTTACTTACTATACTAGTTCAACTAAAACTTAACTAGTTCAACTAAAACTAAACTAGTTCTATTAATTCAACTCGTTCTTACTAAATATAAACTTACTATAAATAGAAAGAAACTAGCACATCTACTACTACTAATTAACATCTAACTACTACATCTACTACTGCTAATTATACAACTAGTTTACTATCACTACTAGTAATTAATATCCACTACTTCTAAAAATCATTATCTATGAACCCTAAATTAACATCTACTACTACTAAAATCATCTACTAACTAAGCAAAAGAGAGGGGTGGGGAGGGTGGGGGCTTCTGAGAGGAGAGGCGGTGGCGGGAGGTGCTTGGCGGAGAGGCGAGGCGGGCTCGGGATTGGGAGGCGGCGGTCCTGGGCGGTGGGCTCGGTCGAGGGCGGCGGCGGTGAGGTCGAGGGCGGCGGACTCGGTCAAGAGCGGCGGCGGTTAGGTTGAGGGCGCTCGGGCTTGGGCGGCGGCGGTGAGGGCAGGCGCGCTCGGGCTCGGGCGGCGGCGACAGGTAGGGGAACAGGCCGGTGGGGGAGGAGGACTTAGCGAAATTTTGATTCGGGGGGTGGTTAACTCGAACTAGCAGTAGCGCTCGTACAGAAAACGCGCTGTAGCTAAATTATCTATAGCGCGTTTTACATAAAACCGCTACTGCTAATGGAAGCAGTTATTTCTTTTGTTTAGTAAAAACATCAAAAATATACATTGGTCATCATTGATCTTTTTGTGTATAATCTAAATAGTCAACATGAATCCTCACTGTACCTGTATAGGTACAGGCGAGGATTCATATTGCAACCACAAATCATACACATATAGTTCAATGAAGACCAAGTGCTCGAGATAGGTTGCGAAGCAACATATTTAAGGTGGTAAACACCTTGTTCGCTTAGCAGTAGCGCTAAGAAGAAGAAAAGAAGAAGAAGAAGAAGAAGAAGAAGAGGAAGAAGAAGAGGAAGAAGAAGAGGAAGACGAAGACGAAGACGAAGAAGAAGACGAAGAAGAAGAAGAAGAGGAAGAAGATACTATATCTAGCCTGGAGACAACACCGTGGCAATTATAGTAGTAGCGCTGTTTTCACCTAGAGCGCTACTGCTACTCAGTCAATAGTAGCGCTCTTTTCTAAAGATCGTTGCTGCTAATTAGCAGTAGCGCCTGTTTTTATACCGCGCTGCTGCTAAGATTCTTTGTATAAGGTTTTCCCTAGTAGTGTTATGTCATAAGAATTGGCTGGTTAGAGAAGCTACAATGTTTTATTGAAAAGGTAAATACTAGAATTTATCCAGTAGAAATATGTTATTAGCCTTCTTTTTTGTTTTGTAATTCATGATTTGCTGGAGAGCTCGGTAGGTAGTTGCATCGTTGTCAACTCATTTCATGTTTTGGATCTTGCCAGGTTTGATTATGTCTCGGATTGGAGCAGAGACACAAGTAGGGAGAGGCCGTTGCCTGGATTGCTGCTGCTCTCATCATCTTGGCTTGCAAGTTGCGACCGTCACACAGCCGGACGGGGTCTCTTGCCTGTCTGACTCTTTTTGTACAGTGTGGGCTTCTGATCTGGGTTGCTCTAACGGTTGTTCCATGGCAGGAAACGCAAGGGGAGGAGGACCTGGAGCGGCCACTGCCGAGGGAGTGGTTGATGGAGGTGGTCTGCATATGTCGTATGAGTCAAGGAAGTCTACCGCAAGCGGCCGATGATGGGCGCGCCGAGGATGAGATCTCCGGTGGAAAGATGCGTCTGCGCCCGGCCACCTCTCCAGCACGACGTGCCAGCCAATTCTCTCTTGCTCCTCCTTCCACACCGGCTCGCCGTCTCACCCACCAGTAAGGCTCTCTCTCTCCACTTTCCCTGGTCTCTACTCTTTCAATTGTCTTAGCTTACAGGGCATGGTTTGGTACTGGCCAGGAGGTGATGAGGATCCACTACCATCATAGTTGTGATTGTAAAACATAATCCATCCAAAGATGACTGAGATAGACCAACAATCATTACCATCGACGATGCCTTTTCAGGTTTTCCCTTGTACTAAACTGCAGGTTACACTCACTACTGGTTAAGTGTCCAAATAGTTTCATGTCGGATTTAGTAGTATAATTAGGTGACATAAGTAATTAGACAAAGGCCGGTTAGATCCATATACACATATGGACTGACAGTGACAACTACATTTCTTATTCATAGATCTATGTCTGCTTCTCAAAACCAGAGAGTAGGTCGTGCCATATCATGTGTGTTACTTTGACTAGGCACCTTCGTAACCACTTGAGCGGTAGTGTAGCACCATGTCTCAGGCTAGAACATAGGGCTATTGTTCTTACTTGTTTGCCCCCTAATTTATATGGTTTTGCTATGAACCAATCCTTTTTGGCAAAATATTGCATCACTCTATACAATAGAAGAACCATGTAAACCAGTTATCCTCGACTACTGGTACAATTTGTTTTTGGTGTATGATCCTATGTTTGAACAGAGGGCTGCTGTTCTTATTCGTTTGCTTTATATGGTTATTCTATGGCATAGCAGATTGGTTCTGCTATAAACCAATCCCTAATTTATATGGTTCTTCTATGCTATCTTTTGAACTAGGCCTAGGCGTTTGTCTGGAAAGCCGGAAAGGAAGCACTAAGGCCCATCTCAGTTATGATAGCAAACAAGGTTTTGTAAATATAGATTTTTTATGTACTTGACTATACCCCTTACATTCGAGAAAAGATTGGTTTTATTTCTGAACTGAACAATAACCAATCCAATGCTTATAAATTTGTTGTTCATTGTGTTTCTGAAGCAAGATTATAACCATCATTAATGTTGAAGATGCATACATGCTTTGGGAAGATGCGTTTGATTTTTGACCTTTGTTCAATGCTCATCTTCTCTCAGGTGGCTTGAAATAAACGGTGCACATCTGTTCCGAGGGGTAATGTTGACGCGTACGAGGGTTTTCAGTATACGGCCATCAAGCCAGATGTTGTGGTGACAGTCATGAGGCAACTATACATTTACTAAGAAGACTGGTCTATGACGGTCCTTTTACTCGCTCTTCATTGAAAATTATGAATTATTATTGCATCTACTAGGGAGACATGCATCTTTCCCTTCCTAAAGAAGAGAGTGCATGTTCTAATGCTGTCAACCTGTAGGTATGTGCATTTGTGTATTTATTCAATGAAAAGCACCAAACATTTGTCTTTATGTTTGATAATTGGGTGTCTAAATTGGCGGATTAAATACTCCGATCCGCAACAATTAAGCTTTCTATGGTTGGTGTACCTACATTGCGCTTGACACCAATTCGTGTATATTGGGTTTATTCAGTTGTAATACCGAGTTTATGAAACTATCTTATTGAAATTATTGCTTCCCGAGAGAAGCATGTATGCCACACATTCTTTTGCAGCATTGCTTATGTGTTCTTATTTGTTATGTGTATATTCATTCGATTTTTAACAAATTACGTTAACCTTAAATTGAACCATCTTTTTCATGCATCGTATCCTTCGTTTAAGGAACTTTTTAATCAAGCTGATCGGAATGATATCATTTAGCCATACAAAGCATAGAGAGATTATGTGGCAAGTTGCCTTGTGTATGATTCATGTAATGTATATGATACTTCTACAGTTTTACGTAAAATCATTGTGCATTACGGGCTTGACCAAAACATTGGGACCGGCACCCTCGTGCCAAGGCGCGATCCAGATCTAGTATGCATTGTAGCCTATAGCAATGCACGCGCGTTCTACTAGTATATGCATAATATGGTAATTTAGCATGTATTGGGAACATACCAGCGGTGAAAACGAAATACAATCATTTACCTAGCTCGAGCAGGTGTGAGTTATGCAGAGATCCTACAAGCATCGTAGCCCTTTTATAAACCAAGAGCCTATGGCGTTAAACTGGGAGTGAAATGCGCCACTAGTCCATGAATTCAAACTGATTGCACACTTTAGGCCAACAACTTGAGAAGAACCATGCTAAGGGCGTTTAGAGTGTAAAAATACTGAAAGAAAAAGATGCATCACCCAGGACTTTCCCGTTCAAAATTTGCAATGACTCACTGACCACCGAAGCAACAATCATTATAACTTATAGCCCACTTCATATATGTTCATGTAGAATCAGGGGAAAGAGAGAGATCATAAGATCAAGTTACAAACGACGACAATTTCAAAGGAGCTGTCAAAGCGAGCAATCTTGTCGTCAAACTTGATCAAGTTATGAACGACGGCAATTTCCCGAACAGACTTTGAATCGCGAAACCTCACTGATTTGATGCGCATGATGGGCTTCGGCGGCTTTAGGCAACGGAGCTTGGGGGTTTTGTCGAGGATGTTTTGCCATAGATCGACCCAGGCCACGCATCCTTTGTCTCCTACGATGGTGAGTGCCCTGGATGTTATGTGGCGGGGTGGATATGACTTGACCACCTCGGACTTGTTGCTCAAGGTATTGGGATCATTGTGGTGCATTTCGAGGTGAGAAGTGTTTGGATGTTCAGACCAAAGAGCTTGTGCGGCAACGATGTAGCTGCAGTCATGGTGGTGCTCCTCACAGCCTCCTCCATGGCCATGGCCACGACCATGCACTACACGAAAATATAGTATTTCCCGCGGCTCAAAACCCCATATGATTTCTGATGCCTCTCATTCCCATCATGCGTTTAGCTCCTCGCGGTGTACATTACATCCCTCTTTTCCTAAGTCCCGCCTCCATTTGTGTTGCTTTTGTGGATACTACTTTGCTCCAGCCTCCGGGCAGATAAAGATAGACACGAGTACACTTTTAGATAACCCGCAAAAAAACAAAGGAGTATGCACCAATCCCATATGTGACATGTGCTTGGCTATATCAGGACTAAAGGAGGGAGAGTGTGTCCTTTGTATAAGGACCTTAATTTATACAAAGGCCAACCATGGTTACAATTACACACAAGGAATGGCTGGCGAGTGCAGTAGATTTCCATGGAACATTCGAGATTACATTTCTATTACCAAAAGATCTGAAGTCTAGATAAAGCATTCTTGATAGCCATCTGCTTTGACCTAAAATGTTCAATGTTGTTGGATCTGGATAAAACATACTCCCTCCGTTTCTATTTTAGAGTGTAAATTCAGTGCAATCGATATTGGAATCATCTCTGTAAAAAGGTCTTATATTTAGGAACGAAGGGAGTAGTACATTTAGTGATATGGTAAAATGAATAAATGAGCAAATAAGTTACTTAGCACTAGATTGGTCGTATGAATCTGATCAGATGATGCTACTACATGTACTAATAATTCTGGATGAGGGAAGGAGGACTGGAGCAGGTGGTCAGTTGCCTTGGGGAGGTTGTGGGGTTTCTACCAGCGAGCAGCCTGGGAGCTTGGCGTGCCATCCACTATCGTGGCGTGGTGGCTCTCCACTTAGTTCCAATTGGCGGAAGAGAAGACCTTTTACGACCGAAGGCCAGGCTTTGTGCCCGGCCAAACATTTGCTATCTGCACTGAACCTTGGAATTCTACCCTTTTTTATTTTGCAAACCTTGGAAGTGTACCAACTTTGTAATAAAAAACATGGTATTCTACTTTTTTTTTCATTTGCAAACCTAGGAAGTCTACTTGTTGTAAAAATACCTTGCAAGTGAACGTGTTGTAGCACTTTTCCCTCAAAAGAAAATACTATCGAGGAACTCATAATTTCTAAGGTGGGAAGTAAATCGTCAAGTATTTGTATGTGATTCCGGAAAATGATTATTTCGGTAATTATATGACAGTATCGTCGCCGATTGTTTTTCATGCCTATACATGAATATCTTCTTATTTTACAACAGAAAAATAATAAAATTCTTGTACTTATATAATATCCCTCACATGTATCCATTACCCCAAGTCTAACCACACATGATCTTTTCTAGTAGTTGTTTTATTTTAGAACACATTACAGACGCGGATCCTCACATACACACTCACATGAACCGATGTCTATGAATGCATGTGTTCCATTATGCCTTCCATAAGTTCTCCACGTGTGGAGTATGTCTTCTGTGTGTGTGTGTGTGTGTGTGGGGGGGGGGGGGGGGTCTATGTATCACCTATAGGTGCGAGAGCTACAATGAATAGGATGTATATATGGTTAGGAATCGGAGCAAATATATTTAGCTAAGGTAGAGGTAGTGTGCTTCAACAAGGGAAGGCCGATGGGAGCATAGGTTAACCAACCATCACAAATAAAGACCATACATCTTGTTTTTGCCTTAAAGGAAGAAAAAAACTCCAATCCCACCATTCATGTGCTTCGGTACGATGGTAGTTCCACCTTGGTACAAGTAGATGACCTATATATTGAGTGATATGGGTGAAGCTAGCAAATGAGTGAAGGAATGTTTACTAGTTTGATATTCAAGCGATATAATGGGGATTGGGGGCGGGGAGGGCAGGGGAGAAGTATGTTTCACACGATATAATGAGTGAAGGTAGTGCGCTCAAGTGGGTGCATAAGCAATGCTTACTATTTGATATTCACGCGATATATTGAGTTAAAGTAGTGTGCTTCAACAAGGGAAGGTCGGTGGGTGCAAAGTTAACCAGCCATCACAAATTAAGACCTTAGAACCTTTTATGTGTCTTAAGGAAAAAAACTTGAATCCCACCATTCATGTACTTGGGTACGATGGTAGTTGCAACTGGTACAAGTAGATGACCTATACGTTGAGTGATATGGGTGAAGCTAGACATATGAGTGAAGGAATGCTTACAGAGGAGGGGGGTAGAAGTTTATTTGGTTACCTGTAATTAGGAAAGTAAGAAGAAGATGGACTTCAAGTTGCTTGAGCTCATTTTTGTGTAGGGTAAATGGGAGTTTTATGCAAAATTCAAAAGTTACAATCAAGAGGCATCAAATCCTCAATAGAGCGGGGAATATGGTTAAGCCACATCACTTTACTACTCTCTGCGCGGCTATAGTTTGCCAATTGATCTGGCAATCTATTTTGTTCTCTCTTAATCGTAGATGGAATAAACTCACCAAGAGACATTAAACCCCTAATCTCAGCAATAAGATAACCATAAGTCAAGCATGATCGGTCACCAGAAGATAACATATATATGGCCTTCGAAGAATCAGACTGCTCGATAACTGGAAGTTGTGTATTTTGGATACCAAGCGCCATCCCTTGCATGATAGCTTGAAGACCGGCTTCTAGTGCATTGTTACAGTTAAACAAAACTTTATAGGTCGCAAAGAGAACCTTACTATGAGGACTCCTGAGAATTATGCTAAGCCGTCGTTGCTTCATCAGAACACGTGAATGAACCATCCATAGACAGGGCTAGTTTGGCCACCGGAGGTGGAGGCCGTGGACTTTGTTATTCCAGTGTTGTAGTATCTTAACGGACCTTATTATTCTTGATATTCCGTAGGATGAAAGTATGTCGATCATCCTTGGTAGACCCATTTTGAATACTGCAGAGGCTGTTATTGATTGCAACAAGGGCAATGTCACTTTTCATGTTAATGATAGTGAGCATGCGTTCCGAAGAAACAACCTCAAGTTAATAGCATAAATTATATTGGAAAAATTTCAACTATTGCTATTGGAGGTTTTGAATTCCCTATTCCTACTGTCAAAAGGAAATATGATATTCTTATTGTTGGGGACATGCATATCCTTGTTGAGGTAATGATAACCCACAAGTATAGGGGATCGCAACAGTTTTCGAGGGTAGAGTATTCAACCCAAATTTATTGATTCGACACAAGGTGTCGTGGATTTGTCATGGCAAATGTCCTACTGTGAGGAAGTTGTGAGGACAATGCATCTATGTGGTAGCTTGAGAGGGGTTGAGTGGGACGAGAGACGCGAGGTTTTTACCCAGGTTCGGCCCCTCATGGTGGAGGTAAAAGCCTACATCCTGCTTCATTGATATTGATCATGGTGCTCACGATTACAAGGGTGCTCTATCTCGAGAGCTATAGACTTGTCTGTCTAACCCTAACTTGTGAAACTTGTCCCTCTTGGGGTGCCCCGCCCCTCCTTATATAAGTTGAAGGGGCGGGTTACATGACTAGTCCTAGTAGGATTAAGATTACTCTATTACAAGTAGAGTCCTAGTCTTGCTTCCTTTGTAGGAGAATATTCCTTATGCCTTTCATCTTAAGCCGCCCCACCATAACATAAGCCGGTCTTCCATGAACCGCCTTCTGGGCCTTCGGCTCTTGTCGCTCCTATGACCCGCCTACCGGGTCACCAATGAGTCACCTGGTTTGGCCGGGTCATCAGTGAGTGGAGATATCCGGACGGGTCACTTAGTGAGTCACCTATTCAGGGCGGGTCACCAGTGAGTCGCCAAGTCCGGCCGGGTCATACTTCCGGCCAGGTCATACCGCGGGGTATATCCCCGACACAAGGGGAGCCAAAGAATATCCTCAAGTATTAGCAGCTGAGTTGTTAATTCAACCACACCTAAAAGACTTAATATCTGCAGCAAAGTATTTAATAGCAAAGTAATATGGAAGTAACGGTAATGGTGGCAAAAGTAATAGTAGCAGTTTTGTAGCAATTGTAATAGTGGCAACGGAAAAGTAACTTAGCAAAGATCAATATGAAACGAACTTGTAGGCAATGGATCAATGATGGATAATTATGTCGGATGGCATTCATCATGCAGCAGTTATAACCTAAGGTGACACAGAACTATCTCTAATTCATCGATATAATGTAGGCATGTATTCAGTATATAGTCATATGTGCTTATGGAAAAGAACTTGCATGGCATCTTTTGTCCTACCCTCCCATGGCAGCGGGGTCCTATTGGAAACTAAGGGATATTAATGCCTCCTTTAAATAGAGAACCAGACCAAAGCATTAGCACTTAGTGAATACATGAACACCTCAAACTACGGTCCTCACCGGAAAGTGTCTCGACTATTGTCACTCCGGGGTTGCCGGATCATAACACGTAGTAGGTGATAACCCACAAGTATAGGGGATCGCAACAGCTTTCGAGGGTAGAGTATTCAACCCAAATTTATTGATTCGACACAAGGGGAGCCAAAGAATATTCTCAAGTATTAGCAGCTGAGTTGTCAATTCAACCACACCTGGAAACTTAGTATCTGCAGCAAAGTGTTTAGTAGCACAGTAATATGATAGTGGTGGTAATGGCAACAAAAGTAAAGACAGTAAAAGTAATATTTTTGGTATTTTGTAGTGATTCTAACAGTAGCAGCGGGAAAGTAAATAAGCGTAAACCAGTATATGGAAAACTCGTAGGCACCGGATCAATGATGGATAATTATGCCGGATGCGGTTCATCATGTAACAGTCATAACATGGGGTGACACAGAACTAGCTCCAATTCATCAATGTAATGTAGGCATATATTCCGTATATAGTCATACATGCTTATGGAAAAGAACTTGCATGACATCTTTTGTCCTACCCTCCCGTGGCAGCGGGGTCCTAATGGAAACTAAGGGATATTAAGGCCCCCTTTTAATACAGAACCGGAACAAAGCATTAGCACATAGTGAATACATGAACTCCTCAAACTATGGTCATCACCGGGAGTGGTCCCCATTATTGTCACTTCGGGGTTGTCGGATCATAACACATAGTAGGTGACAATAGACTTGCAAGATAGGATCAAGAACTCACATATATTCATGAAAACATAATAGGTTCAGATCTGAAATCATGGCACTCGGGCCCTAGTGACAAGCATTAAGCATAGCAAAGTCATAGCAACATCAATCTCAGAACATAGTGGATACTAGGGATCAAACCCTAACAAAACTAACTCGATTACATGACATCTCATCCAACCCATCACCGTCCAGCAAGCCTACGATGGAATTACTCACGCACGGCGGTGAGCATCATGAAATTGGTGATGGAGGATGGTTGATAATGACGACGGCGACGAACCCCCCTCTCCGGAGCCCCGAACGGACTCCAGATCAGCCCTCTCGAGAGGTTTTAGGGCTTGGCGGCGGCTCCATATCGTAAAACGCGATGATTTCTTCTCTCTGATTTTTTTCTCTCCGAAAGCAGATATATAGAGTCGGAGTTGGCGTCGGAGGGCATCCAGGGGGCCCACGAGGTAGGGGGGCGCCCCCCACCCTCGTGGACAGGGTGTGGGCCCCCTGGTCTTCATCTTTGGCGAGGATTTTTTATTATTTTTTCTAAGATGTTCCGTGGAGTTTCAGGTCATTCCGAGAATATTTGTTTTCTGCACATAAAACAACATCATGGCAATTCTGCTGAAAACAGCGTCACTCCGGGTTAGTTCCATTCAAATCATACAAGTTAGAGTCCAAAACAAGGGCAAAAGTGTTTGGAAAAGTAGATACGACGGAGACGTATCAACTCCCCCAAGCTTAAACCCTTGCTTGTCCTCAAGCAATTCAGTTGACAAACTGAAAGAAAGAAAGAAAAACTTTTACAAACTCTGTTTGCTCTTGTTGTTGTAACTATGTCAAGCCAGCATTCAAGTTTTCAGCATAGATCATAACTAACCACATTTGCAATAATTCTCAGGTCTCATAATTACTCATATCAATAGCATAATCAACTAGCAAGCCATAATAATAAATCTCGGATGACAACACTTTCTCAAAACAATCATAATATGACATAACAAGATGGTATCTCGCTACCCCTTTCTGAGACCGTAAAACATAAATGCAGAGCATCTTTAAAGATCAAGGACTGACTAGACATTGTAATTCATGGTAAAAGAGATCCGATCATAGTCATACCCAACATAGATTAATAGCGATGAATGCAAATGACAGTTGTGCTCTCCAGCTAGTGCTTTTTAATAAGAGGGTGATGACTCAACATAAAAGTAAATGGATAGGCCCTTCGCAGAGGGAAGCAAGGATTTGTAGAGGTGCCAGAGCTCGGTTTTGAAATAGAGATAAATTGCATTTTGAGCGGTATACTTTCATTGTCAACGTAACAACTAAGAGATGGCGATATCTTCCATGCTAAACAAATTATAGGCGGTTCCCAAACAGAATGGTAAAGTTTATACTCCCCCTCCACCAACAAGCATCAATCCATGACTTGCGCAAAACAACGAGTGTCTCCAACATACATCAGGTCCCAGGGGGAGTTTTGTTTGCAATTAATTTTGATTTAGTTTGCATAAAGCATGGGACTGGGCATCCCGGTGACCAGCCATTTTCTCGTGAGTGAGGAGCGGAGTCCACTCCTCTTGAGAATAACCTGCCTAACACAAAAGATAAGGACAACCTTGGTTGATACATGAGCTATTCGAGCATACAAAACAGAATATTTATTTGAAGGTTTAGAGTTTGGCACATACAAATTTACTTGGAACGGCAGGTAGATACCGCATATAGGAAGGTATAGTGGACTCATCTGGAATAACTTTGGGGTTTAAGGGATTGGATGCACAAGCAGTATTCTCGCTTAGTACAAGTGAAGGCTAGCAAAAGACTGGGAAGCGACCAACTAGAGAGCGACAACAACCATGTACATGCATTAAAATTAATAAACATTGGATGCAAGCATGAGTAGGACATAATCCACCATGAACTTAAATATCATGAAGGCTATGTTGATTTTGTTTCAACTACATGCGTGAACATGTGCCAAGTCAAGTCACTTAAATCATTCAAAGGAGGATACCACCCCATCATACCACATCATAATCATCTCAATAGCATGTTGGCACACAAGGTAAACCATTATAACTCATAGCTAATCAAGCATGGCACAAGCAACTATGATCTCTAATTGTCATTGCAAACATGTTTATTCATAACAGGCTGAATCAAGAACGTCGGGCTCATCATATTTACAAAAACAAAAGAGGTCGAGTTCATACCAGCTTTTCTCATCTCAGTCAATCCATCATATATCATCATAATTGTCTTTCACTTGCACGACCAAATGATGTGAATAATAATAAGAGTGCACGTGCATTGGACTAAGCCGGAATCTGCGAGCATTCAATAAACAGGGGAAGAGAAGGCAATATGGGCTCTGGGTTAAATCAACAATAATGCATATAAGAGCCACTTCAAAAATTTAATCATGGTCTTCTCCTACTGACCCCAAAGAAAAGAAAAGAAATAAAAACTATTTACACGGGAAAGCTCCCAACAAGCAAAAGAAGAACGGGAAATACTTTTGGGTTTTCTTTTTAATTACTACTACTACAGCAGAAAAGTAAACTAATACTAATTTTCTTGGTTTTTTTAAGGTTTAACAAACACACAAGAAGAAAGCAGGAAAAAGAAAATAAACTAGCATGGATATTACAGTGAAAGAGTATAAGCACCGACATCTAGCAATGAGTGTGTGAACATAAATGTAATGTTGGTGAGAAATACGTACTCCCCCAAGCTTAGGGTTTTGGCCTAAGTTGGTCTATTGCCAGGGATAGCCTGGGGTCGTACTGCGACGAGGAATAGTTGGGATCATACTGTGATGAGGAAGAGGACTCTGACTGCCACTGGCTGACAGTCATCTCTGGATCCCAAGAATAAACAGATTGTCGTGGAGGCTCATCTTGTGGTTCCGGTTCCGGGGCTGATGCAGGATTTTTGTAAGCTTGGACAGCAGCCCACGTAACGAGATAAGGTCCTATAAAATTAAACAAAGAAGGAGCGGGCAACGTAATAGTTTCAGGATAATGTTTATCAAAGTATAACTTATATTTGAGCTCTCCATTCCTGTCCTTAACAAGAAAATAATGGGCTATCATGCTCTTATAGTCTAAATAAGCATTAGGCAGCAATTTTTCTTCTTTCTCATAATGCCTAATAGCTATGTTAAAATGTGCAGCAAGGCGAGAAGCATAAATGCCTCCAAAGATGGGGCCTTTAGTATGGTTCAGACTCAACCTTCTAGCAATAATTCCGCCCATACTAACAGTGTTGTCGCGGTATAAACCATGGAACCGAATAATAATATCAAGAATACTAAAGGTCCCACAGTTCCCACGACCAATCAGGCATCGACTAGCAAATAAAGCAAAATAGCGTAACACAGGAAAATGTATGCTAGTGATTCTCGCATCAGAAACCTTCCTGGTTTCCCCAACAGAAATAAGTTTAATAAATGGTTCCAACTCTTTACGAGGTGGTTCCTCTAAGGCACCCTCAGGGGGTATGTTGCAGACTGCACAAAATTCAGACAATGGCATTTTTTTCACAACGTCATATAAATGAAACTCTACTGAAGGAGGTGATTCTTTAGGGAAAAAGTAGAAGTTTTGCACAAAAGTATTTGTGATTAAGAGATACTGTGGACGTTGGTCGCGGACGAAGTCGGTGAGGCCAACATTTTCAATCAATGAATAAAAATCCTCATAAATCTCGGCCTCTGTCAAGAAATTATCAGAAGGCCATTCACACGGCCGGATTTCCGCGGTACGAGACAAATTATATTTGGGCCTCTGAGCTTCTTCATTTTGTTTATCCTTTGAGCTTTGGCTCGATGAACCCCTCAAAAGTCTCCTCATTATTTCTGAAATAATCTGAAATTTTTAGTAACTTCAAACAAAAGTGAACCAACTTCAATAAAACCGATAGCAACTACTCCTACAAGTGCCTAGAGCCTATATCAAGCATTAGAACTACTTGGAACCATATAAATTTGACATGCAAGATCAAGAACATGGTCACCTATGCAACACAAATTTGCAAAGAATAAAGCACTAGAACAAAAACTAATTGGACCAATGGAGGAGCCACATACCAAGGAACAATCTCCCCAAGCAGTTTTGCAAGAGGTGCTTTGAGCAAGGAGATCGAAAATCACAGCAAAAGTGGCTGGAACTCGTGCTTGAGTTGGTTTTTCGGGTTTGTGTGAGACAGAGGAAGAAGATGGGTGCTGGGATAAGTGGAGGAGGGCCACCGTGGGCCCACGAGGTGGGGGCGCCCCTAAGGGGGGCGCCCACCACCCTCGTGGCCAAGTGGCAGCTCCTCCATGTAATTTTGCACAAGATAAATCCTCAAATATTCCCAAAAAAATCATATTAAATTGGCATGTCATTCTGAGGACTTTTATTTTCGGGATATTTTTATATTGCACGGATAAGTCAGGAAACAAACAGAAAAATACTATTTTTACTTTATTTCTACTAATTAATAGAAAATATAGAGAGGGTACAGAAAGTTGTGCTTCTAGTTTCATCCATCTCATGCTCATAAAAAAGAATCCACTAAGAAGGTTGATCATGTCTTGTTAACAAACTCATTCCGATAATCATGAAACCGGAGAAATTTCGAATAACACTAAGTTACCTCAACGGGGATATGCACATCCCCTATAATAAGTATATCATATTTCTTTTTGACCGTAGGAAGAGGAAATTCAAAACCTCCAAATATAATCGATGGAATTTTTCCAATGGAGTTGATACTATGAACTTGAGGTTGTTTCCTCGGAAAGTGTACCGTATGCTCATTACCATTAACATGAAAAGTGAAATTGCCTTTGTTGCAATCAATAACAGCCCCCTGTAGTATTAAGAAAAGGTCTTCCAAGAATAATAGACATACTATCATCCTCGGGAATATCGAGTATAACAAAGTCCGTTAAAATAGTAACGTTTGCAACCACAACAGGCACATCCTCACAAATACCGACAGGTATAGCAATTGATTTATCAGCCATCTGCAAAGATATTTCAGTAGGTGTCAGCTTATTCAAGTCAAGTCTATGATATAAAGAGAGAGGCATAACACTAACACCGGCTCCAAGATCACATAAAGCAGTTTTAATATAATTTCTTTTAATGGAGCAAGGTATAGTAGGTACTCCGGGATCTCCAAGTTTCTTTGGTATTCCACCCTTAAAAGTATAATTAGCAAGCATGGTGGATATTTCAGCTTCCGGTATCTTCCTTTTATTAGTAATAATATCCTTCATATATTTAGCATAAGGATTTGTTTTGAGCACATCAGTTAATCGCATACGCAAAAAGATAGGTCTAATCATTTCAGCAAAGCGCTCAAAATCCTCGTCATCCTTTTTCTTGGATGGTTTCGGAGGAAAAGGCATGGGCTTCTGAACCCATGGTTCCCTTTCTTTACCATGTTTCCTAGCAACAAAGTCTCTTTTATCATAACATTGATTCTTTGATTGTGGGTCATCAAGATCAACAGCATGTTCAATTTCTACATCATTATCATTACTAGGTTGAGCATCATTATGAACATCATCATTAATATTTTCATTAGGTTCATGTTCATTACCAGATTGTGTTTCAGCATCAGACATAGATATATCATTTGGATTATCAGGTGGTTCAGCAATAGGTTCACTAGAAGTTTGCACAGTTCTATCATTTTTCTTTTTCTTCTTTTTAGAAGAACTAGGAACATCGATATTATTTCTCTAAGAATCTTGCTCAATTCTCTTAGGGTGGCCTTCAGGATACAAAGGTTCCTGAGTAATTCTACCAATTCTAGTAGCCACTCTAACAGCATAATCATTTTTCTTACTATTCATTTCATCAAGCACTTCTTTTTGAGCTTTAAGCACTTGTTATGCTTGAGTGGTAACCATAGAAGCATGTTTGCTAACAAGTTTAAGTTCACCTTTAATATTAGCCATATAATCACCCAAGCGTCTAATCATGTAAGCATTTTCTTTTAATTGTCTACCAAAATAAGCATTGAAGTCGTCTTGCTTAAACATAAAGTTATCAAACTCATCCAAGCACTGACTAGCAATTTTAGTAGGGGGGACTTCAGCTTTATCGTATCTATAGAGAGAATTTACCTTTACTACCTGTGTCGGGATATCGGGATCAGGAGGTTCTTAAGTAAATAAAGAATTGAGATCATATGTTTCTTCGACAGGCGGTGAATTAAGACCATGTATTTCTTCAATAGGAGGTAAATTCTTAACGTCTTCAGCTTTAATACCTTTTTCTTTCATAGATTTCTTTGCCTCTTGCATATCTTCGGGACTGAGAAATAGAACACCTCTCTTCTTCGGAGTTGGTTTAAGAATAGGCTCAATAATTGGAGCAGGAGCTGGCTCAGGAGGTGCCCAATTATTTTCATTTGTCAACATATTATTCAATAGAATTTCAGCTTCATCCGGTGTTCTTTCCCTGAAAAGAGAACCAGCACAACTATCCAGGTAATCTCTGGAAGCATCGGTTAGTCCATTATAAAAGATATCAAGTATTTCAGGTTTCTTAAGAGGATGATCAGGCAAAATATTAAGTAACTTGAGAAGCCTCCCCCAAGCTTGTGGGAGACTCTCTTCTTTAATTTGCACGAAGTTGTATATTTCCCTCAAAGCAGTTTGTTTCTTATGAGCAGGGAAATATTTAGCAGAGAAGTAATAAATCATATCATGAGGACTACGCACACAACCAAGATCAAGAGAATTAAACCATATCTTAGCATCACCCTTTAATGAGAACAGAAATATTTTGAGTATATAAAAGTAACGCGATCTCTCATCATTAGTGAATAGGGCAGCTATATCATTTAACTTAGTAAGATGTGCCACAACAGTTTCAGATTCATAGCCATAGAAAGGATCAGATTCAACCAAAGTAATTATATCTGGATCAACAGAAAATTCATAATCCTTATCGGGAACACAGATAGGTGAAGTAGCAAAAGCAGGGTCGGGTTTAATTTTATCTCTAAGTGATTCTTTGTTCCATTTAATCAATAACCTCTTAAGCTCATATCTATCTTTGCAAGCTAAAATAGTGGCAGAAGATTCCATATCAAAAAGATAGCCCTCAGGAATAACAGGCATATTTTCATCATCACTTTCATCATCGTATTCAGATTCAGCAATTTCTTTTTCTCTAGCCCTAGCAATTTGTTCATCAAGAAATTCACTAAGGGGCACAGTAGTATCAGGCATAGAAGCAGTTTCATCATAAGTATCATGCATAGCAGAAGTGGCATCATCAATAACATGCGACATATCGGAATGGATAGCAGAAGCAGGTTTAGGTGTCGCTAGCTTACTCATAACAGAAGGTGAATCAAGTGCAGAGCTAGATGGCAGTTCCTTACCTCCCCTCGTAGTTGAGGGATAAATTGTTGTCTTAGCGTCTTTCGAGTTCTTCAGAGTGTCCAGCAGATACAAATCTCAAGTGACTCAAAGAATAGAGCTATGCTCCCCGGCAACGGCGCCAGAAAAAGGTCTTGATAACCCACAAGTATAGGGGATCGCAACAACTTTCGAGGGTAGAGTATTCAACCCAAATTTATTGATTCGACACAAGGGGAGCCAAAGAATATTCTCAAGTATTAGCAACTGAGTTGTCAATTCAACCACACATGGAAACTTAGTATCTGCAGCAAAGTGTTTAGTAGCATAGTAATATGATAGTGGTGGTAACGGCAACAAAAGTAAAGACAGTAAAAGTAATATTTTTGGTATTTTGTAGTGATTGTAACAGTAGCAGCGGGAAAGTAAATAAGCGTAAACCAGTATATGGAAAACTCGTAGGCACCGGATCAATGATGGATAATTATGCCGGATGCGATTCATCATGTAACAGTCATAACATAGGGTGACACAGAACTAGCTCCAATTCATCAATGTAATGTAGGCATGTATTCCGTATATAGCCATACGTGCTTATGGAAAAGAACTTGCATGACATCTTTTGTCCTACCCTCCCGTGGCAGCGGGGTCCTAATGGAAACTAAGGGATATTAAGGCCTCCTTTTAATAGAGAACCGGAACAAAGCATTAGCACATAGTGAATACATGAACTCCTCAAACTATGGTCATCACCGGGAGTGGTCCCGATTATTGTCACTTCGGGGTTGTCGGATCATAACACATAGTAGGTGACTATAGACTTGCAAGATAGGATCAAGAACTCACATATATTCATGAAAACATAATAGGTTCAGATCTGAAATCATGGCACTCGGGCCCTAGTGACAAGCATTAAGCATAGCAAAGTCATAGCAACATCAATCTCAGAACATAGTGGATGCTAGGGATCAAACCCTAACAAAACTAACTCGATTACATGATAAATCTCATCCAACCCATCACCGTCCAGCAAGCCTACGATAGAATTACTCACCCAGGGCGGTGAGCATCATGAAATTGGTGATGGAGGATGGTTGATGATGACGACGGCGACGAATCCCCCTCTCCGGAGCCCCGAACGGATTCCAGATCAGCCCTCTCGAGAGGTTTTAGGGCTTGACGGCGGCTCCGTATCGTAAAACGGGATGATTTCTTCTCTCTGATTTTTTTCTCTCCGAAAGCAGATATATAGAGTTGGAGTTGGCGTCGGAGGGCATCCAGGGGGCCCACGAGGTAGGGGGGCGCGCCCCCCACCCTCGTGGACAGGGTGTGGGCCCCCTGGTCTTCATCTTTGGCGAGGATTTTTTATTATTTTTTCTAAGATGTGTCGTGGAGTTTCAGGTCATTCCGAGAATATTTGTTTTCTGCACATAAAATAACATCATGGCAATTCTGCTGAAAACAGCGTCAGTCCGGGTTAGTTCCATTCAAATCATACAAGTTAGAGTCCAAAACAAGGGCAAAAGTGTTTGGAAAAGTAGATACGACGGAGACGTATCAGTAGGTGACTATAACTTGCAAGATAGGATCAAGAACACAAATATATTCATGAAAACATAATAGGTTCAGATCTGAAATCATGGCACTCGGCCCTAGTGACAAGCATTAAGCATAGCAAAGTCATAGCAACATCAATCTCAGAACATAGTAGATACTAGGGATCAAACCCTAACAAAACTAACTCGATTGCATGACAAATCTCATCCAACCCATCACCGTCCAGCAAGCCTACGATGGAATTACTCACGCACGGCGGTGAGCATCATGAGATTGGTGATGGAGGATGGTTGATGATGACGATGACTATGATTTCCCCTCTCTGGAGCCCAAAACGGACTCGAGATCTGCCCTCCCGAGGAAGAACAGGAGGTGGCGGCGGCTCCGTATAGTAAAACGCAATGAATCCTTCTCTCTTGTTTTTTTCTCTCTGGACGTGAATATATGGAGTTGAAGTTGTAGTCGGTGGAGGTCAGGTGACCCACAAGGCAGGGGGCGCTCCCCACCCTTGTGGACAGCTGGTGGGTCCCCCTCTGTTGATTCTTTCGTCAATATTTTTATTTATTTCAAAAATATTCTCCGTGAAGTTTCAGGTCATTATGAGAACTTTTATTTCTGCACAAAAATAACACCATGGCAATTCTGCTCAAAACAGCGCCAGTCCGGGTTAGTTCCATTCAAATCATGCAAATTAATGTGCAAAACAAGTGCAAAAGAGTTTGGAAAAGTGGATACGATGGAGACGTATCAACTCCCCCAAGCTTAACCCATTGCTTGTCCTCAAGCAATTCAGTTGACAAACTGAAAGTGATAAAGAAAAAATTTTACAAACACTGTTTGATCTTGTTGTTGCAAATATGTAAAGCCAACATTCAGGTTTTTATCAAAGATTATGAACTAACCATATTCACAATAACACTTAGGTCTCACATTTACTCATATCAATGGCATAATCAACTAGCGAGCAATAATAATGAATCTCGGATGACAACAGTTTTTAAAACAATCATGATATAATATAACAAAATGGTATCTCGCTAGCCCTTTGTGAGACCGCAAAACATAAATGCAGAGCACCCGTGAAGATCAAGGACTGACTAGACATTGTAATTCATGGCAAAATAGATTCATCATAGTCATACTCAATATCAATTAATAACAACGCATACAAATGAAAGTGGTGCTCTCTAGCTGGTGCTTTTTATAAGAGAATGATGACTCAACAATAAAAGTAAATAGATAGGCCCTTCGTAGAGGGAAGCAGGGATTTGCAGAGGTGCCAGAGGTCGAGTTTTAAAACAGAGATGAATAATATTTTGAGCGGTATGCTTTCATTGTCAACATAACAACCAAGAGATCTCGGTATCTTCCATACTAGATACATTATAGGCGGTTCCCAAACAGAATGGTAAAGTTTATACTCCCCCACCACCAACAAGCATATTCCACGGCTGGTCCGAAACAACGGGTACCGTCCAACTAACAACAAACCTGGGGGGGTTTTGCTTGAAGTTATATTTTGATTTGATTTGAGCATGGAACTGGGCATCCCAATTACCAGCCATTTTCTCATGAATGACGAGCGGAGTCCACTCATCGTGAGAATAACCCACCTGGCATGGAAGATACTGACAACCCCCAGTCGCTACATGAGCGATTCGGGCATACAAAACAGATTATCATTTGAAGGTTTAGAGTTTGGCACATGCAAATTTACTTGGAACGGTAGGTAAATACCACATATATGCACACTCTTTAAGGCCTAGGTCTGCCTGTTTTATTTTTTAAAACATTACAATATATAATTTATTTTTAAAAAAATAGCTTTCTTTCTTTCATTGAGAGTCTGGCTGCTGAAATTCCTTTGTTTTGAGTGCTTTGAATTATCATATGCAAGTAGACACATAAGAACGATTTAGTATTTGTTTCTGGCATGAAGTGAATTCTTAATTTTGGAAGGATATTTAAAAGATATGTAATGTAAGCTATAAACTTCTAGGGGAAAAGGGATTTACATATGTATGTGCATGTCACCTAAAGTTTTATGTCGTTTGAATAGTTGGATGGTTGTTGCAAGTTTAAGTAATAGATATTTGTTTACACACCCAGCAAATGACAGATAAGCATTTAAAAATAATTCATTTATCAAGTATTCTGTTAAATGAAGTTATTTTGAAATTGACTAAAAAATACAATCCACTGATATAACTATTTTCTTAAAGTACCCTACAAGTTAAAAATCTCATATAAACCAGGGATGCATAGAAAAAAAAGGTCAGCACAAATAGCAAAAGTAATAATGTTGTGTGTGTGTGTGTGCGTGCGTCCGTGCGTGCGTGCGTGTGTGTGTGTGTGTTTGTGCGTGCAGTTTTTCTTGTAGAAACAGAGAAACGGAATGGTTTATTTTCAAGATGGGTAACCTAAATACTCCTTTTGATATAAGTGAGGACGCAACAAGAAGTATAGATTTTGCTTCGAGCTGCTTAGAGACGTCCATCATAGTTGTACAATATTTTATTTTGCAGATGCAACTCTTTTGCTAATAAATCAATAGGCCCATCTGGATTCAAAATTAAAGAAAATGTGTGGCCCTGTGTTGATATTTGGAATTATACACCGATGGATTATGTGTGTGTATGCATTTTTTTTGTGTAGAAACAGAGACACACAATACTTTGTTTGCAAGATCGATAACCTAAATTCTAGTTCAGATATAAGCGAGGACGTCAAAATAATAATAATATGGATTTTGCTTTGAGCTGATTGGAGACGTCTAGTGTTGTTGTATGATATTTCATTTCCAGATGCAGCTCTTTTTGCTAATAAATTTATAGGCCAATCTAGATTCAACGCGGGCAGGACGCTCCCTGTACTCGCAAGCTGGCATGGGCATAACCCTCGTGTGGACCGGCCGAAACACGGATTGGCGGTGCTACTATTTTGTTGGGTACTTATAGGGCTAGTGATTCTTTTGGTCGGTTTGTTGGGCAGTTCCTTATTAAAAGTACTTTCTGCGTTCTTCTTGAAGAAGAAGTTTCTTTAATTGGAAAAAAGATTGATAAATGTACAATACATTTAGAATTTCGTAAAATGTTCCCCCAAAATTATAAACTGTTCAAGAATTGAAAAATAAATAAAGAATGCAACAAAAAATGAACAAAAAAAATAAAAACCAGAAGGAAAACTGGTGAACCTAGCAAGTAAAACCAGTGGGAGCGCGCCGACCCAGATCAAGTAGTACATACGTGGGCGGTGGCGCTGCCGATGCTGCCGGCGGCCTTGTTGGCGTGACGGGGGCAGCGGGCAGGGGCCGGCGTAGGAGCCTCAACGGACTGCACTAGCCAGAGATGGGCTACGGCTGCTTCGACTGCTACAAGAGCTTCTGGATGCAGTGGGACACCTCCACCAACCGCCACCTCATCCACCGCAACATCAACGTCGTCGAGGAGGGGAACGATGAGGGAGCTGCTGGAGGGTTGTGGGCGGACCCCAGCTCCAGCTCCTAGAAAGAGGGGGAGGAGACGGTAGTGCTGCTGCTCTGGCTCCCAGACCGACCTGCTCGTCAAGCTCCTTCGGCGCTTCGCCTCCCCCACGACCTTCTGGGCGTCAACGCTGGAGCTGCTCTGGTTCGCTTGAGAGACGAAGAAGAGGGGAAGCCATAAGGCTTTTTTCTAGAGAGAAAAATAAAGAAGCGGTAGGTTGGTTTTAGGGACCTTGTTGGCTAGCGCGTGCGCTCAGGGCGACAAAAAATCGTGCATCTGCATTTTTCAGCATTTAGGCAAAAAGTAAGGATTTTGCTTCGAGCTGCTTGGAGACGTCCATTGACCTTGTATATTTTGACTTGGAGAAGTTTGACTATTGAAGAAAATAAAATAGACCATATATTTCGGAGCGGGGCGAGGATAAAAGCTGTGCGTGATTATTGATTTTTTAGAAGGGAGAAAGGAAAAGGAAGAAAAAAAAGGTTATCTAAATTTTCTTTGGGGGCTAGTATATTGATACGGAGTGCTCCTACAACGCGGGAAGGACGCTCCCCATACTCGCAAGCTGGAGGATTCACAGTCTTGGATGCTCAGAACGCGACGCCTAACCGCCTGGAGGATTCACAATCCTCAAGTGTAACAAGTCTTCAAGTTAGGCATGGGCATAAAAACCGACGGACCGAAAACCGAACCGATACCGAAACCGAAAAAACCGAATTTTTGGTTTTTAATGTTGTTGCAGGAAAATTCGGTTTCTAACTCTGTACACCGAACTTACTTCGGTCGGTACGGTTTTTAGTTCGGTTAGCCGAAAAGGAAACCGAACATACCTCACGACACGTGAACCTACAGTAAAAGAGCTTCTCCAGCCCTACGTTTTCTCCAGCGTTACACGGCAGCACACGCGCGCGACAGGGAAAAGAATATCCATGGCCCAAGTCGACCAACCTGCATGCAAGGCCCGAGCTGTTATGGGCTTTCTTTTTCTCCTGTGAGGCTACTTTACGTGTGCGCTGCCGGTTGTTTGTTTAGTCCCACATCGACCGGAGACATAGAAGGGGTTGCAGTCCTCGACGCGGATTTTTGGAACATGTGGCACGCGAGGATGATATCCAGGCAGTCCACTGAAGCTTTGAGATGCATATTTAATATAGTGATTAATTGAATACGAGGGGATACACAATCATAAAGTTACAAATACATAATGTAAATACATAGAGTGGGCCAGCACACATAATGGGCAATAAATGCTGCCCAACATCTGGTGAGATGTGATAGGATATGTGTCTCTCATCTCCACCTCTCTCTCACGCAAGTGGAACAGCGAGCAGGAGCACTGCAATAGTGAGGAGAGGAGTTGGGTGTTGTTCTTGGTGCTCACAAGATGGATCCATGAGATATGTTATCACTGAAGAAGAAGCTCCTCTTGATGTCGTCTACCACTTCCATTCATTCTCTTCCGGAGGGACTCTGCTAGTTCATCTCATGGTCGGAGCTCTAAGTTCATGAGCTGCTCCATGTCGCACTCTAGTTAATCATCTCCTACAAGAATCATTTATATCTAAGTATTATATATTACTGTCATGTGCATCAATGTTGAAGAAAAATGCTTAAGCAATCCAATTCATACATGTTTTCATGCTAAACTAACTGTTGACTGCAACTCTCCACTTCTCCATCGCATGCATGCACTACCCATGCACGTAGCCCACTCCGCGCACTACGCGCCTGATGTAACTGCGCCTCCATGCGCCGTGATGTAATCCCAGGCTATTTAGCCTCGAGTAATACAGCAGCGACACCACAAGGTGTATCGCTTTCCTCCCTCCTCTCGTCTTCATGGTATCAGACGCCGGCCTTGTTCAGCGCCTGTAGATCGCTTTCCGCTGCCGATCCTTCCCCGCGGCGCCATGGCTACGCCTCCGCCGCCACCACCCCCTCCCCCTCCCTCCTATGGTCGTGGACTCCACGGCGCGTTCGCGGCTGCCGCCGCCGGAGCGGCTTCCCCCAACCGTTCCACGCTGCTCACCCCCTCGGCCCTCGCTGCAGCGTCGCGCACCCACGCACTCGTCCCCGGCTCCGACGACTCCCCTGCAGCGATCGCGCCGGCCCCTTCGCACCTTGCGGCCGTCTACATCAACCAGCACGTGCCGCTCGTCCTCAACCTCAACCCGCCCAATTTCTCTCAGTGGCGGACGCTGTTCGAGGTCACGTTCCGCAAGACCGGCGTGCTCTCCCACATCACTGCTTCGCCGCCTAACGACCCGTGTGGCTGCAGGGCAGCGCCTATGTGATCTCGTGGCTCTACAACCGCATTCGCCCGAGATCTTCGGGCTCGTCCACCAGCGTGACGCGACAGCCGCCGATGTCTGGGCGGCCATCTCCTCCATCTTCCTGGAGAACCGCGAGCATCAAGCAGTCTTCCTCGCTACGGACTTCCGTCGCATCGAGCAAGGCGCTGGTTCCGTCCTCTCCTACTTTGCGGCTGAAGGACTGCGCCCGGCGATGGCGGACCTTGAATACGCCCGTCGCGACCATGAGCAAGTTCTGAACATGTTCCGCGGGCTGCACCCACGCCTCCGCTATGCCATTCCTATACTCACCATGCAGACACCGTTCCCTTCGTTTCTCCGGTGTCGCGCCTTCCTCCTACTCGAGGAGAGTCGCCAGGCACCTGAGAGCCCCCACGAGACAGCGCTCTACGCCGCGCGCTCGCCCCCCAGCACCAACACCGGCGGGGGCTCCTCGGGTGGCTCCAACAGCCGCCGCTCCGGCGGCAACGGCGGACGCAACAAGGGCAAGGCCAAGGTCAGCGACGGTGGCGGCGCGAGCAGCTCAACTCCGCGCCCCCCGGGCCCTTCTGCACCTACTTCCACACCATGGACCGGCATGGTTCACGCCTGGCCCATGCCATGGCGGCCCCATGCCCCGGGCGCTGGAGTACTCGGCCCCTGACCCGGCGCGCACGCGCCATTCGCCGGCCACGCCAGCCACTACGGAGGCCCTCTGCCGGTGCCGCATGGTGCGCCGCCCCCAACCTGGACGCCCGGCGCCACCCCACCACACCCGCTATGCAGGCTGCCCTCGCCGGTGCTTCCCCCTCCTCGTCGCTGCGTGGGACCAAAGCGCTCATCCACGCGACTGAAGCGGACTCGGGCTGCAGCAGCAGCAGGGCTCCTCCGGCGGCGAATGGTACTGACACCGGCGCCTCCGCGCACATGGCGTCCTCGTCGGTATGCTCACCAGCTCACAGCCCTATCATTCTTCTTGTACATGTCGGCAATGGCCACTCGTTCATGGTCACGCACTCGGGCACTGCCTCCATTCCCACATCCACCACACATTACACTTAGCGGCGTCCTAGTCTCTCCCCACCTAATCAAGAATCTTATTTCTGTCAAAAAGCTTGCCCGTGATAATCCTCTTAATGTCGAGTTTGGCGATGTCGGTTTTTCTCGTGAAGGATCGAAGGACGAAGCGGGTGATCCTCCGGTGTAATTCCGATGACGACCTCTACCCAGTTACAACGCCCACCCGTCATCATGCTCTTTCCGCCACCGCCGCCACACCGGCACTCTGGCATCAACGCCTTGGGCACCCCGGCCATGACGCCCTCACCACAATCCTGCGTGCCTGCTCCGTCCACCCTGCGTCGGCGTCATCTGAACTCTGTCGTGCTTGCCAATTAGGAAAGAGTGTTAGGTTGCCTTTTCCCTTCGAACATGTGTCGTATTTTCCCTTTCAGCTTGTGCATTGTGACGTTTGGACCTCCCTGTTATGAGTATATCGGCAAGCAATATTACCTAGTCCTACTTGATGATTACAGTCATTTTCATGGACTTTCCTCTCGACCATAAGTCTGATGTGTTCCCGATCCTTCTCTCATTTTCAGCGTTTGTTCGCCGTCAGTTCAACCTCAATATCCTCTCATTCAGTGCGACAACGGACGGGAATTCGACAACCATCAAGCAGCGCCTTCTTCTCCTCCGAGGGAATTGTACTACGCATGTCCTGCCCATACACTTCCCTTGAGAATGGACGAGCTGGCGAATTCTGCGCTCTCTCAATGACATCGTCCGTTCTCTACTTATCCACGCATCCATGCCATACACCCATTGGGCGAGGCTCTTCACACAGCCACTTTTCTGCTTAACCGCAGACCATGTCGCTTCGCCATGGTCACACCCCATTTCACCTTCTGCTTGGCATACACCCAGACTACACTCACCTACGCGTGTTCGGATGCCTATGCTACCCAAACATCACCGCCACGACGCCGCACAAACTCGCCCCGCGCTCTACCCCTTGCACGTTCCTTGGCTACTCCGCCGATCACAAGGGGTACCGGTGCCTCAATCGCGCCACCGGACGTGTCCTCGTCTCGCGTCACGTCGTCTTCGACGAGACTCACTTCCCCTTCAGCGTCGACAACAACCACACCCCCTCTGTTGTCGCCGAAGATGACACAGCACCCCCACCACCAGTCCCTCGGTGGCCGTGCACTGACCGTGCCCCGCCTCGCCGAGCAGCTCCACCCACGCCATCACTCGCTATCATGGCACCCGATGGCCACGCCTTCGTGGTCGATGACAACCTGCCAGGACCACACCCGATCAGCCCACCACACCACCAAGCTCGCCGACGCCCGTTCCCACCCCACTCGCCGACACTTACACTGCTGCGTCTCCCTGCTCATCCCCGCCACGCCCTCGTGCGCCCACCCGTCAGCGTGCACCCGTGCCCACGCACACCATGGTCACCCGTGCCCAGGCCGGTACTTTCCTTCCCAACAAGAAATACACACAGAACAACACAGCCACTGTCGACCCACCAGCCATCTCCCCGTGCCCAAGTGCATGCGCACGCCGCGCTTCGTGATGTTCATTGGCTAACAGCGATGCAGGATGAATATCTGGCGTTGATGGTGAACAGGACATGGGCGCCGTGCCGCGTCCGCACGGCGCCAACGTGGTCACTGGCAAGTGGCTGTTTCGCCACAAACTCAAGGCGGATGGGACGCTCGAGCGGTACAAGGCAAGGTGGGTGGTCCGGGGTTTCTCTCAACGCCCCGGCGTGGACTTCGACGAGACGTTCTCGCCAGTCGTCAAGGCGGCCACCATCCGCACCGTGCTCGCCGTCGCCGCCGCTCGGGACTGGCCAGTTCATCAGATGGACGTGAACAACGCCTTCCTCCACGGGCAGCTCACGGAGCGTGTCTACTGCCAACAGCCAGCTGGGTTCGTCGACAAGCTGCGCCCCGACCACGTCTGCCTCCTCGACAAGTCGCTATACGGGCTTAAACAGGCACCGCGTGCCTGGTTCGCTCGGTTCGCGACCTACCTGTGCAGCATCGGGTTCACGGCAGCGCGAGCTGACCCCTCGCTGTTCGTCCTCCACGGCGACACCGGCACGGCCTTCCTACTCCTGTACGTCGACGACATCGTGCTCACGGCCTCCTCCACGTCGCTTCTCCGCCGGCTCCAGCAACAACTCTTCGCCGAGTTCTCCATGAAAGACCTTGGCGCGCTCCACTACTTCCTTGGCATCAGTGTGACGCGCACCACCGATGGCTTCTTTCTGTCCCAGCGCAAGTACGCGGACGAGCTGCTGGATCGTGCCGACATGGCTGGCTGCAAGCCGGCCTCCACGCCGATCGACACCCGCTCCAAGCTCTCCGCTGCCGCTGGTGCCCCGGTCCGCGATGCCTCTGAGTATCGCAGCATTGTGGGAGCTCTCCAGTACGTTACCCTGACGCGGCCTGATCTGGCGTATGCCGTGCAGCAGGCGTGCCTCTACATGCACGATCCCCGGGAGCACCATCTCACGTTGGTCAAGCGCATCCTCCGCTATCTGCGTGGCACGACTACGCATGGGCTCCACCTTCGCCGCTCCTCCGAGCTCAACCTGGTCGCGTACTCTGACGCGGACTGGGCCGGCTGCCCCGACACACGGCGGTCGACATCCGGCTACGTCGTCTACCTTGGCGACTCGTTGGTGTCCTGGTCCTCAAGCGACAGCCAACAGTCTCCCGTTCGAAAGGCCGAGGCGAGTACCGTCTTGTGGCGAACGCCGTCGCCGAATGCTGCTGGCTCCGTCAACTCCTCGGCGAGCTCCATGTTCTGCCCCAGCCGCCACGGTCACGTATTGCGACAACATCTCCTCGGTGTATATGGCGCCAACCCAGTGCATCATCGGCGCACAAAGCATATCGAGCTCGACATCCACTTTGTATGCGAGAAGGTGGCCTTGGGACAGCTGCGTGTTCTCCACGTCCCCACCACACAGCAGTTCGCCGACATTATGACGAAGGGCCTCCGACGCCGGCGTTCAAGAGTTCAGGTCCAGCTGTGCATCCTTCCTCCCGATGCTCGATCTGCGGCGGGTGTTGACTGCAACTCTCCACTTCCCCATCGCATGCATGCACTACCCATGCACGTAGCCCACTCCGCGCACTACGCGCCTGATGTAACTGCGCCTCCATGCGCCGTGATGTAATCCTAGGCTATTTAGCCTCGAGTAATACAGCAGCGACACCACAAGGTGCATCGCTTTCCTCCCTCCTCTCGTCTTCACTAACTATTCCATTTGAAATGTTTATTACTTAATAATATTGACCCACGGTCTGTATCAAGGAGATTGCATGCATTTTCAATGCATTGGCAAAAATATCAATTCACCAACAACATGCACTACACCATTTAATAGGTGGAGTTATTCGCCAACAGGTTTCAACCGCCTAGTATGAATGAATCAAGCTCCATGTTCTGTTATGGGCAGCTACTCCTACTCCCACCTCGTTTCAACCGCCCTATTAGATATGAATGAATGAAACTTGAATCTACTGTTGCCTCCTCGCATCATGCTAATTGATTCATGTTGTAGAGTAGCTGGTCCTAAGTCAAATAGTCTATTTTAATCAATGTGAGTTATTTGTTTTTTTTTGTATTTATCACTCCAGATGTTAGTGAGCACATTGGACAACGTAATCCAGGATTAGAAGAAAATATTGTGTTCCATTCATAGCGAGTTATATCTAGCGATGACATAGCCAGCAGCTAAGTGGTGATTACTACTTAGCACAAGTAGGGAAGACCTTAATGGAAATGCTAATTGGATGATTAGCTGAACAAGAAGAGCTGGATCCTCATGTAGAACAAACTAGTCTATCTTCCATGTCCTGTACTATGCACATCGCCACAAAGTTGTTCACCACAAGAACAAAAGAAAAATGGGTAAGGGAAGAGAAGGAATGAGAGGGGAGGAGCTATGAGTTTGGCCGGGGATTTTTTTTCTTCCAAAAGGAGCTCCATATCACCATGGATGAGTTCTAGCTAGCCATGCATATGAACTAGAGCAGCAGGATGAGTGAAGCTGCGCGATGGATAAGAGATGGTCTGCATGTTCCCTTTAAACCGGTGGTGCAGGTTGCTGTTGGTGACCTGCTAAACATAAATGAGCTGCTCTTGTCGGTCTGGTGGGCACGCCTCCATTCAATTGCCTGCCTTGCGGGCCATCTACTACATCTGCTCGGATGCAAATCGCAGATTATACCAGATGCTATACAGGAGGCGGAAATCATTATACGGTGACGGGTATTCAAGTTGCACGAATCACGCGGCAGAGTGTGGTGTGGATATGGACCGCGCGTGGCCGCATGTCCACTCGCGATTATTCGTTGCAGTCCTAGCCTATATATAAGAGCACTGGAGGATGGTAGCTACTACAGAGTTGAAATTCTTTTTTGCATTCAGCTAATACGGTGTAAAACCAAACACCAAACCGAAATCTCGGTTAACCGAATTTTCGGTTACCTATTTTGTGAAGTGTTTTTTGGTTTTCAACTTTGCTAACCGAAATTTAAAAAAAAAAACCGAATGGTAGAAACCGTATTTTCGGTTTATACCGAACGCCCAGGCCTACTTCAGGTCACTCAGACAGAAAGACTTCAGTGATGCATAACACTCTTTGGCTCTGGGTGTTTGGGCTTTGTCCTCGCAAGGATTTCTCTTTCTCAAATGCTTCGGAGGTGGGTTGCTCTCAAACGACAAAGGCCGTGCACTAACTCTAACCAGCCACCAATTTATGGTGTAGGGGGTGGGCTATTTATAGTCACTAGGCAACCCGACCTGATTTGTCCAAAATGACCCTGTGTCACTAAGGAACTGACACGTGTTCCAACGGTCAGATTTCAAACACACACGGCAACTTTACTTGGGCTACAAGCAAAGCTGACTTATGCAGCTCTAGATAAGATTTGCTCTCATTGTCTTCGCTCGAAGACATAGGGTTTTGGTTGAGCATCACTTCAGTCACTCTGATTTTGTTCACTTGGACCCCACTTAACAGTACGGTGGTTCCTATGACTCAACAAAGAGGAAAAGGAAACAACGAAACAACTAAGTCTTCGCGCTCCATAGTCTTCACTCAATGTCTTCTCATGTCATAGTCTTCAATGCGAATATCTTCATATACCACCACTGTCTTCAATGTCTTCATACATTTTTAGGGGTGATCTTCGGTAGGTAAACCGAATCAATGAGGGACTACTACCTATGTTATCCTGCAATTCTCACAAGCACATTAGTCCCTCAACCAGGTTTGTCGTCAATACTCCAAAACCAACTAGGGGTGGCACTAGATGCACTTACAATCTGCCCCTTTTTGGTGATTGATGACAAACTGGTTGAAGTTCTCAACGGGGATAAAGTATGTGAAAATGTAAAGGATAAAGGTATTGTCTTCATAAGTGGGAAAGGCTCCCCCTGAAGATGTGCATATGAGAAATTTGCTTTTGGAATGCAAATGCACATGGCAAGTTGTACTTGTGGAGATCCTCTTCGACTTATGACGACAATTCTGTTGGAGAATGTAGTAATTTCAAAAAAAATTCCTACGCACACGCAGGATCATGGTGATGGCATAGCAACGAGAGGGGAGAGTGTGTCCACGTACCCTCGTAGACCGAAAGCGGAAGCGTTATGACAACGCGGTTGATGTAGTCGTACGTCTTCACGATCCGACCGATCCAAGTACCGAACGTACGGCACCTCCGTGTTCAGCACACGTTCAGCTCGATGACGATCCCCGGACTCCGATCCAGCAGGGTGTCGGGGATGAGTTCCGTCAAGACGACGGCGTGGTGACGATGATGATGCTCTACGGCGCAGGGCTTCGCCTAAACTCCATGACGATATGGCGGAGGTGGAATATGGTGGAGGGGGCACCGCACACGGCTAAGGAACGATCCGTAGATCAACTTGTGTTCTAGGGTGCCCCCCTGCCCCGTATATAAAGGAGCAAGGGGGTGCGGCCGGCCCTAGGAGGAGGCGCGGAGGAGTCCTACTCCCACCGAGTAGGACTCCCCCTTCCTAGTTGGATTAGGACTTGGGGGAGGGAAAGAGGAAGGCGCGCCCCCTCTCCTTGTCCTATTCGGACTAGGGGAGGAGGCGGCCTGCCTGCCTGGCCGCCCTCCTCTTCTCCCTCATGGCCCACTAAGGCCCATTAACCCCGGGAGGGTTCAGTAACCCCGGTGTTCTGTAAAATCCCGATTTCACCGGAACTATTCCGAAGTCCAAACATAGGCTTCCAATATATCAATCTTTATGTCTCGACCATTTCGAGACTCCTCGTCATGTCTGTGATCACATCCGGGACTCCGAACAAACTTCGGTACATCAATACTCATAAAATTGTCATCGTAACGTTAAGCGTGCGGACCCTACGGGTTCGAGAACTATGTAGACATGACCTAGAACTATTCTCGGTCAATAACCAATAGTGGAACCTGGATGTTCATATTGGTTCCTACATTTTCTACGAAGATCTTTATCGGTCAAACCGCATAACAACATCGTTGTTCCCTTTGTCATCGGTATGTTACTTGCCCGAGATTCGATCGTCGGTATCCAATACCTAGTTCAATCTCGTTACCGGCAAGTCTCTTTACTCGTTCTGTAATACATCATTTCATAACTAACTCATTAGTTACAATGCTTGCAAGGCTTAGGTGATGAGTATTACCGAGAAGGCCCAGAGATACCTCTCCGACAATCGGAGTGACAAAACCTAATCTCGAATTATGCCAACTCAACATATACTTTTGGAGACACCTGTAGAGTACCTTTATAATAACCCGATTACGTTGTGACGTTTGGTAGCATACAAAGTGTTCCTCCGTAAGCGGAGTTGCATAATCTCATAGTTGCAGGAACTTTGTATAAGTCATGAAGAAAGCAATAGCAACATACTAAACGATCAAGTGCTAAGCTAACGGAATGGGTCAAGTCAATCACATCATTCTCCTAATGATGTGATCCCGTTAATCAAATGACAACTCATGTCTATGGTTAGGAAACATAACCATCTTCGATTAACGAGCTAATCAAGTAGAGGCATACTAGTGACATTCTGTTTGTTTATGTATTCACACGTGTATTTTGTTTCCGGTTAATACAATTCTAGCATGAATAATAAACATTTATCATGATATAAGGAAATAAATAATAACTTTATTATTGCCTCTAGGGCATATTTCCTTCAGTCTCCCACTTGCACTAGAGTCAATATTCTATATTACACAGTAATGATTCTCACACCCATGGAGTCTTGGTGCTGATCATGTTTTGCTCGTGAGAGAGGCTTAGTCAACGGGTCTGCAACATTCAGATCCGTATGTATCTTGCAAATCTCTATGTCTCCCTCTTGGACTTGGTCCCGAATGGAATTGAAGCATCTCTTGATGTGCTTGGTCCTCTTGTGAAATCTGGATTCCTTTGCCAAGGCAATTGCACCAGTATTGTCACACAAGATCTTCATTGGCCCCGATGCACTAGGTATAACACCTAGATCGGAAATGAACTCCTTCATCCAGACTCCTTCATTTGCTGCTTCCGAAGCAGCTATGTACTCCGCTTCACATGTAGATCCCGCCATGACGCTTTGTTTAGAACTGCACCAACTTACAGCTCCACCGTTTAATAAAAATACGTATCCGGTTTGCGATTTAGAATCGTCCGGATCAGTGTCAAAGCTTGCATCGACGTAACCCTTTACGACAAGCTCTTTGTCACCTCCATAAATGAGAAACATATCCTTAGTCCTTTTCAGGTATTTCAGGATATTCTTGACCGCTGTCCAGTGATCCACTCCTGGATTACTTTGGTACCTCCCTGCTAAGCTAATAGCAAGGCACACATCAGGTCTGGTACACAGCATTGCATACATGATAGAGCCTATGGCTGAAGCATAGGGAACTCCTTTCATTTTTCCTCTATCTTCTGCAGTGGTCGGGCATTGAGTCTGACTCAATCTTACACCTTGTAATACAGGCAAGAACCCTTTCTTTGCCTGATCCATATTGAACTTTTTCAAGACTTTATCAAGGTATGTGCATTGTGAAAGTCAATTAAGCGTCTTGATCTATCTCTATAGATCTTGATGCCCAATATGTAAGCAGCTTCACCGAGGTCCTTCATTGAAAAACTTTTATTCAAGTATCCTTTTATGCTATCCAGAAATTCTATATCATTTCCAATTAACAATATGTCATCCACATATAATATTAGAAATGCTCTGAGCTCCCACTCACTTTCTTGTAAATACAAGCTTCTCCAAAAGTGCATATAAAACCATATGCTTTGATCACACTATCAAAGCGTTTATTCCAACTCCGAGAGGCTTGCACAGACCATAGATTGATCGCTGGAGCTTGCACACTTTGTTAGCTCCCTTAGGATCGACAAAACCTTCGGTTGCATCATATACAACTCTTCTTCCGAAATCCATTCAGAAATGCAGTTTTGACATCCATCGCCATATTTCATAATCATAAAATCGGCGATTTCTAACATGATTCGGACAGACTTAAGCATCGCCACTGGTGAGAAGGTCTCATCGTAGTCAACTCCTTGAACTTGTCGAAAACCTTTTGCAACAAGTCGAGCTTTGTAAACAGATAACATTACCGTCGGCGTCGGTCTTCTTCTTGAAAATCCATTTATTCTCTATTGCTTGCCGACCATCGTGCAAGTCAACCAAAGTCCACACTTTGTTCTCATACATGGATCCCATCTCAGATTTCATGGCTTCAAGCCATTTTGCGAATCTGGGCTCACCATCGCTTCTTCATAGTTCGTAGGTTCACCATGATCTAGTAGCATGACTTCCGAATAGGATTACCGTACCACTCTGGTGCGGATTTTATTCTGGTTGATCTCTGAGTTCAAGTAACAACTTGATCTGAAGTTTCATGATCATCATCATTAACTTCCTCACTAAGCTGGTGTAGGTGTCACAGAACCGATTTCGTGATGAACTACTTTCCAATAAGGGAGCTGGTACTGTTACCTCATCAAGTTCTACTTTCCTCCCACTCACTTCTTTCGAGAGAAACTCCTTCTCTAGAAAGGATCCATTCTTAGCAACGAATGTCTTGCCTTCGGATCTGTGATAGAATGTATACCCAATTGTCTCCTTTGGGTATCCTATGAAGACACATTTTTCCGATTTGGGTTCAAGCTTATCAGGTTGAAGCTTTTTCACATAAGCATCGCAACCCCAAACTTTCAGAAACGACAACTTTGGTTTCTTGCCAAACCATAGTTCATAAGGTGTCGTCTCAGCGGATTTTGATGGTGTCCTATTTAACGTGAATGCGGCCGTCTCTAAAGCATAACCCCAAAAGCGATAGCGGTAAATCGGAAATAGACATCATAGATCGCACCATATCTAGTAAAGTACGATTCTGACGTTCGGACACACCATTACGCTGTGGTGTTCCAGGTGGCGTGAGTTGCGAAACTATTCCGCATTGCTTCAAATGTAGACCAAACTCGTAACTCAAATATTCTCCTCCACGATCAGATCGTAGAAACTTTATTTTCTTTTTACCATGATTTTCAACTTCACTCTGAAATTCTTTGAACCTTTCAAATGTTTCAGATTTATGCTTCATCAAGTAGATATACCCGTATCTGCTTAAATCATCTGTGAAGGTGAGAAAATAACGATATCCGCCATGAGCTTCAACATTCATCGGACCACATACATCTGTATGTATGATTTCCAACAAATCTGTTGCTCTCTCCATACAACGGAGAAGCGGTGTTTTAGTCATCTTGCCCATGAGGCACGGTTCGCAAGTACCAAGTGATTCATAATCAAGTTGTTCCAAAAGTCCATCTGTATGGAGTTTCTTCATGCGCTTTACACCGATATGACCTAAACGGCAGTGCCACAAATAAGTTGCACTATCATTATCAACTCTGCATCTTTTGGCTTCGACATTATGAATATGTGTATCACTACTGTCGAGATTCAATAAGAATAGACCACTCTTCAAGGGTGCATGACCATAAAAGATATTACTCATATAAATAGAACAACCATTATTCTCTGATTTAAATGAATAACCGTCTCGCATTAAACAAGATCCAGATATAATGTTCATGCTCAACGCTGGCACTAAATAACAATTATTTAGGTCTAAAACTAATCCCGAAGGTAGATGTAGAGGTAGCGTGCCGACCGCGATCACATTGACTTTGGAACCGTTTCCCATGCGCATCGTCACCTCGTCCTTTGCCAGTGCTCGCTTATTCCGTAGTCCCTGTTTCGAGTTGCAAATATTAGCAACAGAACCAGTATCAAATACCCAGGTGCTACTACGAGCTCTAGTAAGGTACACATCAATAACATGTATATCATATATACCTTTGTTCACTTTGCCATCCTTCTTATCCGCCAAATACTTGGGGCAATTCCGCTTCCAGTGACCAGCTTGCTTGCAGTAGAAGCACTCAGTTTCAGGCTTAGGTCCAGATTTGGGTTTCTTTTCTTGAGCAGCAACTTGCTTGTTGTTCTTCTTAAAGTTCCCCTTCTTCTTTCCTTTGCCCTTTTTCTTGAAACTAGTGGTCTTGTTGACCATCAACACTTGATGCTCCTTCTTGATTTCTACCTCCGCAGCTTTTAGCATTGCGAAGAGCTCGGGAAGTGTCTTGTTCATCCCTTGCATATTATAGTTCATCACGAAGCTCTTGTAGCTTGGTGGCAGTGATTGGAGAATTCTGTCAATGACACTATCATCCGGAAGATTAACTCCCAGTTGAATCAAGTGATTATTATACCCAGACATTTTGAGTATGTGCTCACTGACAGAACTATTCTCCTCCGTCTTGCAGCTATAGAACTTATTGGAGACTTCATATCTCTCAATCCGGGCATTTGCTTGAAATATTAACTTCAACTCGTGGAACATCTCATATGCCCCATGACGTTCAAAACGTCGTTGAAGACCCGGCTCTAAGCCGTAAAGCATGGCACACTGAACTATGGAGTAGTCATCAGCTTTGCTCTGCCAGACGTTCACAACTTCTGGCGTTGCTCCTGCAGCAGGCTTGGCACCCAGCGGTGCTTCCAGGACGTAATTCTTTGTTGGGGAACGTAGTAATTTCAAAAAAATTCCTACGATCACGCAAGACCATGGTGATGGCATAGCAGCGAGAGGGAGAGTGTCCGCCCACGCCCTCGTGAGACCGAAAGCGAAGCGTTATAACAACGCGGTTGATGTAGTCGTGACGTCTCCACGATCCGACCGATCCAAGCACCGAGCGTCACGGCACCTCCGAGTTCGCACACGTTCAGCTCGATGGCGATCCCGGACTCGATCCAGCAAAGTGTCGGGATGAGTTCCGTCAAGACGACGGCGTGGTGGCGATGTTGATGCTCCACCGACGCGGGGCTTCGCCTAAGCTCATGACGATATGACTTCTCCGGCGCAGGGCTTCGCCTAAGCTCATGACGATATGACCGAAGTGGAATATGGTGGAAGGGGCACGCACACGGCTAAGGAAAGATCCGTAGATCAACTTGTGTGTATTGGGGTGCCCCTGCCCCGTATATAAAGGAGACAAGGGGAGGTGGCGGCCCAAGGGGAGGCGCGCAAGGAGGAGTCCTACTCCCCGGGAGTAGGACTCCCCCTCTCCTAGTTGGACTAGGATTGGAGGAGGGGAAGAGGAAGGCGCCCCCCTTCCTTGTCCTATTCGGACTAGAGGGGGAGGGGGCGCAGCCCACCTGGCCTGCCCTTCCTCTTCTCCCATGGCCCATTAAGGCCCATAGACTTCCCGGGGTTCCGGTAACCTCCGGTACTCGATAAAATCCGATTTCACCGGAACACTTCGAAGTCAAACATAGGCTTCCAATATATCAATCTTTATGTCTCGACCATTTCGAGACTCCTCGTCATGTCCGTGATCACATCCGGGACTCGAACAACCTTCGTGCATCAATACTTATAAACTCATTATGAACTGTCATCGAAGCGTTAAGCGTGCGGACCCTACGGGTTCGAGAACTATGTAGACATGACCTAGAACCATTCTCGGTCAATAACCAATAGCGGAACCTGGATGCCCATATTGGTTCCTACATATTCTACGAAGATCTTTATCGGTCAAACCGCATAACGACATCGTTGTTCCCTTTGTCATCGGTATGTTACTTACCCGAGATTCGATCGTCGGTATCAATACCTAGTTCAATCTCGTTATCGGTAAGTCTCTTTACTCGTTCCGTAATACATCATCTCACAACTAACTCATTAGTTGTAATGCTTGCAAGGCTTAAGTGATGTGCATTACCGAGAAGGCCTGGAGATACCTCTCCGACAATCGGAGTGACAAAACCTAATCTCGAAATCGCCAACCCAACAAGTACCTTTGGAGACACCTGTAGTACTCCTTTATAATCACCCGATTACGTTGTGACGTTTGGTAGTACCAAAGTGTTCCTCCGTAAGCGGAGTTGCATAATCTCATAGTTACAGGAACATGTATGGGTCATGAAGAAAGCATTAACATACTAAGCGATCAAGTGTTAAGCTAACGGAATGGGTCATGTCAATCAGATCATTCAACTAATGATGTGACCTTGTTAATCAAATAACAACTCCTTGTTCATGGTTAGGAAACATAACCATCTTTGATTAACAAGCTAGTCAAGTAGAGGCATACTAGTGACATCTGTTTGTCTATATATTCACACATGTATTATGTTTCCGGTTAATACAATTCTAGCATGAATAATAAACATTTATCATGATATAAGGAAATAAATAATAACTTTATTATTGCCTCTAGGGCATATTTCCTTGATCTCCCACTTGCACTAGAGTCAATAATCTAGATTACAAAGTAATGATCCTTACACCCATGGAGTCTTGGTGCTGATCATGTTTTGCTCGTGGAAGAGGCTTAGTCAACGGTCTGCAACATTCAGATCCGTATGTATTTTGCAAATCTCTATGTCTCCCACTTGGACTTGGTCCCGAATGGAATTGAAGCGTCTCTTGATGTGCTTGGTCCTCTTGTGAAATCTGGATTCCTTTGCCAAGGCAATTGCACCAAGATTGTCACAGAAGATCTTCATCGGTCCCGATGCACTAGGTATGACACCTAGATCGGAAATGAACTCTTTCATCCAGACTCCTTCATTCGCTGCTTCGAAGCAGCTATGTACTCCGCTTCACATGTAGATCCCGCCACGGCGCTTTGTTTAGAACTGCACCAACCGACAGCTCCACCGTTTAATAAAAACACGTATCCGGTTTGCGATTTAGAATCGTCCGGATCAATGTCAAAGCTTGCATCGGCGTAACCATTTACGACTAGCTCTTTGTCACCTCCATATCGAGAAACATATCCTTAGTCCTTTTCGGTATTTCAGGATGTTCTTGACCGCTGTCCGATGATCCACTCTGGATTACTTTGGTACCTTCCTGCCAAGCTTACAGCTAAGCATCGTCAGTCTGGTACACAGCATTGCATACATGATAGAGCCTATGGCTGAAGCATAGGAACATCTTTCATTTCTCTCTATCTTCTGCTGTGGTCGGGCATTGAGTCGACTCAATCTTACACCTTGTAACACAGGTAAAAACCTTTCTTTGCCTGATCCATTTTGAACTTTTCAAAACTTTATCAAGGTATGTGCTTTGTGAAAGTCCAATCAAGCGTCTTGATCTATCTCTATAGATCTTGATGCCCAATATGTAAGCAGCTTCACCGAGGTCTTTCATTGAAAACTTTTATTCAAGTATCCTTTTATGCTATCCAGAAATTCTATATCATTTCCAATCAATAATATGTCGTCCACATATAATATTAGAAATGCTCTGAGCTCCCACTCACTTTCTTGTAAATACAGGCTTCTCCAAAAGTCTGTACAAACCCATATGCTTTGATCACACTATCAAAGCGTTTATTCCAACTCGAGAGGCTTGCACTGGACCATAAATTGATCGTTGGAGCTTGCACACTTTGTTAGCACCTTTTGGATCGACAAAACCTTCTGGTTGCATCATATACAACTCTTCTTCTAGAAATCCATTCAAGAATGCAGTTTTACATCCATTTGCCAAATTTCATAATCATAAAATGCGGCAATTGCTAACATGATTCGACAGACTTAAGCATCGCCACGGGTGAGAAAGTCTCATCGTAGTCAACTCCTTGAACTTGTCGAAAACCTTTTGCAACAAGTCGAGCTTTGTAGACAGTTACATTACCATCGCGTCAGTCTTCTTCTTAAAGATCCATTTATTTTCAATGGCTTGCCGATCATCGGCAAGTCAACCAAAGTCCATACTTTGTTCTCATACATGGATCCCATCTCAGATTTCATGGCTTCCAGCCATTTTGCGAATCTGGGCTCACCATCGCTTCTTCATAGTTTGTAGGTTCGCCATGGTCAAGTAACATGACTTCCGAATAAGATTACCGTACCACTCAGTGCGTATTTTACTCTGGTTGACCACGAGGTTCAAGTAGCAACTTGATCTGAAGCTTCATGATCATCATCATTAGTTTCCTCACTAATTGGTGTAGTTGTCACAGGAACCATTTCTTGTGATGAACTACTTTCCAATAAGGGAGCAGATACTGATTATCTCATCAAGTTCTACTTTCCTCCCACTCACTTCTTTCGAGAGAAACTCCTTCTCTAGAAAGGATCCGAATTTAGCAACGAAAATCTTGCCTTCAGATCTGTGATAGAAGGTGTACCCAACAGTCTCCTTTGGGTATCCTATGAAGACACATTTTTCCGATTTGGGTTCGAGCTTATCTGGTTGAAGTTTCTTTACATAAGCATCGCAGCCCCAAACTTTAAGAAACGACAACTTTGGTTTCTTGCCAAACCACAGTTCATAAGGCGTCGTCTCAATGGATTTTGACGGTGTCCTATTCAACGTGAATGCGGCCGTCTCTAAAGCATAACCCCAAAACGATAGCGGTAAATCGGAAATAGACATCATAGATCGCACCATATCTAGTAAAGTACGATTACGACGTTCGGACACACCATTTCTCTGTGGTGTTCGGGTGGCGTGAGTTGCTGAAACTATTCCACATTGTTTCAAATGTAAACCAAACTCGTAACTCAAATATTCTCCTCCACGATCAGATCGTAGAAACTTTATTTTCTTGTTACGATGATTTTCCACTTCACTCTGAAATTCTTTGAACTTTTCAAATGTTTCAGATTTGTGTTTCATTAAGTAGATATACCCATATCTGCTTAAATCATCTGTGAAGGTGAGAAAATAACGATACCCGCGTGCCTCAACATTCATTGGACCACAAACATCGGTATGTATGATTTCCAACAAATCAGTTGCTCGCTCCATAGTTCCGAGAACGGCGTTTTGGTCATCTTGCCCATGAGGCACGGTTCGCAAGTACCAAGTGATTCATAATCAAGTGATTCCGAAGCCCATCGGTATGGAGTTTCTTCATGCGTTTTACATCGATATGACCTAAACGGCAAGTGCCACAAATAAGTTGCACTATCATTATCAACTCTGCATCTTTTGGCTTCAACATTATGAATATGTGTATCACTCTGTCGAGATTCAACAAGAATAGACCATTCTTCAAGGGTGCATGACCATAAAAGATATTACTCATATAAATAGAACAACCATTATTCTCTGATTTAAATGAATAACCGTCTCGCATTAAACAAGATCCAGATATAATGTTCATGCTCAACGCTGGCACCAAATAACAATTATTTAGGTCTAAAACTAATCCGAAGGTAGATGTAGAGGTAGCGTGCCGACCGCGATCACATTGACTTTGGAACCATTTCCCACGCGCATCGTCACCTCGTCCTTTGCCGCTGCTCGTCTATTCCGTAGTCCCTGTTTGAGTTGCAAATATTAGCAATGAACCAGTATCAAATACCAGGTGCTACTACGAGCTCTAGTAAGGTACACATCAATAACATGTATATCACATATACCTTTGTTCACCTTGCCATCCTTTTTATCCGCCAAATACTTGGGGCAGTTCCGCTCAAATGTCGGTCTGCTTGCAGTAAAAACACTCGTTTCGGGCTTAGGTCCAGACTTGGGTTTCTTCTCTTGATCAGCAACTTTCTTGCTGTTCTTTTGAAGTTTCCTTCTTCTTCCCTTTGCCCTTTTCTTGAAACTAGTGGTCTTGTTGACCATCAACACTTGATGCTCTTTCTTGATTTCTACCTCCATGCTTTTAGCATCGCGAAGAGCTCAGAATTGTCTTAGTCATCCCTTGCATATTATAGTTCATCACGAAGCTCTTGTAGCTTGGTGGCGTGATTGGAGAATTCTGTCAATGACACTATCATCCGGAAGATTAACTCCCAGCTGAATTAAGTGATTGTTATACCCGGACATTTTGAGTATGTGCTCACCGACAGAACTATTCTCCTCCATCTTGCAGCTATAGAACTTATTGGAGACTTCATATCTCTCAATCCGGGCATTTGCTTGAAATATTAACTTCAACTCTGGAACATCTCATATGCTCCATGACGTTCAAAACGTCGTTGAAGACCGGTTCTAAGCCGTAAAGCATGGCACACTGAACTATAGAGTAGTCATCAGCTCTGCTTTGCAGACGTTCATAACTTCGGCTCAAGATCTGCAGCAAGCTCGTCACCCAGCGGTGCTTCGGGGCGTAATTTTTACGTGCAGCAATGAGGATAATCCTCAAGTTACGGACCCAGTCCGTGTAATTGCTACCATCATCTTTCAACTTTGCTTTCTCAAGGAACGCATTAAAATTCAACGGAACAACAGCACGAGCCATCTATCTACATTAAACATAGACAAGCAAAATACTATCGGTACTAAGTTCATGATAAATTTAAGTTCAATTAATCATATTAAAAACTCCCACTTAGACAGACATCTCTCTAGTCATCTAAGTGATCACGTGATCCAAATCAACTAAACCATGTCCGATCATCACGTGAGATGGAGTAGTTTCAATGGTGAACATCACTATGTTGATCATATCTACTATATGATTCACGTTCGACCTTCGGTCTCCGTGTTCGAGGCCATATCTGTTATATGCTAGGCTCGTCAAGTTTAACCTGAGTATTCGCGTGTGCAACTGTTTTGCACCCTTTGTAGATGGACGTAGAACTTATCACACCCGATCATCACGTGGTGTCCGGGTACTCGAACTTTGGCAGCGGTGCATACTCAGGAGAACACTTCTTGATAATTTTAGTGAGAGATCATCTTATAATGCTACCGTCAAACAAAGCAAGATAAGATGCATAAAGGATAAACATCACATGCAATCAATATAAGTGATATGATATGGTCATCATCATCTTGTGCTTGTGATCTCCATCGCCAAGCACCGTCATGATCACCATCGTCACCGGCGCGACACCTTGATCTCCATCGTAGCATCGTTGTCGTCTCGCCAACTATTGCTTCTCGACTATCGCTACTCCTTAGTGATAAAGTAAAGCAATTACATGGCGTTGCATTTCATACAATAAGCGACAACCATATGGCTCCTGCCGATTGCCGATAACTTCGGTTACAAAACATGATCATCTCATACAATAAAATATAGCATCACGTCTTGACCATATCACATCACAACATGCCCTGCAAAAACAAGTTAGGCGTCTTCTACTTTGTTGTTGCAAGTTTTACGTGGCTGCTACGGGCTGAGCAAGAACCGTTCTTACCTACGCATCAAAACCACAGCGATACTTCGTCAAATAGACTCCGTTTAACCTTCTCAAGGACCGGGCGTATGCACACTCGATTCAACTAAAGTGAGAGAGCAGACACCGCCGGTCACCTTTAAGCAACGAGTGCTCGGGCGGTGAAACCAGTCTCGCGTAAGCGTCTGGCGTAATGTCGGTCGGGCGCTTCATCTCACAATACCGCTGAACCAAAGTATGACATGCTGGTAGGCGGTATGACTTGTATCGTCCACAACTCACTTGTGTTCTACTCGTGCACATGACATCAACGCATAAAACCAGGCTCGGATGCCCTGTTGGGGAGCGTAGTAATTTCAAAAATTTTCCTACGATCACGCAAGACCATGGTGATGGCATAGCAACGAGAGGGGAGAGTGTCCGTCCACGTACCCTCGTGAGACCGAAAGCGAAGCGTTATAACAACGCTGTTGATGTAGTCGACGTCTCCACGATCCGACCGATCCAAGCACCGAGCGTCACGGCACCTCCGAGTTCTGCACACGTTCAGCTCGATGGCGATCCCGGACTCGATCCAGCAAAGTGTCGGGATGAGTTCCGTCAACCGACGGCGTGGTGGCGATGTTGATGCTCCACCGGCGCAGGGCTTCGCCTAAGCTCATGACGATATGACTTCTCGGCGCAGGGCTTCGCCTAAGCTCATGACGATATGACCGAAGTGGAATATGGTGGAAGGGGCACCGCACACGGCTAAGGAAAGATCCGTAGATCAACTTGTGTGTATTGGGGTGCCCCTGCCCCGTATATAAAGGAGACAAGGGGAGGTGGCGGCCCAAGGGGCGCGACAAGGAGGAGTCCTACTCCCACGGGAGTAGGACTCCCCCTTCTCCTAGTTGGACTAGGATTGGAGGAGGGAAGAGGAAGAGGCGCCCCCCCCTTCCTTGTCCTATTCGGACTAGAGGGGAGGGGGCGCAGCCCACCTTGGCCTGCCCTTCCTCTTCTCCCATGGCCCATTAAGGCCCATAGACTTCCCGGGGTTCGGTAACCTCCGGTACTCGATAAATCCCGATTTCACCGGAACACTTCGAAGTCAAACATAGGCTTCCAATATATCAATCTTTATGTCTCGACCATTTGAGACTCCTCGTCATGTCCGTGATCACATCCGGGACTCGAACAACCTTCGTGCATCAATACTTATAAACTCATTATGAACTGTCATCGAAGCGTTAAGCGTGCGGACCCTACGGGTTCGAGAACTATGTAGACATGACCTAGAACCATTCTCGGTCAATAACCAATAGCGGAACCTGGATGCCCATATTGGTTCCTACATATTCTCGAAGATCTTTATCGGTCAAACCGCATAACGACATCGTTGTTCCCTTTGTCATCGGTATGTTACTTACCCGAGATTCGATCGTCGGTATCAATACCTAGTTCAATCTCGTTACGGTAAGTCTCTTTACTCGTTCCGTAATACATCATCTCACAACTAACTCATTAGTTGTAATGCTTGCAAGGCTTAAGTGATGTGCATTACCGAGAAGGCTGGAGATACCTCTCCGACAATCGGATGACAAAACCTAATCTCAAATCGCCAACCCAACAAGTACCTTTGGAGACACCTGTAGTACTCCTTTATAATCACCCGATTCGTTGTGACGTTTGGTAGTACCAAAGTGTTCCTCCGTAAACGGAGTTGCATAATCTCATAGTTACAGGAACATGTATGGGTCATGAAGAAAGCATTAACATACTAAGCGATCAAGTGTTAAGCTAACGGAATGGGTCATGTCAATCAGATCATTCAACTAATGATGTGACCTTGTTAATCAAATAACAACTCCTTGTTCATGGTTAGGAAACATAACCATCTTTGATTAACAAGCTAGTCAAGTAGAGGCATACTAGTGACATCTTTGTTTGTCTATATATTCACACATGTATTATGTTTCGGTTAATACAATTCTAGCATGAATAATAAACATTTATCATGATATAAGGAAATAAATAATAACTTTATTATTGCCTCTAGGGCATATTTCCTTCATTCTTCTGTGCAGCAATGAGGATAATCCTCAAGTTACGGACCCAGTCCGTGTAATTGCTACCATCATCTTCCAACTTTGCTTTCTCAAGGAAAGCATTAAAATTCAACGGAACAACAGCACGAGCCATCTATCTACAACAATCATAGATAAGCAAAATACTATCAGGTGCTAAGTTCATGATAATTTTAAGTTCAATTAATCATATTACTTAAGAACCCCCACTTAGACAGACATCTCTCTAGTCATCTAAGTGATCACGTGATCCAAATCAACTAAACCATAACCGATCATCACGTGAGATGGAGTAGTTTTCAATGGTGAACATCACTATGTTGATCATATCTACTATATGATTCACGCTCGACCTTTCGGTCTCCGTGTTCCGAGGCCATATCTGCATATGCTAGGCTCGTCAAGTTTAACCTGAGTATTCCGCGTGTGCAAAACTGGCTTGCACCCATTGTAGATGGACGTAGAACTTATCACACCCAATCATCACGTGGTGTCTGGGTACTACGAACTTTTAGCAACGGTGCATACTCAGGGAGAACACTTCTTTATAATTTTTAGTGAGAGATCATCTTAAAATGCTACCGTCAATCAAAGCAAGATAAGATGCATAAAGGATAAACATCGCATGCAATCAATATAAGTGATATGATATGGCCATCATCATCTTGTGCTTGTGATCTCCATCTCCGAAGCACCATCATGATCACCATCGTCACCGGCGCGACACCTTGATCTCCATCGTAGCATCGTTGTCGTCTCACCAACTATTGCTTCTCGACTATCGCTACCGCTTAGTGACAAAGTAAAGCAATTACATGGCGTTTGCAAATCATACAATAAGCGACAACCATATGGCTCCTGCCGATTGCGATAACTTGGTTACAAAACATGATCATCTCATACAATAAAATATAGCATCACGTCTTGACCATATCACATCACAACATGCCCTGCAAAAACAAGTTAGGCGTCCTCTACTTTGTTGTTGCAAGTTTTACGTGGCTGCTACGGGCTGAGCAAGAACCGTTCTTACCTCGCATCAAAACCACAGCGATAGTTTGTCAAGTTGGTGCTGTTTTAACCTTCGCAAGGATCGGGCGTAGCCACACTCGGTTCAACTAAAGTGAGAGAAAGCAGACACCCGCCGGTCACCTTTAAGCAGCGAGTGCTCAAGCGGTGAAACCAGTCTCGCGAAGCGTCTGGCGTAATGTCGGTTCGGGCCGCTTCATCTCACAATACCGCTGAGCCAAAGTATGACATGCTGGTAAGCAGTATGACTTATATCGCCCACAACTCACTTGTGTTCTACTCGTGCATATGACATCAACGCATAAAACCAGGCTCGGATGCCACTGTTGGAGAACGTAGTAATTTCAAAAAATTTCCTACGCACACGCAGGATCATGGTGATGGCATAGCAACGAGAGGGGAGAGTGTGTCCACGTACCCTCGTAGACCGAAAGCGGAAGCGTTATGACAACGCGGTTGATGTAGTCGTACGTCTTCACGATCCGACCGATCCAAGTACCGAACGTACAGCACCTCCGTGTTCAGCACACGTTCAGCTCGATGACGATCCCCGGACTCCGATCCAGCAGGGTGTCGGGGATGAGTTCCGACAGCACGACGGGGTGGTGACGATGATGATGCTCTACCGGCGCAGGGCTTCGCCTAAACTCCGCGACGATATGACCGAGGTGGAATATGGTGGAGGGGGCACCGCACGGCTAAGAGCGATCCGTAGATCAACTTGTGTTCTAGGGTGCCCCCTGCCCCCGTATATAAAGGAGCAAGAAGTGCGGCCGGCCCTAGGAGGCGGCGGAGGAGTCCTACTCCCACGGGAGTAGGACTCCCCTTTCCTAGTTGGATTAGGGCTTGGGGAGGGGAAGAGGAAGAGGCGCCGCCTCTCCTTGTCCTATTCGGACTAGGGGGGGGGCGCGGCCTGCCCTGGCCCGCCCTCCTCTTCTCCCTCATGGCCCACTAAGGCCCATTAACCCCGGGAGGTTCAGTAACCCCGGTGTTCGGTAAAATCGATTTCACCGGAACTATTCTGAAGTCAAACATAGGCTTCAATATATCAATCTTTATGTCTCGACCATTTGAGACTCCTCGTCATGTCTGTGATCACATCCGGGACTCTGAACAAACTTGGTACATCAATACTCATAAAATTGTCATCGTAACGTTAAGCGTGCGGACCCTACGGGTTCGAGAACTATGTAGACATGACCTAGAACTATTCTCGGTCAATAACCAATAGTGGAACCTGGATGTTCATATTGGTTCCTACATTTTCTCGAAGATCTTTATCGGTCAAACCGCATAACAACATCGTTGTTCCCTTTGTCATCGGTATGTTACTTGCCCGAGATTCGATCGTCGGTATCCAATACCTAGTTCAATTTCGTTACCGGCAAGTCTCTTTACTCGATTCTGTAATACATCATTTCATAACTAACTCATTAGTTACAATGCTTGCAAGGCTTAGGTGATGAGTATTACCGAGAAGGCCCCGAGATACCTCTCAAACAATCGGAGTGACAAAACCTAATCTCGAATTATGCCAACTCAACATATACTTTTGGAGACACCTGTGAGAGTACCTTTATAATCACCCGATTACGTTGTGACGTTTGGTAGCACACAAAGTGTTCCTCCGTAAGCGGAGTTGCACAATCTCATAGTTGCAGGAACTTTGTATAAGTCATGAAGAAAGCAATAGCAACATACTAAGCGATCAAGTGCTAAGCTAACGGAATGGGTCAAGTCAATCACATCATTCTCCTAATGATGTGATCCCGTTAATCAAATGACAACTCATGTCTATGGTTAGGAAACATAACCATCTTTGATTAACGAGCTAGTCAAGTAGAGGCATACTAGTGACATTCTGTTTGTTTATGTATTCACACATGTATTATGTTTCCGGTTAATACAATTCTAGCATGAATAATAAACATTTATCATGATATAAGGAAATAAATAATAACTTTATTATTGCCTCTAGGGCATATTTCCTTCAAATTCATCATGCATGATTTGATGTAACGAAGATAATGACATGCATAATGAAAAATGGACGTCTGCAGAATGACCTAAGTGCGGAAGTTATCATCGCACATGCGGAATTTATCATCGCATCACAGAATAGCAAATAAGTAGCAGACGACCATCGAGTTTAAGTGTTACAACTCAAAGAACCAAATTTATCAAAAGCGAGAGTTGTAAATACTAGGCAAAAATATAAAGCAACCGCCCATATGGACCCGCTTGAAGACTATCAACTCATATGCTTCTCCCCCTTTTGTCAGTAAGGACCAAAAAGGTTTGAAGACATAGAGCGTCTACTCGTTCCCAAAAGGAGTTGGTGAAGCAGCAGGGTCGTCGTTGGCGTTTGGCGGTGCAGAAGAACTCGGCGCAGTGTCGATATGCGGCGATGCAGACGTTGGAGAAGTCACATCATCTTCATCCTCGATGACTCTGGCATTTACAGTAGCCGCTGAAGAGGAGTATTCAGAGTCTTCAAGAGAAGGAGTACGTTGCAGAACTGCATTCCTTGGAGGCGTTGAATCAAATTTATATCTCCCAGTGAAGCCATTCGCTCTTAAATCATCTTCAGAGCACAGAAGTGTCAGACTCTTCCAAGATCGCCGACAGGCTTCATGGGAGACAAATGCGTTCTTGGTGGCAAGATTGCGAATGCGATTGACATCCACCAAGAGACTATGCATTTGACGCTTCAGCCAGTCATGATGCTTATCTTGCTTTTGATGAAGTGCGACAAGAAGTTCTCGTTCATTTAGAACACGAGAGCGCTTCTGAGGCCTTTGAGCAATAGTGCTTTATGTGTTGGCTTGAAGAGGAGCACGAGTATTGCATGCCAATGGATAAACACGAGTGATAGCATTGGGCACATAATCACTTGGAATAGGCTGAGTGAAGCTTTGATGGTCTGCATTGTGAAGACATAGCGGCTCCTTTGCAGGGTCAGGGTAAATGGCATGAACAGACAGATTGACCTCCGGCAAAAAGACAAGATGGTTTCGTGCAGAGAGCTGATAGTTGATTGCAGAGTGAAGATTGATGAGGCGCATGACCCATGGAGCATAGAACTTCATGTTGGAAATATGCCCTAGAGGCAATAATAAAAGTATTATTATATTTCATTGTTCATGATAATTGTCTTTTGTTCATGCTATAACTGTATTATCCGGAAATCGTAATACACGTGTGAACACATAGACCACAATATGTCCCTAGTGAGCCTCTAGTTGACTAGCTCGTTGTGATCAACGGATAGTCATGGTTTCCTGGCTATGGACATTGGATGTCATTGATAACGGGATCACATCATTAGGAGAATGATGTGATGGACAAGACCCAATCCTAAGCATAGCACAAAGATCGTGTAGTTCGTTTGCTAGAGCTTTTCAATGTCAAGTATCTCTTCCTTCGACCATGAGATCGAGTAACTCCCGGATACCGTAGGAGTGCTTTGGGTGTATCAAACGTCACAACGTAACTGGGTGACTATAAAGGTGCACTACAGGTATCTCCGAAAGTGTCTGTTGGGTTGACACGGATCGAGACTGGGATTTGTCACTCCGTATGACGGAGAGGTATCTCTGGGCCCACTCGGTAATGCATCATCATAATGAGCTCAAGGTGACCAAGTGGTTGGCCACGGGATCATGCATTCTGATGCGAGTAAAGTGACTTGCGTAACGAGACTGAACAAGGTATTGGGATACCGACGATCGAGTCTCGGGCAAGTAACGTACCGATTGACAAAGGGAATTGTATACGGGGTTTGATCGAAACCTCGACATCGTGGTTCAACCGATGAAATCATCGAGGAGCATGTGGGAGCCAACATGGGTATCCAGATCCGCTGTTGGTTATTGCCGAGTCGTCTCGGTCATGTCTGCGTGTCTCCGAACCGTAGGGTCTACACACTTAAGGTTCGGTGGCGCTAGGGTTGTATGAATGTGAGTATGCAGCATACGAATGTTGTTGAGTCCGGATGAGATCCCGGACGTCACGAGGAGTTCGGAATGGTCGGAGGTAAAGAATTATATATAGGAAGTGGTATTTCGCCATCGGGAAAGTTTGAGGGTCACCGGTAATGTCTGGGACCACGGAAGGTCGGGGTCCACCGGTGGGGCCACCCATCCGGAGGGCCCCATGGGCTGAAGTGGGAGGGGAGCCAGCCCATAGTGGGCTGGTGCGCTCCCCTAGGCCCACCTCTGCGCCTAGGGTTGAAACCCTAGGGTGGGGGGGGCGCACCACATGCCTTGGGGGGCACTCCTCCCCCCTTGGCCGCCGCCCCCTTGGGAGATTCAATCTCCCAGGGCCGGCGCCCCCCCCCCTGGGGGCCTATATAAAGGAGGGCAGGGGGGAGGGCAGCCGTACCCTTGTGCTTGGCGCCTCCCTCCCCCTGCTACACCTCGTCCTCCTCCCGTAGTCGCTTGGCGAAGCCTGCTGGAGTTCTGCTGCATCCACCACCACGCCGTCGTGCTGCTGGATCATCATCAACCTCTCCTTCCCCTTGATGGATCAAGAAGGAGGAGGCGTATCCCGTCCGTGCGTGTGTTGAGCGGAGGTGATGTCCGTTCAGCACTTGGTCATCGGTGATCTGAATCACGGCGAGTGCGACTCCATCATCACCATCCCTTGAGCGCTTCCTTTTCGATCTACAAGTGATATGTAGATGCAAACTCACTCCCTTGACTCGTTGCTTAGATGAACTCATAGATGGATCTTGGTGAAGCGTAGGAAAATTTTAATTTTCTGCAGCGTTCCAACAGTGGCATCATGAGCTAGGTCTATCGTAGTTCTCTAATGCACGAGTAGAACACAATTTTGTTGTGGGCATGGATCTTGTCAACTTGCTTGCCACTACTAGTCTTTTCTTGCTTCAGCGGTATTGTGGGATGAAGCGGCCGGACCAACCTTACGTGACGCTTACGTGAGACCGGTTCCACCGACTGACATGCACTAGTTGCATAAGGTGGCTGGCGGGTGTCTGTCTCTCCTACTTTAGTTGGAGCGGATTCGATGAAAAGGGCCCTTATGAAGGGTAAATCGAAGTTGATAAAATCACGTTGTGGTTATTCGTAGGTAAGAAAACGTTCTTGCTAGAACCCAATTGCAGCCACGTAAAAGATGAAACAACAATTAGAGGACGTCTAACTTGTTTTTGCAGCGATTGTTCATGTGATGTGATATGGCCAGAAGTTGTGATGAATGATGAATGATATATTGTGATGTATGAGATCATGTTCTTGTAATAGGAATCACGACTTGCATGTCGATGAGTATGACAACCGGCAGGAGCCATAGGAGTTGTCTTTATTTTTTTGTATGACCTGCGTGTCATTGAAGAACGCCATGTAAACTACTTTACTTTATTGCTAAACGCGTTACCCTTAGAAGTAGAAGTAGTCGTTGGCGTGACAACTTCATGAAGACACGATGATGGAGATCATGATGATGGAGATCATGGTGTCAAGCCGGTGACAAGATGATCATGGAGCCCCGAAGATGGAGATCAATGGAGCTATATGATATTGGCCATATCATGTCACAAATATATAATTGCATGTGATGTTTATTATGTTTATGCATCTTGTTTACTTAGGACGACGGTAGTAAATAAGATGATCCCTTACAACAATTTCAAGAAGTGTTCTCCCCTAACTGTGCACCGTTGCTACAGTTCGTCATTTTGAAGCACCACGTGATGATCGGGTGTGATAGATCCTTACGTTCACATACAACGGGTGTAAGACAGTTTTACACAGCAAAACACTTAGGGTTAACTTGACGAGCCTAGCATGTACAGACATGGCCTCGGAACACGGAGACCGAAAGGTCGAACACGAGTCGTATGGAAGATACGATCAACATGAAGATGTTCACCGACGATGACTAGTCCGTCTCACGTGATGATCGGACATGGGCTAGTCGACTCGGATCGTGTAACACATAGATGACTAGAGGGATGTCTAATCTGAGTGGGAGTTCATAATTTGATTAGATGAACTTAATTATCATGAACTTAGTCTAAAACCTTTGCAAATATGTCTTGTAGATCAAATGGCCAACGCTCATGTCAACATGAACTTCAACGCGTTCCTAGAAAACCAAGCTGAAAGATGATGGCAGCAACTATACGGACTGGGTCCGAACACGAGATCATCCTCATAGCTGCCGGAAGCAATATGTCCTAGATGGACCGCTAGGTGACGCTCCCGTCCATGAGAACCAAGACATTATGAATGCTTGGCAGACTCGTGCTGATGATTACTCCCTCGTTCAGTGCGGCATGCTTTACAGCTTAGAACCGGGGCTCCAAAAGCGTTTTGAGCATCACGGAGCATATGAGATGTTCGAAGAGCTGAAACTAGTTTTCCAAGCTCATGCCCGGGTCGAGAGATATGATGTCTCCGACAAGTTATATAGTTGTAAGATGGAGGAAAACAGTTCTGTCAGTGAGCACATACTCAAGATGTCTGGGTTGCACAACCGTATGACCCAGCTGAACATTAACCTCCCTGATGAGGCGGTCATTGACAGAATCCTCCAGTCGCTCCCACCAAGCTACAAGAGCTTTGTGATGAACTACAACATGCAGGGGATGGTGAAGACCATTCCTGAAGTGTTCTCAATGCTGAAGTCAGCAGAGGCTGAAATCAAGAAAGAACATCAAGTGTTGATGGTCAATAAGACCACTAAGTTCAAGAAGGGCAAGGGCAAGAAGAACTTCAAGAAGGGCGGCAAGGATGTTGCCGCACCCGTAAGCCGATTCTGGGAAGAAGTCAAAGAATGGACCCAAGCTTGAGGTGAGTGCTTTTATTGCAAGGAAGGGTCCTGGAAGCGGAACTGCCCCAAATACTTAGCGGATAAGAAGGCGGCAACACTAAAGGTATATTTGATATACATATAATTGATGTGTACCTTACCATTACCGTAGTAACTCTGGGTATTTGATACGGTGTCGTTGCTCATATTTGTAACTCACAGCAGGAGCTGCGGAATAAACGGAGACTGGCGAAGGACGAGGTGACGATGCGCGTCGGGAATGGTTCCAGAGTCGATGTGATCGTCGTCGGCACGCTGCCTCTACATTTACCTATGGGATTAGTTTTGAACCTTAATAATTGTTATTTGGTGCCAAGTTTGAGCATGAACATTGTATCAGGATCTCGTTTAATGCGAGATGGCTACTCATTTAAATCCGAGAATAATGGTTGTTCTATTTATATGAGAGATATGTTTTATGGTCATGCTCCGATGGTTAATGGTTTATTCTTAATGAATCTCGAGCGTAATGTTTCACATATTCATAGTGTGAATGCCAAAAGATGTAAAGTTGATAACGATAGTCCCACATACTTGTGGCACTGCCGCCTTGGTCACATTGGTGTCAAGCGCATGAAGAAGCTCCATGCTGATGGACTTTTAGAGTCTCTTGATTATGAATCGTTTGACACATGCGAACCATGCCTCATGGGCAAAATGACCAAGACTCCGTTCTCCGGAACAATGGAGCGAGCAACCAACTTGTTGGAAATCATACATACCGATGTGTGCGGTCCAATGAGCGTTGAGGCTCGCGGAGGATATCGTTATGTTCTCACTCTCACTGATGACTTGAGTAGATATGGGTATGTCTACTTAATGAAACACAAGTCTGAGACCTTTGAAAAGTTCAAGGAGTTTCAGAATGAGGTGGAGAATCAACGTGACCGAAAGATAAAGTTCCTACGATCAGATCGTGGAGGATAATACTTAAGTCATGAATTTGGTACACACTTAAGGAAATGTGGAATCGTTTCACAACTCACGCCGCCTGGAACACCTCAACGTACCAGTATGTCCGAACGTCGTAATCGCACTCTATTGGATATGGTGCGGTCTATGATGTCTCTTACCGATTTACCGCTATCATTTTGGGGATATGCTCTAGAGACAGCTACATTCACTTTAAATAGGGCACCGTCTAAATCCGTTGAGACGACACCGTATGAATTATGGTTTGGGAAGAAACCTAAGCTATCGTTTCTAAAAGTTTGGGGATGCGATGCTTATGTCAAGAAACTTCAACCTGAAAAGCTCGAACCCAAGTCGGAAAAATGCGTCTTCATAGGATACCCTAAGGAAACTGTCGGGTACACCTTCTACTTAAGATCCGAGGGCAAGATCTTTGTTGCCAAGAACGGATGCTTTCTGGAAAAAGAGTTTCTCTCGAAAGAAGTAAGTGGGAGGAAAGTAGAACTCGATGAAGTACTACCTCTCGAACGGGAAAGTGGTGCAGCTCAGGAAAATGTTCCTGTGATGCCCACACCAACTGAAGAGGAAAACAATGATGATGATCAAGGCACTTCGGATCAAGTTGCTACTGAACTTCGTAGGTCCACAAGGACACGTTCCGCACCAGAGTGGTACGGCAACCCTGTCCTGGAAATCATGTTGTTAGACAACGGTGAACCTTGAACTATGAAGAAGCGATGGCGGCCCAGATTCCAACAAATGGCTTGAAGCCATGAAATCGAGATAGAATCCATGTATGAAAACAAAGTATGGACTTTGACAGACTTGCCCGATGATCGGCGAGCGATAGAAAACAAATGGATTTTTAAGAAGAAGACGGACGCGGATGGTAATGTTACCATCTATAAAGCTCGGCTTGTCGCTAAGGGTTATCGACAAGTTCAAGGGATTGACTACGACGAGACTTTCTCTCCCGTAGCGAAGCTGAAGTCCGTCCGAATCATGTTAGCAATTGCCGCATACTATGATTATGAGATATGGCAGATGGACGTCAAAACGGCATTCCTTAACGGACATCTTAAGGAAGAGCTGTATATGATGCAGCCGGAAGGTTTTGTCGATCCTAAGAACGCTAACAAAGTATGCAAGCTCCAGCGATCCATTTATGGATTGGTGCAAGCATCTCGGAGTTGGAACATTCGCTTTGATGAGATGATCAAAGCGTTTGGGTTTATGCATACTTATGGAGAAGCCTGCGTTTACAAGAAAGTGAGTGGGAGCTCTGTAGCATTTCTCATATTATATGTAGATGACATACTCTTGATGGGAAATGATATAGAACTTCTGGACAGCATTAAGGCCTACTTGAATAAGTGTTTTTCAATGAAGGACCTTGGAGAAGCTGCTTATATATTAGGCATCAAGATCTATAGAGATAGATCGAGACGCCTCATAGGTCTTTCACAAAGCACATACCTTGATAAGGTTTTGAAAAGGTTCAAAATGGATCAGTCCAAGAAGGGAATCTTGCCTATGTTACAAGGTGTGAGATTGAGCTCGGCTCAGTCCCCGACCACGGCAAAAGATAAAGAAGAGATGAGTGTCATCCCCTATGCTTCAGCCATAGGATCTATTATGTATGCCATGCTGTGCACCAGACCTGATATAAACCTTGTCGTAAGTTTGGTAGCAAGATACCAAAGTAATCCCGGCAAGGAACACTGGACAGCGGTCAAGAATATCCTGAAGTACCTGAAAAGGACAAAGGACATGTTTCTCGTTTATGGAGGAGACGAAGAGCTCGTCGTAAAGGGTTACGTCGACGCTAGCTTCGACTCAAATCTGGATGACTCTAAGTCACAAACCGGATACGTGTATATGTTGAATGGTGGAGCAGTAAGCTGGTGCAGCTGCAAGCAGAGCGTCGTGGCGGGATCTACGTGTGAAGCGGAGTACATGGCAGCCTCGGAGGCAGCGCATGAAGCGATTTGGGTGAAGGAGTTCATCACCGACCTAGGAGTCATACCCAATGCGTCGGGGCCGATCAAACTCTTCTGTGACAACACTGGAGCTATTGTCCTTGCCAAGGAGCCCAGCTTTCACAAGAAGACCAGGCACATCAAGCGTCGTTTCAACTCCATCCGTGAAAATGTTCAAGATGGAGACATAGATATTTGCAAAGTACATACGAATCTGAATGTCGCAGATCCGTTGACTAAACCTCTCTCGCGAGCAAAACATGATCAACACCAAAACTCTATGGGTGTTCGATTCATCACAATGTAACTAGATTGGTGACTCTAGTGCAAGTGGGAGACTGTTGGAAATATGCCCTAGAGGCAATAATAAAAGTATTATTATATTTCATTGTTCATGATAATTGTCTTTTGTTCATGCTATAACTGTATTATCTGGAAATCGTAATACACGTGTGAACACATAGACCACAATATGTCCCTATTGAGCCTCTAGTTGACTAGCTCATTGTGATCAACAGATAGTCATGGTTTCTTGGCTATGGACATTGGATGTCATTGATAACGGGATCACATCATTAGGAGAATGATGTGATGGACAAGACCCAATCCTAAGCATAGCACAAAGATCGTGTAGTTCGTTTGCTAGAGCTTTTCAATGTCAAGTATCTCTTCCTTCGACCATGAGATCGAGTAACTCCTGGATACCGTAGGAGTGCTTTGGGTGTATCAAAGCGTCACTGGCGTAATCTGGGTGACTATAAAGGTGCACTACAGGTATCTCCGAAAGTGTCTATCGGGTTGACACGGATCGAGACTGGGATTTGTCACTCCGTATGACGGAGAGGTATCTCTGGGCCCACTCGGTAATGCATCATCATAATGAGCTCAAGGTGACCAAATGGTTGGCCACGGGATCATGCATTACGGTACGAGTAAAGTGACTTGCCGGTAACGAGACTGAACAAGGTATTGGGATACCGACGATCGAGTCTCGGGCAAGTAATGTACCGATTGACAAAGGGAATTGTATACGGGGTTTGATCGAATCCTCGACATCGTGGTTCAACCGATGAAATCATCGAGGAGCATGTGGGAGCCAACATGGGTATCCAGATCCCGCTGTTGGTTATTGCCCGAGAGTCGTCTCGGTCATGTCTGCGTGTCTCCCGAACCCGTAGGGTCTACACACTTAAGGTTCGGTGACGCTAGGGTTGTATGAATATGAGTATGCAGCATACCGAATGTTGTTCGGAGTCCCGGATGAGATCCCGGATGTCACGAGGAGTTTTGGAATGGTCCGGAGGTAAAGAATTATATATAGGAAGTGGTATTTCGGCCATCGGGAAAGTTTCGGGGTCACCCGGTAATGTACCGGGACCACCGGAAGGGTCCCGGGGGTCCACCGGGTGGGGTCACCCATCCCGGAGGGCCCCATGGGCTGAAGTGGGAGGGGAGCCAGCCCATAGTGGGCTGGTGCACCCCCCTAGGCCCACCCCCTGCGCCTAGGGTTGAAACCCTAGGGTGGGGGTGCACCACATGCCTTGGGGGGCACTCCTCCCCCCTTGGCCGCCGCCCCCTTGGGAGATTCAATCTCCCAGGGCCGGCGCCCCCCCTGGGGGCCTATATAAAGGAGGGCAGGGGGGAGGGCAGCCGTACCCTTGTGCTTGGCGCCTCCCTCCCCCTGCTACACCTCGTCCTCCTCCCGTAGTCGCTTGGCGAAGCCCTGCTGGAGTTCTGCTGCATCCACCACCACGCCGTCGTGCTGCTGGATCATCATCAACCTCTCCTTCCCCCTTGCTGGATCAAGAAGGAGGAGACGTATCCCGTCCTGTACGTGTGTTGAACGCGGAGGTGATGTCCGTTCAGCACTTGGTCATCGGTGATCTGAATCACGGCGAGTACGACTCCATCATCACCATCCCCTTGAACGCTTCCGCACTCGATCTACAAGTGGTATGTAGATGCAAACTCACTCCCTTGACTCGTTGCTTAGATGAACTCATAGATGGATCTTGGTGAAACTATAGGAAAAAATTTAATTTTCCGCAACGTTCCCCAACACTTCAGTCCAAAGATGTCTGAGCCTGATGCTGCCAGTTGACGAATGAAGAAGTCTTGTGCATTGAAGCTCTTGCCATTGATAATATAGAATACCAATGTCTTCATAGCACCTTCAAGTTTTGCAGCTGGAGAATGTCCTTTGATAGGCCAGAGAGTTCGCCGTATGATGTGGTAGATGGTGCGTGGCAGATACTCAAGGTCTTCAACAAAGAACGCCCGAGGATATTCAGCATCTGGAGGAAAAGGCTTCATCATACTGAGCATCTGGCTCATGTTGGGCTCGGGCTTCTGAAAGATGCTCTCCACAGCATCACGGTGAAGCCTACAACCAGGTTCAAACAGATCGCCTGGAGTGGACAGGCCAGTTAGCTCAATGATATCAAGAGCTTTGGCTTCATGATGGACATTGCCTATCATCCACTCAAGGACCCAAGTCTTTGGATCCCTGTTGTAGCCGCGAATGTGAAGCGTTGCATAAAACTGTAATAGAAGCTATTCATTCCAGTGTTCCTTGTCTGTGACAAATTGCAGGAGTCCAACATCTCTGAAGCAATCCAACGCTTCTTCTAGACAGGGCAGGCCAGCTATAGCTTCAGTGTCGAGGCGCATATATGGAAATATGCGCCCTTGATTGTATAAGACACATGAATAGTAGCTGCACTGCTGATAGCTCCAGAACCGATCCGATGAAATGCGAGGTTTGGAGTATGGGTTCTTGGCGCAACCTGTAAATATCCCTACTTGAACTTTTTCCTTTTGCAAGGTGCAACCTGTAATGCATTTTCTATTCCATCAGGCCGTATCTCATCATGTCTTCTTTCATGTACTATAAATATAAACATATGTGCTACACTATCTTTGGACCAACTTTAATGGGTGATCCTCATTATCAATACAATCAGTTTAAATATAAATTTTTGTTGTTGTAATACAATGCCTAGCGTCCTCTATACACGTGCCTCTTATAAATGCTCATGTACACAACGGACCGTACAAGCCAGCTGAATGGGCAGCAGCAAATCAGGCACCGCACCGTCACGTCTCAGGAGGCGACACCGGGTGGCGCCCCAGCAACTAGTGCTAAGTAGTTGTGGCACCTAATGAAGTATGGAACTGACGATGTAATGGGTACTCCCTCCGTTCCTAAATATTTGTTTTTCCAGAGATTTTAACAAATGACTACATACGGAGCAAAATGAGTGAATCTACACTCTAAAATATGTCTATATACATCCGTATGTGGTAGTCCATTTGAAATATCTAAAAAGACAAATATTAAGGAACGGAAGGAGTACAATTTTTTTTTTCGAAACGGAGACAAAGATTGCCTCATCTATTAATTAAGTAGAAGAGAATTGCCCAGTTAATTACGGAAAACCGGGCAAAAACCGAAACAACAAGGACCAAGCCAACTCCATCGACTAAAACACACAGGGCAAAGCCCACTCTAATCGACGACAAGTCGACCTACGGCCAGACAACGCAGCTCCGACTCTGACGGAGAACTCAGAAGAACAAAACCAGGCACGGCTGGCGCCACGGAAGATCGCCGAACGGGCCACCTGCAGCCAGTCATCGTACACCACAGGGCCCCGCCGCCGCAGCTTCGACTCCACAACAACAAGCAAACCGAGGCAAAACCGTGGACACGCCGAAGAAGAGTCGACTATCGCAACCATTGCCGCGTCGCCGACATCGCTCCCACCATCATCGTTTCCACAGAAGTCTGGTCACCCAGAGATTCTCTCGGGACCGCCGCCCCGACATCCACCGCTCCGTCGCGCCCAGTGCAATCAACCGGCACCGCCTTCCGGGGCCGCCGCCCCGACATACCACCGCTCCCCTCGAGCAGCAACGCCGCACAGCCCAGCTGCCCGCAGCCCACGCTGCTCAGGGCAACCGCTCGCAGACCACGAACGTCGCACCACATCCGGGGCCGCCGCCCCGACATAAAGTCAGACCGCCCCCTCCGGGGCGCATCGACCGAGCCGACACCCCTACCGCCCAAGCGGGACAAGGATGCCACCCTACCAATGTCGAGATAGAGCCCCACCTCAAAGAGCCGCCACTCACATTGTTCCCGAGATCGCCATCTCGACGCACAATCAGAAATCACCCGGAGCCGCCGCTCCGACATCCACTGTCCTCGACGACGAAGAGATCCGCGCAAAATGCAACATACTGACTCTCCAAGGCGATGCCTCAAAGAAGGAAACGACACAGCCGCCGTCATCGCCCGCTTCCAGGGCCGGCCCTGAGGGGGGGCAGGGGGGGCGGCCGCCCCGGGCCCCCAAAATCCAGGGGCCCCCACCCAAGAGGTACGCAACAGCTAGGCCTAGGTTGGCTATGGGCCTACGTCAAGAAAAAAAGAAAAGGCTGGGCGCTGGGCTTAGTATTCCACGCAGACGCACAAGCGCAGAAAGCAGCAGGCCGATCGCCACGCATCGATCACGGGGGCCGCGTCCTTCACGTGAAAAAAGGAGTGATCCATGCGAGGCCTTCCAATTCCATCACGGCAATCAGGCAGGCGCAGCGCAGCTATTCGAGTTCGAGCCCTAGGCCGCCGACGCCCGACATTCGTATTGGTACTGCCGCCTCCTCCCTCCTGTGTCCTGGTAATTTCGGACCTAATTAGCTGCTGATTTCAGTTCCTAGGCCCTCATCTATAATTCTGTATAGGCACTTAGGGACACGTCTAATCTAGTTCTCAATTGATTTCAATTCCAGGGATCCCCATCTGTAATTTTGTGCAGGCACACGCACTAACGCTCATCACCGAATCGATCATCAGGTATATTATATTGCCGTTCCTTGATGCATAAGCCAGTGCCGTTCAACAATTGATGCAGCATTTGTTTTTGTTTTCAGCCTTGTGTTATCATGTCTCCAGAAACAACAGGACGTATGCATCGGGTAGCGATAAAAGGAACAGTAAGAAGGCCGTTGATAAATTGGTACAATCACAATGCAGAAATATGCACAAATTTCTCAAGAGTAATAATGGTGCTTCCACTGCTTTGATAAACCAACATGATTAGTTGGAGATGGTTGCCATAGAGGAAGAGCAGTAAACTATTGGGATTTCAGAATATGATCAGCGAGAAGAAAATGTTGACACCAATAACAATGTAAGTGGCTCCGAGATGTAGGTAATACATTGGATGCACATGCACAATCTACTACTCCCTCCGTCCCATAATGTAAGACGTTTTTTGACACTAGTGTTTATGAATAACCTATTCATAATCCGGATATTTACGATCCGAGAAATTAAGATAATCTTGATAATAAAGCAGGAGACATCTTAGTTGAGAAAGGGCCTACGAGGGGGGGCAATAGAACACTGTGTAGATGAAGCGGGAAGATATCTTTCAAATGCTCATTATCATAGGAGTTTAAGCAATGGAGAGCAACATTATAGAAAGTGGCTAGTTTAATGAAAAGATGTCGACAAAGTTGTTTTGCTTCTATTGTAAGATCTTTTTTTGCAGAGTATGCAGATTTTCAAGCATGCCGGTGAAGTTGGTTGCTATCCTAATATCTCCATTGCTACATTATACAACGAGAAGAAATCATTGGATGAAATTGACATCGACGCCATCATAAGTGATTTTTCATCAAGAAATGTTAATTTTAAGGTAATATGTATTAATTATTTGATTTACATACTGATTTTGAAATCATTAAAGTGCTATTGAGATATTTCATTTATACATATTTCATTGTTATTATTATGATGTCTATACTAAAGGCCCCGCGTTTTAGTTTCGCCCCGGGCCCCCAAAATCTCAGGACCGGCCCTGCCCGCTTCGACCATCCGAAGCTAGGGATTTCTCCCGGAGAGTCGTGTAATGGAGCTCCACGGCAACACCTTCAAGAAGGGGAACGACACCATGACCATGGCGCCGCTGTTGCCGGCACCGACCCAAGGTCAGTGCTGGACTTTCGCCCGGAGCTCCTCCACACCTCCGAATCCGAGCAGATCCGGAGCACTGCACAGCACACAATCTGCATGGTCGACGTCCACCGGCTCCACCTGAATCCGAGCAGATCCGAAGCTGTTGCTCCTGCATCTCACAGCGAAGCCGCTCCACTATTCCGCCTGAGCAGCAGCCCCTCACCGCGCTATCGCGCAACCTCCCGACGACAGATCCGCGCCGCCGGACCCCTTGTGCAGCACCTTCCCGTGCAGCAGCACCTCGTCCCAGCTCCTCTCGAGCCCTTCACGCCGCGGAGCAGAGTACCCAAGCACCCGAGGCCGTGGAGCAGAACACCCAAGCAGCAGAGCAGCACTCGACCACAAATGGCCGCCCGAGCCGCCACGCACGCGCGGCGCGACCTCGCCGCGGCGCCCACGCAGCCCCATGCCCCCTCTCCGTGGCCCGCTCAGATCCGCGCCATCCGCTCCGTGCGCCACGCCAACGCTGCGGCAAGCCGTCGCGACGTAGAACGCGCCAGCCGCCCCGGCGCCCGACCGCCCTGCGCTACCTCGCCGCGCCGCCTCGAGCTAACATCGCCGCCGGCTGAGCTCCCGCCGAAGAGGACGGCCCGCGCGCCGCCGCTCCGACCGGAAGGAGAAAAGGCCCCGCCGCCGCCGAGCCGCACGGGCTTTGCCCGCGACGCCGTCCAGCGGCGGCGAGGGGAGGCGGGGGAGGTGGGTGCTGCGCTGCTGGCGGCTAGGGTTCGCTCCCGGCCGCCCGCGGGAGCGACCAGGAAGCGCGTGGTACCAGGAGTACAATTTTTGATAAATGCATGCATGGCTCAATAGCTATGATAATTTGATGTGTTAGTTTATGTTGATGGTGCTATGTTTGTTAGATCGAGTTTCAAGCTAGCACACAAACAACAGAAAGTGTCTCCTTGGATGTAATAGTTTTTTCTTTATCACTTCTCGCAGATAACAACATCAAATATAGGGTATGTTTGATAAACTAATGAATGGAATATTTGTTTCTGGGTAAAATCAAATTTTATTTCATACTTTTCACTTCCATTTTCTTTGTAATAATATGAACTAACTATCTATATTTTTTATGTTGGGAAAATATAGATTGGGCAACTTCTGCATCTTCACACGATATTATCAATGTTTTCATAGGATATTATGTTTGCAGCTATGCAGACATGATGCACGCTCTTTAAGGCCTAGGTCTGCCTGTTTTCATTTTTTAAAACATTACAATATATAATTTTTTTTAAAATAGCTTTCTTTCTTTCATTGAGAGTCTGGCTGCTGAAATTCCTTTGTTTTGAGTGCTTTGAATTATCATATGCAAGTAGACACAAATAGCAACGATTTAGTATTTGTTTTTCAAACCTGCTGTGTGTGTGTGTGTGTGTGTGTGTGTGTGTGTGTGTGTGTGTGTGTGTGTGTGTGCAGTTTTTCTTGTAGAAACAGAGAAACAGAATGGTTTATTTTCAAGATGGGTAACCTAAATACTCGTACATATGGTTTTCTTTGGGGGCTAGTATATTGATATGGAGTGCTCCTAGAGCGCGGGCAGGACGCTCCCCATACTCGCAAGCTGGCACGGGCATAACCCTGGTGTGGACCGGCCGAAACACGGGTTGGCGGTGCTACTATTTTGTCGGGTACTTGTAGGGCTAGTGATTCTTTTGGTCGGTTTGTTGGGCAGTTCCTTATTAAAAGTACTCTCTACGTATTTTTTTTGAAGAAAAAGTTTTTTTAATTGGAAAAAATGATTGATAAATGTACAATACATTTAGAATTTCGTAAAATGTTCCCCAAAAATTATAAACTGTTCAAGAATTGAAAAATAAATAAAGAATGCAACAAAAAATGAACGAAAAAAAAATAAAAACCAGAAGGAAAACTGGTGAACCTTTTTTTTGAGAGCAAGTAAAACCAGTGGGAGCGCGCCGGCCCAGATCAGGTTGTACATACGTGGGAGGCCCAAGTTCCAGCCCGGAGTGGCGATTAGGAGGCCCGAATAAAAGCCTAGCCCCGCAGCACCGCTCTCACTCACTGCCCCCCACCCACCCCCAATCCCCAGTAGGAAGGAAGGAGCAGGCAGAGGCGGCTGGCGGTGGCGACTGCAATCTCCGACTCCGATTCCGGTCGCCACTAAGCCTCCCCTTCCCCCTCTTAAATCCATCCACACACACCCCCCCCCTAAGACAAGACAGATCGATCGATCGATTGGCGCACTGAAGCTTTAAGAAGGCAATCAAATCGATCTGAGATGAAGAGCTCCAAGACGGAGACTTTGAAGGCAGTCGATCTGGGATCCATGGACGCAAGTGAGGAGGAGGAATCCGACTCAAGTGAGGAGAAAGTCGTCGGAGGTGAGGACTGGATGGACACCGACAGCGAGGAGGAGGCCCTACAGTGGCCCATGCCTCCCCCTGCCTATGGCTACCCCGACGACGGCCAGTGGCGGCCCTCCGTCCTCATCGACCAATTCGCCTACTTGGCCGACCGCGACAACGCCACCACCGCCACCACCACCGCGGAGTTCCCGGCAATGGGCTCCAAACTCAAGGGCCCCATCAAGGTCACCTTCTGCCCCGTCGCTCCGCCGCTCGTCTCTTACCTGTGTTTTCACGCCACCGACATGGACCCCACCATGTTCCCCCTCGAGCCCAAAATCTTGACCACAGAGACCGACGGCAGCCTCCTCATCCTAAGGGCCGTCGTCGGTACCCGTCCCTCCCATTGCGTCTTGCTCAGCAAACGAGAATACTTTGTCTACGACGCCCGCGCCGCCAAGCTCCACCACCTCCCCCACCCGGGCCGCCAACACGAATTCAACGAGTACACGCTTGCCATCGTGCGCAAGTGCAGCCAGCATTGCAAACGCACCACCACCACCACCACCACCCATGACGACGGCGGTGGCTTAGCCCTCCGCCCCTGCCACGCCGCCCTACGCCACCATGGCCACGGCCAGGAGCACCACCATGACTGCACCTACGTCGTTGCCGCACAAGCTCTTCAGTTTGGAGATCCCGAAACTTCTCACCTCTGCATGTATCACTCTGATACCAAGACCTGGAGCAAGAAGCAGGTGGTGGTCAACTCATATCCACCCCGCCATGCAACATCCAAGACGCTCACCATAGGAGGAGACAGAGGCACCGTGGCCTGGGTCGATCTATGGCGGGGCATCGTCTTCTGCGACGTCCTCGACGAACAACCCAAGCTCCGCTGCCTGGAGCTGCCGAAGCCCATCATGCCCATAGAGGAAATTGGGTGTGGCGATCCAAGGTCTGTTCGGGACATTGCCGTCGTTGGTAACTTCATCAAGTTTGTCGACATGCATGTTCACTTCGACAGCTGCTCTAAAACCTCCCATCATTGGAAGGCTGTCACATGGAGCATCAGGACCAGCAGCTTCTCCCCTACAGATTGGGCCGTGGGTCACCGCATTAGATCAACCCGTCTACGCCCTCAATCAGCGCTGGATAAGCTGATGGTCGATGCTGGCATCAAGGCTCCCCTCCCAACCTTGTCGACTCTCCATGTTGGCCTGCCCAGCCTCAGCCTGCAAGATGATGACATTGTTTACTTCCTCGCCAAGATTGACTACCGCCTGAGCCACCACACAGCATGGGTGCTTGCTCTTGATATGAGGAACAAGACTGTTAAGGAAGTGGACCTGTTTGACGCCAAGAGGACTCTTGGTTTAGGCATGGGCTACGAGGCAAGTAGGATCTCCGCACATCTCAAACCTGCTCTAGGTAACTCATTTTCACCGCTATTCTGTTACTCCCAGTACATGCTAAATTACCATATTACAATGCTGTTTTTCTTGGTATCATCATCATATCACACCCACACAGATAGTGTAGGGTTTTGGGTGGATAATCTGAATCCAACTGAACTAACATTTCCTAGGCCATGGTACCATTCATCCCAAGACAGGTCTAGTAGACGCGGCTTGGCACTGCTGATTCGGCAAGAACCTAGCGAGGTTTTAAACACGTTATATAGGTGTAGCAAATGAGATTGGACCTGGTATGCAGCCAGTACGCAAGTCAAATGCCAGCAGTGTGGGGATGCTAAGAGTGAAATTCTCACCAGAACAATTCACACTTCTCCTCTGACATAGTAGTATAGTTTCGAGGCTTGCTTCGGTACAACACCCCCTTAAAAAGTTTGCAATTTTCAATGCAGATCAAAGGCCGAGATTCCTTCAATAAAAAGGGTAGAATAGATCTAATCTCTAGTTGCTCTCTGCCCCCCAAAAAAACAACTCGAAATCTTCCTGATTTTTCACCATCAGCCATTGTCTCCAGATGCTCTTGTTGAACGTGCATATCCACATATGGGATCAATCACGGTCAGCCTTGCCGTTCAACTGATCCAGATCACACGAATCTTGCCTTTGTTTTCGATCGAATCTCTGGTAGGTTCCGATGAATGATGGGATCTAATTCTGGATATGTAGTGGCAGTTACCAACATGTCTTGGTGGGCTTGGGATTTCAATTACGGAGACAAATTCTAATTCCTGATCCTGGTTCTTAATTGGGCCACAAAATTCAGAACTGCTTTCACCAGAGAAACAACTTCCAATGGTTTGTTCATACTAGCAACGATGAGTGGTACCCATCTTGGTGATGTGATCTCTGGTGTAAAACAAGAGGTTGGAAATCATAATGAGTTGTAGTAGTACTGGGTTCCTGTTCGTATGGCTGGTTGGCTGCTACTCAAGTCATCCAAAAACCGATCAACCGACTTCCGTAACCGAAGCAAATTAGAATGGGCTGCATAGATCTACTAATTAAATCATGATTGCCGGGCTTTTTCCAGGGGAATCAGGATTAGTGTTGACCACTTGAAGTACAAAAATACCCTTTTTTTTATACTCTCTCCGATCCATATTAATTGTACTAAATCAGCGACGAATAATATGGATCGGAGGGAGTAGTTGCTTTGAGATTTGGATATTTTACAGTTACATGCTTATCAAGTTTGGTCTTTTTTCACTAGTCTTTCTGCTTGGAAATGTATAAGATATTGGTTATATTAGTGCTGGTTGTCTATGGATCAGTTACTCTTACCCAAACTATTACTGAAGACACGTGGAATTTGATATGACAGATCCAATGCGAATACCGAAACGACCAGGGATGCCGTTGCTGAAAGCCCCTAGCAAGAAGCGTACTGGAGATGACGCCATATGATTAATTTTGGGAAGGAGCTGGCATGAGGTTGCATAAGAGTTGTTTGACCTGAGAATTGTGCTGGGTATCAATGGAGGGTGTAGTGGATTATCATGTTTCACGGTTAATGTCTAGTCTTCTTTTGCCTGTCTTCTGTTTATTTTAGGATTATGGATTATTATGGATACTCTAAGGATCCCTCTAGGCCGTCCCTTTGTTTTATTCATCTCATCTATATTGTCTCATCGCCCACTCTATCACTATAGTTATTATATGGGCTGTATTAAGACTATGTATGAACTATGTTATGTCGCCTGTACCCCCCCTTCTGTTTCCGTTGCTCGCGGTTACCTTTCGTTAGCATCATAACCTGTGGAGTTGTCTGAGTATTGTTTTTGACAGCTGTTCTCAGTGATGCAAAACCTCCATTTTGGGTGGGAAGACAGGTGCATGAGCTATGCAGGAAGGTTTTATTGTGGTATCAGAATTGTTTGTTTGTGCTTACATCGTTTTATTTTCTGTCAGAATTGGTTAGCTGCTTTCTTATTTACTAGAAGCAGTCGTGCGTGTTGCTGCGCCTTTTTTCTTTGTAGGGTTTTTACATTGACCATCCACTCATTGAACTGTTACATGATGATATGTCAAAAAAAAAAATTGTCTTGCATGACAATATCTGTCGGTTGCACTCTTTTTTGTCCTGAATATTGTTTATATATATGAATTGGGAACAATTATATTGCCTGATTGTATTGTAAAACTATATCCATTATCTACCAGGGCAGTCTGAAAGCAATCACGCAATTATGAAGAGAGAAAATATTGACTCTTCACATAGCCCATCTTACTTTGGAATTACTTGACAAACAATGCGGCAATTACTTTGCAGGTAAAAATGTGTAGGAGATGCATGATATTGGTTAACTGTAACTATACAAACCTGCACTGTAGGCAATGCAAACAAAAGACCATTATCACCATGCCATAGAGGACAACCGACCAAACTACTACATGTAATATAGACATTGATGCCGTTAGGAGGACACAATGCTAAATGGATACTGAGTTGCTAAGGCTGATCTAGAATAAGATCAAAAGCAGCATTAATACAGTTAATTAATCTGCTGATCTAGAATATGATCAATAGAAAATTTCAACAACAATAAAAATGCAGACCTCTTAATAAAATTAAGAAAAGAAAACAGTTAATTAATCTGCTGGAAATTTAGGATTGATTAGCACACATCTTGCAGAAACATACTGGTGAAATAGTAACCACGCAAAGAATCGTGAAAAAAGAACTATTGTCAGGATCGTGAGGTTAACAATTAATTGCATAGCATGTAGTAGTAGCAGTAGCTGTTTGAATCAGAATGATCGAATCCTCGATCGATGGTTACAGGCCCCCCTTTTATATGTCCCGAAGAGACACGACGATCCCTCGAGGAGGCGTCGGTTCCAGGAGATCGAAGGGAGGCGTCGGTTGCGGGACAAACCGCAACGACGGTCGGGCAAGGGGAGATTTTCCCCTAATTACAGAATTATTTTTAACACTCCCCCTAATCTACGCTTGACCATGTAGATCATCTTCACGATTGTCCGGGAAGCTCTATCATCTCAAAAGATTCTCCTTTAAAAGTTCTTCATAAAATCTTTGATGAGATCCTGAAACATATACTCACAAAGAAAGATAGCATAATGTGATATCATTAAAATGAGGATATCTCAAGAAGAGACTCCCCCCGACACCTGCAAGTCCCTAAGTCTTCGCATACCAATTCCATGAACACATTTCTGGAATGTAGAATTTGGTAGAGACTTGGTAAATAAATCAGCAAGGTTGTCGCATGATTTGACTTGCAGAATGCTTATTTTCCCGCTTTTCTGAAGATTATGGGGGGAAAACCATTTAGGAGAAATATGCTTGGTGATATTACTCTTGATGTATCCTGTTTGCATCTGCGCACCACAGGCCGCATCATCTTCATAGATAATGGTAGGTGATTTTATCGAACCCATTCCATGTGACTGTTGTATGTGGTTTATCATTCTGCGAAGCCATACACATTCGCATGTTGCTTCAAATAATGAAATTATTTCAGAATGATTGATAGATGTTGCCACCAGAGTCTGTTTTGAAGACTTCCATGATATAGCAGTGCCACCATGTAGGAACACGAACCCGGTCTGAGATCTGGCATTATGGGGATCAGACAAATAGCCGACATCTGCATACCCAATCACATCAGAGTCCTGATTTTTCTGGAACTGGAAAAATAGGCCAAGATCCTTTGTGCCTTGGAGATATCGAAAGATATTCTTCACTCCAGACCAATGGCGTTCGGTGGGAGCTGCGCTATGTCTAGCAAGTAGATTCACTGCAAATGCAATATCAGGTCTTGTGCAATTTGCAAGATACATAAGCGCTCCAACAGCACTAAGGTATGGAACTTCAGGTCCCAACACCTCTTCTCCATCATCCCTTGGTCTGAACGGATGTTTCTCTACGTCTAGAGATCGAACCACCATGGGAGTTTTAGATGGATAGGATTTGTCCATATTGAATTTCTTCAATATTTTCTGGATATAGGCAGATTGGTGTACCATGATTCCCGAGGAAAGATGCTCAAGTTGAATACCTAAGCAAAATTTGGTTTTACCCAAATCCTTCATCTCAAATTCCATCTTTAGGTGATTGCGTGCTTCATCAATGTCTGGTGTGTTGCCGATGATGTTGAGATCATCAATATACACAGAAATGATGCAAAATCCTGTAGAGGACTTCTTGATGAAAACACATGGGCAATCAGCACTATTGGAGTAACCTTTCTGAAGAAGGAACTCACTGAGTCGGTTGTACCACATCCGTCCCGACTGCCTTAAGCCATATAGTGACTTATTCAGCGTTACACAAATACATGTTGCGTTTTTGCATTTTTATTCGGGACAGAGATTCCATCAGGAACCTTCATATATATGTCCGAATCTAGTGACCCGTAAAGATGTGCGGTCACGACGTCCATCAACTGCATAGATAGACGATTTTGCACTGCCAAAGATACAAGATACCGGAAAGTGGTTGCACTCATTACTGGAGAATATGTTTCAGTGAAATCAATGCCAGGTTTCTGCGTGAAACCTTGTGCTACGAGCCTTGCTTTATATCTCACCACCTCATTGTTCTCATTCCGTTTCCGGGGGAAAACCCATTTGAATCCCATAGGGAAAACACTAGGAGGTGTAGGTATTGCTTCAGTGAATACCTTTCTTTTGTTAAGCGAGGCAATTTCTGCTTGGATTGCATCCTTCCATTTAGGCCAGTCGGAGCGCTTTTGGCACTCAACGATAGACCTTGGATCATGATCAGTGAGAAGGGTATCTGCAATCTTTTCAGCAAAATATATGTCGACAGTCGTAGTCTTACGGTCAAATAATTCTCAGAATCAACATAGTTGATGGAAATTTCCTGCACCCCTAGTGACTCTTCGTGATTTCCCAATACGATCGAGTCTGGGTGTTCCGATGTCCCAGTCAGTTTGTGCATACTGGAACTGGGTTGTGGAGGTTTCCCTTCCACTGGGTGTATACTACCCATCAGGTGTTTGTCAACGTTGAGTTGACCTGCATTTACTGACTCCGAGGTTTTTCTCCTCGATTTCCTTTGCTGCTTGCTAGAAGCATGCTTCGGGCCAGAGGCCGTACTACTCCCCCTCTTTTTAGGAATAGGGAGTTGAGTGGTTTTTATTGGTACCTCCACTCTTTCTGGCGCGTTTCTGGCCGGGTTTAAGGATTTTGTAACACCTTTCAAATCAGTAAATGAATCTGGCAGATTATTTGCAAGATGTTGCAAATTAATGATCTTCCGAACTTGAAGTTCGGTCTCATGGGTGCGTGGATCAGAGGATGAAATGGAATGAGCATTCCAATCAATTTCCGGGCATTCTTTCTGGTACTTGAAATCTCCCCCTAATGCCGAAAAATGTTCCTCATTAAATATGCAATCAGCGTGACGGGCTGTGAACAGATCCCCAGTCAGGGGTTCCAGGTACTTAATAATCGACGCGATTTGTACCCCACATAGATCCCCAACTTCCTGTGTGGGCCCATAGATGTCCGCTGTGGTGGTGAGATCGGGATTATGCAGCACATCCGAACTTACGCAGATGGGAAATGCTTGGAGGATTTCCACGTACCAATTCCAGAGGGGAAGAACTGTGATATGCAGTTGGCCTCAATTGTATCAAGTCAGCAGCGTGTAAAACAGCGTGACCCCAACAAGAGGTTGGCAAGTTGCAATTCGTCAACAAAGGTCTTGCTATGAGTTTGATCCTCTTAATCAATGTTTCAGCCAAACCATTTTGTGTATGGACATATGGAACAGAGTGCTGAACTTCAATCCCCAAAGCCATGCAATAATCATTGAGCACGTGAGGAGAATTCTGTAGCATTGTCCATTCAAATTGACTTAATTCGACTTTCAGGATAATGGGCTTGCAACTTAATGACTTGCCTCATTATCTTGGCAAATGCATGGTTTCATGTGGATAGAAGACACACATGTGACCATCGTGTAGATGCGTCAATAAGAACCATGAAATACCGGAAAGGTCCATATAATGGTTGAATGGGACCACAAATGTCTCCTTGAATACGTTCAAGGAACTGAAGTGGTTCAGCTTGTATCTTGAGGTGTGAGGGCCTCAAAATTAGCTTTCCCGTGGCACAAGATGTGCACACAAAATCAGAAGATTGAGGAAATTTTGACTCAAGCAAATTATGACCAATGGAATTGCTAGTAATTTTTCTCATCATCCCCATTCCAGGATGGCCTAGGCGATCATGCCAGGTTTGGAATGCATTAACATTCTGAAAAATTACTTTGTATGCAACATGTTCCACGGGTTTGATGTACGTATAGTACAAACCAGACGACAGAGAAGGAATTTTCTCATGTACCTTTTTGCCATATCCGTCATCTTTAGTAAAGAGTAGATACTCCTCTTTGTTGTCTTCATGGGTTTTAATATGAAAACCATTTTTACGGATATCTCGATAACTGATCAGAATGCACAGAATCGGATACAGTAAAGCATCCTCAATTGTCACATATGTACCACTTGGGAGGGTGAATATGGCACGTCCAGTACCAACAATCATAGTATCGCGTCCAACGATAGTTAGAATATCTCCATTCGTCTTTTTCAGAGTTTGGAAATATTTCATCTCCCTCAGTATGGAGTTTGTGGCACCACTGTCCACAAGGCATAATTCCTCTTCCATCGAATTGTCCCCGTAGAAAACTATATAAAACAAAGAATTTTCAATAAGAAAACTTCATAGTAATATATAGAATACAATCTTTATTATATCAAATGTGCTGATACAATACAATATAAAGACAAAAACGAACTTATGTTCTTATTACAATCATCACAAATGGACATAATTAAGTAGATCACTAGGAGATTGAGGGACTAGTCGAAGTCGCCAAACACGTTGTTTGCGGTGTACTCAATCAACGTGTTCTCCATTTCAGCAGTAGCCTCAGGCAGATAAGGAATCACGGCGTTGCTCGGTCCAGGAGGAACATCGTGCGAACCACCAGCTCCTTTTGCGCTATCCGGATGAAGGTTGAAGTTGGCTTCAAACCTTTTCCCTTGAGATGCTTTGCGTCCGTGAGATTGCTGGTACAACATAACCAGATGCTTGGGCATTGTGCACTTTTCATATGGATTTATCAAACCTAGGCTCTGAAGTGCCTTTTCCCTTGCCTGGGTATCTAGATCTCCTGTTCCCATTGCGCTTTCGCTTATGCTCGAAATTGGATTATTTACCCTGAGGGGTACCATTAAACTTCTGTCTATTTGCAACATTCAAATGGACTTCAGGTAAAGGTTGTGCACTAACTGGGCGTTGAGAGCCATTCTTAGCGAGTAGCTCATCATGCTTTTCAGCCTGAAGTAACATGTGAATAAGCTCGGAATAGACAGTGTAGTTACGAGCACGGTATTGCTGTTGGAGGATCCTATCTGAAGGGAGCATAGTAGACAAAGTTTTCTCTATCTTCTCCCCCTCAGTAGGTTCCTTCTCACAAAAACGCAGTTTGGAACATATCTTATGAACAGCATGATTGTACTCACCGATGGACTTGAAATCCTGAAGACGGAGATGAGTCCAATCATGGAGTGCTTCTGGCAGGACTACTGCCTTTTGCTGTTCATACCTCGTTTTGAGGGCCAGAAACAGAGTACTAGGAGATTCCTCCTGTAAATACTCAGACTTGAGATCTGGATGAATATGGTGCCTTATGATGAATAAAGCAGCATAGTTCTGCTGTTCTGTCAGCGGCGTGGCCCCATACGGGAGAGGAGTCTCCGGGGTTTGTATTGCACGCGCTATCCCACGGGACGCAAGACTAATCTTGATGTCCATAGCCCATGTAGGGTAATTGTGGCCATTGAGGGCAAGCTCCTCAAACTCTTTGGCAGTCATCTTCGCCTACATAGGAGAACCAGAGATAATTAATTTACGGGTGGTAAATTAAAAACCATCATGGTTGTGTAATAAGAATGCAAAAATTTGATACTCAAGTGTAAACTTGAAAAATTCTCAACCTCAATTGTGTGAACATAACACTTTGAAGATCACTTAGATCTCACAGTAATAGGCTATATCGCCATTACCTTGTGTATGCTACAATTCAGATATAAGGAATACATGTTGGAGGTAATCGCTTGTCGAGAATCACAAAGCGTAGACCTCATAGTAAGAGGGGATAATCTGCAAATGAGCAGTAGATCCCAACTCATTACCTTGTGATTCCAAATATAATGAGGGAGAAATATTCAAAAATTTGCAAGTTTGGTGTGCGGGAGAAGATCTCAATCGCAAATACATGTTCGATAAAAATGAGATGTGGTAAACACATGGAACATGTCCTTCTTCCCAGATGAAATTCGGTACTTTATTTATATTATCAATCCATTACATAATAAACACACCTACTAATAATTACACAAGTCCTAACATAGAATAAATCTAGAACATGACTAAAATGTAAGTAGCAGTCAAACTAGGTACTAAACAGTACTAAACATAGTCTAAAACTGCACTAATACAATAATTAGTACTAAACTAATAAAAACAGAGAAAAAAACTTGAAGAGAGTAGGCCGATCGCCTGGGCCTGCTACCGCCGACCGAGGCCAGCCCGCAACCACCCACGCATGAGAGGAGGCGAGAGGTGGGGCGGTTACGGATAAGGACCCGCCCGACCCGCACCACGCTTGATCCCCCACCACCACCTGCGCTCGCAAGTAGCAGGGAGCCCAGTCGCCGGCGATTGCGGCGAGCGCCGGCGCCTCCCCTCGCATTTTCAGGTGTCAGTGACGCGACACCGACGAGGCCTCTTCATCTGAAGAGGAGACGACGACAGTGGAGGCCTGGCGTAGTGGAGTAGCGGTGAAACCGAGGGTGGCCGGAGCCCATGAGCCTGGGCGACGGCCGGGGCGGCGGTCGAGGGCTGCGACGGCGCGCCCGAAGAGGCGGCCAAAGCGCCGCTCCGCGTGGCTGCTCGAGCCCGTGGCTGTCTCCTGTTGAGGCGTGCCGGCGGCGGCGCCACCCTCCATGCCGACTCCAAGGCGGACGACACCAGAGGCGCCGGATGGAGCGAAGATGAAGGCGAGCGCTTCCTCTTCATTCACCGTCGAGCGCATCTGCACCGGGGCGTAGCCAGGCGGGCGGAGGCTCGGGCCAGCGGCCACGGCATCAGGCGTCGGCGTTGACGGCGGGATCCATGTGGCCGGCGGTGGAGGTGGTGGAGGCGGAGACCCGGATGGGCAGGCGCGTAGCGTAGCGGCCCGTGCATCATGGGGGCTTCGGCCGCCACCAGCCAAGGGTCGCACCCATGGACGCCAGCACGGCGCGGGAGCACTGCGATGGCGCGTCCGGGAGCACGGGGACCGTGTCCAGGGGCGTGGTGAGCACCGCGACGGGCGCATCCAGCGGCGCAGTGGCTGCCAAGGGCGGCACGTCCAGCGGCACTCCGGCCGAACCGTCGAATGGCTTGCATCCGGCGAAGGAAATGGCGGTGGCCACCAACTCCATGGCGGCGAAGGGCAATGAGGCGGTAGCGGCGACCGTCCTCGCGGATCAGACGGAGGAAGAAGGAGACGAGGCCTGTCATCTCACCGGCGGCGAGTGCTTCCTCTCTTCCCCTTTCTCTGTTGCCTTTCGCTCTAGCTAGCTGTTCTACGTGCTGATAACGTGTTTGAATCAGAATGTTCGAATCCTCGATCGATGGTTACAGGCCCCCCTTTTATATGTCCCGAAGAGACACAACGATCCCTCGAGGAGGCGTCGGTTCCAGGAGATCGAAGGGAGGCGTCGGTTGCGGGACAAACCGCAACAAGGGGAGATTTTCCCCTAATTACAGAATTATTTTTAACAGTAGCCATCAATTAACACTTCTAGTCGACCTGCAAGTAGACGTCAATGTGGACTTGGAGGAATCACCCTCGATGGACCACACTCGAGGGGTTGCACGCCAGTCATTATCAGGAGTGGTGAAGGAGGAATCACCCTCGAAGACCATGACCGATTAGCTACACTACATAGTTAACATCAGAAGTGCTATACGAGGTATCACCCTCGGCAGTCGATAGTAGCTCTACAGAGTCGTACAACTTAGGGGGGGGGGTGATGTGATGTGTCGGGCTCTGGACGTTGACGTTGATCATGTTGATCGAGTCATCGGTCATAAAGCGAGGGCAACAGGGACAAGGTGAGGGGTCACATATGGATTACTAACCAACCTATACTAAGCGCAGTTTAGGATAAGCAGGTAAGGTAACAATTGCAGGTTACAAAATCAGACTATGCATCGGAATAGGATCATACAAAAGTAGTAGCAGTTCTAGTGCAAGCATAAGGGAGAAGGGATTGGGCGACATCCGAATGATCAAGGGGGGTTTGCTTGCCTGGAAGCTCTACAGACAGATACGGATCCTCGACGGTGAAATAGTCGATCACTGGTTCAACAAAAGTAACGGAGGGTGAACACAATACATAACGGAGCAATCAAATATTTAAATGCACCACAAGGCATGGCATGACAAAACGCATACCTAGGGGTGACCTAACGCAGTGTTAAATGTTAGAGCATCTCCGGCCGCGCCCACAACAGGCCTTCCCCAGGCGTCTTTGCCGCGCCGACGCCCAAAAATCGGCCCAGTTGCGCTCCAGTAGCCCGTTTTTCGCCGACTCGGGCCGAAACTGGTGCCGGCGAACCCGACCGAACCCGGCGCGCTGGGGGCGCCGGCACAAGCGAAAAGAGGCGTGGGGCCGCCCTGTCGGCGAGTCGAGCGCCTCTTCCCGCCGTTTCTTCCCGCTTTTCCCCCACTTCCCTCCCATTCTCTCCATTTTTCCCGCCTATCTCCCTCCCGCTCGCCTCCCAGCCGGCCGCCATGCCGCCGAAGAAGTACGTCGTCCCCCGTGCCGCGAAAACCGCGACCGCCTCCGTCGCCCAGCCGAAGCAGAGGAAGCTGAGGGCGCCACCGTCCAAGCCACCGGGCATGACAAACGGCGAGTGGAGAGCGGAAGTTCAGCGACGGGAGGCTGTCACCGCCGACCGGCGGAACAGGGCAATCGCCAAGAAGGCCCGTGACAACGCGGCGCGTGCGGCTGCGGCTTCGGCGGACCAATTCTTTCTAGATCTTTCTTCGGAGGTGGTGATGATGGAGTTGTTGATGTAGGCTTGTCGTCCATCTTCCAAGGCATAGGTTCACCATCATAGAAGGATGATCGAGTCTCCGGGATCCTAAAATCTGCAGCCAAACTCATCCGGGATCCTAAAATCTATATTCATACTCACAGTTTTGGTTTTGCAGGTCATAGATCTGGGCTTGGAGGTGCTCGATTTTCTCGTGAAGCTTGAAGATGGTCTCCTCAATGTTCTTGGCATTTAGCTTGTGGTTGTTGGTGAACTCCGCGATCATCATGTGGTTGGCGTTGAGTCCGCGTTCCACCGTGGTAGTACATTCATTCTGCTAATTAAGTTTGCATGTGTCTGTGCTGATACTCCCAATCTATGATCCCAATTAGTTTATCTGACCTTGGGTGCATTATGTACAGGCTGGTGCCAAGGAGAGCATTGTCCCTAGTGTCCAGATTTTGGCCATAGAGGTGCAGTTCGGCCTCCGCAATGCTGTCAAGAGAGTGCCTGGCTTTCTCAGATGCTTTCCTAACCTGGAGACGCTCCATGTCTATGTAAAACTGGTTAACTTGCTGCATTGGCAATTTTGCAATAGTCAGAACTGATTGTGTATCTAGCATAGTCAGAACTGACTTTGTATCTTTTCTCAAAAAGAAAACTGATTGTGTATCTATCATGGTCAGAACTGTGAATCAGATTAATCAAATATCTGCTGCCCTGCTCATAGATAACATAGATCTATCCTGAACTTGTTTGAGACTAAAGTCTTAGTTGTTGTTGTTGTTGATGCTTATAGATAAGATACCTGAACTAATGTATGCACTGATCGATTTCATCTGCAGTCCCGCCGCATATGTGAAGAGTCCACTGGCAAGGTCAATCTAAAGTTCTGGCAGGAGGCTGGTCCCATGAAATGCGTGGTGCAGATCATGAAGAAGGTGTTCTTCTATGAGTTCCAAGGGTTGAGAAGCGAGCTTGCTTTCCTCAAGTTCATCGCGGAGAGAGGTCGGGTGCTGGAGCAGATGGTTGTTGTGGTGGCCAGCAAATGTTTCTCCTCTGGCGAGGATAATGTGAGGGCCAAGCTGAAGCCTCTAACGAGCGCGAAATGGAGCAGCAAAGCTTGCAAAATAGAGTTCTCCAAGAGCCCGCACACTGAATCTGGAAGTCCTATTTACAGCAACAAGATAGCTTCTGATTTTGGGTTTGCTGACCCTTTTGAACTCCTCGAGCACCACTAGAAGGCAGAAAGGATCTCTGTAAGTTAATTAGTAGCACTATGCCAGTGCCTCTGGTGCTGCAAGACTACTTGTTACTCAGCTGCAAGACTACTTGGTGTTCTTGGACCTGGCAGCATTTCTCTTGGCAAGCTGTGGCATGCTTTCGGGACGTGGTGTTTGCCTGATGAGGCTGTTTGTGCCAATAAGTGGCTGGATTGCTGGTGGAAGTAACAGATCGAATTGGATAAAATGTTTGTACCAATAATTTCTTCAAGTCTGTTCCATCTTCACCTTATTTTCCTTTTTACATTGCAGTCAATTGTGTGCATGGCCTGTCTACTACTCTAGTACTACCTCCTCCCTCCGTTCCTAAATATAAGATGTTTTAGCTTTTCTCTATTTTCTCAGATTTGTATGCATCTAGACGCGTTTTAGTGTGTATATTCACTCATTTTAATCCGTATGCAGTCCATATTGCAATATCTAAAACATATTATAATTAGAAATGGAGGGAGTAGTATATATGGTCTTTCTGGCTTTGTGTCCAACTGCAGTTTTGTTTATGCTGTCAAGTTGTTGTGGGTGGCATGAATTAACTTGGTATGCATTTGACGTTGAGGAGTGAAGGATCAGTTCAGTTAGTAGGTGTGCTGGGAGGAAGTTGCTGCTTCCAGATGTTTTTTGCCTAGCTTTACATATGGTTTGCTGTAATTGCTTCATGGAAGAATCTGGATGATTTACTATAACAACGTGTGGTACAACTCTTTGCTGCAAACGTACACTTGAAACTAAACTGAGGCTTCAGTCTCCGTTTGTGTTTTGATCTGAATTGGCAATTTGCCTTCAGATGCTAGCTTCATGCACTAGTAGAAAAACAGGCTTCCGTCCAGCCCCATAAGTCGCGAAGCTGTAGGAACCGCGACTAATGGGACCTTTAGTCATGTTCGAGGTGAACCGCGACCAAAGGCCTGGCCTGTGGCGCTCGGTGGCCAGTGGCGACGTGAGGGGCTTTAGTCATGTTGGCCAGACAACCGCGACTAAAGGCTCGGCACCTTTTAGTCACGGTTTGCCGTGCCAACCGCAACTAAAGCCCTCCCTATATATACCCATCCAGCAGCCAACACTTAGCCATTTGGAGCCATTCTCTTCACAAGTGGGTGTAGGTTTGCTTTTGGTTCCTCTTATGCACATAAGGTGTTTGATGAAATGCCCCAAGAGCATGAAAGAAACATGACATGAAGTGTTGGAGCCACACTCTTCGATCATGGTTAGCAACTTGATGAACCTTTGATGTGTCAATATGCATGTGTGTAGTTCATTGTTTAATTTATATTGTTTGTAGCTAGTTAGTTTAACAAATGCATGATGGTTAATTATATATTTTATATTATAATAATGCAGATGAATCGGCAATGGATGTACGGTAACCGACTCTCCGCGAGTTCACTACGGGTTTGAAAGATTTCCTCGTAGTGGCTAATGCGAACAAGCGGGGGTTTTGTTATCTGTCCATGTGTTATCTGTAAGAATGAGAAGGGTTACTCTTCCTCAAGAGTTGTTCACATGCATCTGCTTGAAGGGTTTCATGCCAAGCTATAATTGTTGGACCAAGCATGGAGAAAGAGGGGTTATAATGGAAGAAGATGAAGAAGGGATGATTTCATCGATGAAAGCTATCTTGCTCATTTCGGTGATACTTTCATGGAGGATCTTTGAAGGTGAAGGGAAGGTGAAGAAGAGGCACGTGATGATCCCGTTGATGATCTTGGTCGGACCATTGCTGATGCACGGAGACGCCGCTGAAACTGAAAAGGAGAGGGAGAATTTGGATCGCATGTTAGAGGATCACGAAAGGCGCTGTACCCGGATGCGATGATGGTCGAAAAAGCTGGGCTGCACAATGGATTTGCTGAAATGGAAGGCAGAGGCAGGTGTAGCTGACTCGGCATTTGAAAACTTGCTGAAAATGTTGAAGAATATGTTTCCAAAGGATAACGAGTTGCCCGCCAAGACGCTGAAGCAAAGAAGGTTGTCGCCCTCTAGGTTTAGAGGTTCGAAGATACATGCATGCATCAACGATCGCATCCTCTACCATGGTGAATCGAGAATTTGAATGAATGCCCGGTATGCACTGCATTGCGTTATAAGATCGAGGCGATGACCCCGGTGACGATGTTGAGGGCCGAAACCCGGAAGAGGGTTCCGCCAAGGTGATGTGGTATGCTCCTATAATACCACGGTTGAAACGTCTGTTCAGAACAAAGAGCATGCCAAGTTGTTGCGATGGCACAAAGAGGACCGTAAGTCGGACGGGAGTTGAGACACACCGCAGATGGAACGCAATGGAGAAAGATCGACAGATGGTTCAAAGATTTTGCAGGTGACGCAAGGAACATAAGATTTGCTCTAAGCACGGATGGCATGAATCCTTTTGGCGAGCGAGCTCCAGCCATAGCACTGCCCGTGACTCTATGCATCTACAACCTTCCTCCTTGGTTGTGCATGAAGCGGAAGTTCATTATGATGCCGTGCTCATCCAAGGTCCGAAGCAACCCGCAACGACATCGATGTGTACCTAAGGCCATTAGTTGATGAACTTTTACAGCTGTGGGTGGTGTCCGTGTGGGATGAGCACAAACAAGAGGAATTTGACCCACGAGCGTTGCTTTTCGTAACCATCAACGATTGGCCTGCTCTTAGTAACCTTTCGGGACTGTCAAATAAGGGATACAATGCATGCACGCACCGCTTACATGAGACTGAAAGTGTACATTTGCCAAATTGTAAGAAGAACGTGTACCTTGGGCATCGCCGATTTCTTCGAAAATTCATCCAAGAAGAAAGAAAGGCAAGCATTACAACGGCAAGGCAGATCACCGGCCGAAGCTGCGGAACGACCGGTGCTGAGGTATTTGATATGGTCAAGGATTTGAAAGTCATCTTTGGAAAGGTCTGGCGGACAATCAGTTCGAAGGGAGCCGACGGCACGCAGCCATGTGGAAGAAGAAATCTATATTCGGGAGCTAGAATATTGGAAAGTCCTAGATGTCCGCTCTGCAATCGACGTGATGCACGTTACGAAGAATATTTGCGTGAACCTCCTAAGCTTCTTGGGCGTGTATGGGAAGACAAATAATACAAAGGAAGCACGGCAGACCAGCAACGTTTGAAAGACCACGATGACCGCATCCGGAATGGTTTCAAGGTCGTGCCACTACGCCTCGACCAAAGAAGAGAAGGTCATCTTTTTGAATGCCCGAGCAGTATGAAGGTTCCGTCTGGATTCTCATCCAATATAAAGGGAATAATAAACATGGCGGAGAAAAGTTCCAAAACCTGAAGTCTCACGACCGCCACGTGATTATGACGCAATTGCTTCCGATTGCTTTGAGGGGCTCCTGCCGAAAATGTTCGAGTAGCCATTGTGAAGCTATGTGCATTCCTCAATGCAATTTCTCGAAGGTAATCAATCCAGAAGTTCTACCACGGTTACGAACGATGTGATCCAATGTCTTGTCGGTTTGAGTTGGTGTTCCGCCATCCTTCTTCAATATTATGACGCACCTCCTGGTTCACCTAGTCGAAGAGATTTTCGTTCTCGGTCCTGTATTTCTACACAATATGTTCCCTTCGAGAGGTTCATGGGAGTATTAAAGAAATATGTTCAGAATCGTGCTAGGCCAGAAGGAAGCATCGCCAAGGGCTATGGAAATGAGGAGGTAATTGAGTTTTGTGTTGACTTTGTTCCTGACCTTAAGCCGATTGGTCTTCCTCGATCGCTGCACGAGGGGAGACTAAGTGGAAAAGGCACGATCGGAATGAAATCAACGATATGTATGGACGACCATTCTCTCGATTGAAGCACACCACATCTGTCATCGACCAATTCCAGCTTGGTGGCTCCGCACTTTGAGAAACACAAGAATATTTTACGCTCGACAACCCGGGAAGCCTGAATCCTGGATTAGGAAGGCCCACATGGAGACTTTCGCAGTTGGTTGAGAAAACATTTAATGAATGACAATGATGTTGTAGATCAGCTGTACATGTTGGCCAAGACACCATCTTCGACTATAACGACTTTCCAAGGGTACGAGATAAATGGGAATACATTTTACACGATCGCCCAAGATAAAAGAGCACCAACCAAAACAGTGGTGTCCGCTTTGATGCAGCAACCGAGAATGGGCAAGAGGTCACATATTATGGTTACGTAGAGGAGATATGGGAACTTGACTATGGACCCTCCTTTAAGGTCCCTTTGTTCCGTGCAAATGGTTCAAGCTAACAGGAGGTGGGGTAAAGGTGGACCAGCAATACGGAATGACAATGGTGGATTTCAACAATCTTGGTTACCTTGACGAACCATTCGTCCTAGCGAAAGATGTCGCTCAGGTTTTCTATGTGAAGGACATGAGTAGCAAACCGAGGAAACGGAAAGATAAGAAAACGATCAGTACATCATGCGATGATTCAAAGCGCCACATTGTTCTTTCAGGAAAAGAAACATCGTGGGAGTGGAGGACAAGACAGACATGTCGAGAAGATTATAATATGTTTGCTGAAATTCCGCCTTCAAAGTGAACACCGACCCAAGCATTAAGTTAAATGATGAGGATGCTCCATGGATACGGCACAATCGTAAGCAAGCAGGGACACAAGGGAAGAAATGATGTGTAATAATTTATTGTACCAAACTTTGTTGAATGGATCATGTGAATTATATTACCCGTGATGTGTTTGGTGTCCATGAGAGAGTGATGAGAGATTGTAGAGATGTGATAATGCTGGCAAGCGGGCTACATATATATGTAGTGAGAAATGCGGGGAAAAATGGGAGCGGGAAGACAGGAGGCGGGAAGAAAGTGGCGGGAAGAAAGAGGCGGGAAGACAGGGAAGAAATGGCGGAAAACCCTAAACTCTGCGGTGCCTTTAAGTCGCGGTTAAGCAAGCGACCAGCGACTAAAATAGCAACAATAAGTATTTTGTTGTAAGTAGAAACAAAATAAAATAAATAAAGCAACAAAGAAAACAAAAAAAGTGTTTTCAAATTTGAAAACTAATGGCACTAACAGAAAGTTTATAATTTTTCTAAAACTAAAAGCAAAAGAATTAAAAATAAAGCAAAAACAACAAAAAATAAATAATAATGCAGAAAACAAAACAAAAAACTGGAAAAAATAGTGTCGCCTAAGTATTTTGTTGTAAGTAGAAACAAAATAAAATAAATAAAGCAACAAAGAAAACAAAAAAAGTGTTTTCAAATTTGAAAACTAATGGCACTAACAGAAAGTTTATAATTTTTCTAAAACTAAAAGCAAAAAGAATTAAAAAATAAAGCAAAAAACAACAAAAAAATAAATAATAATGCAGAAAACAAAACAAAAAACTGGAAAAATAGTGCCGCCATTGGACCCCCACGGCCTGAATACGACTAGAAACCCTACATGGGCTGAGATTCAGCCCGCAGGAGGCCAAGTAGGCCCATTGTGCACATAGCTAGTGACAGATTAGGTTCGAAGCCTGCAGTTGAGAGGAGCTCGAGAGGTGGCGCAGCAGCGCTTATAAACCACTCTCGAGCTCTCTCAACTAGCGAGGTGGGACTAAACTTTTGGGCGCTGGGCAGCACAAGGCCTTTAGTCATGGTCGCTGCACCAGCCGCGACTAAAGGTGGGGCCTTTAGTCGCTGGTCGCCGAGACCAGCCGCGACTAAAGGTGGGCGCGGAACGCAAAAACCCGCTTAAAAACCTTTAGTCGCGGTTGGGCGGGCGACCGCGACTAAAGGTATTTTTTAGTCGCGGGCCTCGAGCCCACCGCGACTAAAGGGGGGCTATAAATACCACGCTCCGATCTATTCTCGTCTTCTCCGATCGGTTCGTCTCTGCCGCGCCCTCGCGCCCGCCGCCGTCGCCTCGCCCCGTCGCGCCGGACCGCCCGCCCCCGCTCTCCTTCGCCGGTCCTCTCGCGCAGACGCCGCCTCTCCTTGGTGAGCTCCCCATCGGGCCCCGTCCGCCGTCTCCCGGCCCCCTCCGAACGCTGCGCCGCCCGGCCCGTCCGTCGCCGCGCGCGCTTACATGGCGGCGCGCTGTCGCATGCTCAAGACGTCCGGTTCGCGCTCGCCGGACCGCCACTTCCCGCCGCCGCCGCCTGTTCGGCCGGCGCCATCATGACCCTTGGTCGCCGGAGCTCGTGTTCGGCTCGTACCCGCTGCCCGCTAGCGCCGGGCGTTCAAAGCCCCCCGCCCAATGACAATTGGGGCCCACGCCTGTAAACGATTTAAAAAAGGAGAGAAGAGAATTTAGAAAATAAATAAATAAATATATTAATTAATTAATCAGTTAATTAAATTAATTAACTTAATTAATTGTGTTTAGTAAACCTAATTAAATAACTAATATAACTAATCTGTTAATTAATCTAATTAACTTGGTTAATTAGTTAATGCACAATTTAATTAATTCTGTTAATTCTAAAATGATATAAAACTTTAAAAATTAATATAAAATAATCCGTAACTCGGATGAAAATACTTTGTACATGAAAGTTGCTCGAACGATGAGGCGGATCCGGATACGCAGCCTGCTCGTCCGCCACACATCCCTAGCATAGCAAACACGTAACTTTCCTCCGGTTCATCTGTCTGAAAACGCGAATCACCGGGATACTTTCCCGGATGTTTCTTTCGCGGTACGACCTACTGCGCAAGTTAGGGCACACCTAGCACCGCCAGATTGCCAGGTTACGCTTTGTGATGCTTTGATTGCTCTGTTATTTATTGTGTTCCTCCGTTACTTCTTTCCGTGAGACCCCGAGACTGCCGGCGACCCCAAGTTCGACCACGGAGCACCTGCTCTCGCTTCACCGTGACACCTCTCCCACCCCTTCCTCGCCTCCTTTTGCCACCGCCTTTCGCCACCGCCACCGCCACCGCCCCTTCTTCACTTAATTAATTTGTTTTACTACATGTTTTCAGGATGACATAATGGCGGACGATAGAGCTGACCCGATTATGGACAACTATGATCCGGACGGTGAAGCACATATGTTCGCATCATAAACGGCGATATTCAATATGTGCCGACCGGAGAAGAAGAAGATGATATCTCTTCTTATCTGAACCTTGACGGTGAAGATGAAGGGCGCCACAAGAAGAAGATGTCAAGAAACGCCGATAAACGACGATCTTCAAATGGAAGTAGCAACCACCTCCGCGCCGAGGTATATATATACATTGAGCCTCTGGTGATACAAACTAACTGATTTGAATAAATATGTGTACTAACGCGCGACTCTCTTTCTTATTTTAGCCCTCGGCGGATCGTCAAACAATCGAGTACGCCGTCAAAGCGGCGCAACCAAGACGATGAAACAAGGAGAAACATGCACCATCGAGGTTGTCGACAAGGCAACCGCAGGTCAGCTGGAGCCCCGCAAGAACGCCACCAAGTTTGTCAGCCAATGCGGAGCCATTGTTAGAGACAACGCCTCGATCACCGTCCAGAGTGGAATGAGTCAAAGAAGGCACGAATTGATGGTTTCACTTTTGTCGATAAGAGAACAAAAAGATTGCTTCAAGAAGCTTATGGAACATTTCGCTCTACCTCCGAATACAACAAATTCGATGAGGAGGGTAACAAGATTGAGGAAAACAAGGAGAGGAGGAGGCTAGTCAAACAGTTCGCTCTTCATAAGATGGCCGACGATTCCGGAAATTCAAGCAAAATCTAGCCCGTGACTTTGTCAAGCAGAACAAGACTCGGATTTCAAAGGACAATATGAGAAACTGAAACATGATTGGCCAGAATTTGTGAAGCAAAAGAAATCGGAGCAGTTCATTGAAATATCGAAAAAATAAGGAAAATGCGGCTAAGAAGGAGTACAATCATGTTATGGGGCCAGGAGGGTATCGCATTTTGGTGCCTAGGTTGGAGAAGATGGAGAACGAGATGAGGGCGCGAGGAATCCGCCCAGCACGGAGGGATGGGACCCAAGGGCCAAAAGCTGGTGGTACGGGCATGGGGAACGCTGAACCCGGAGACAGGGGAGTGTGTTTACCGGGCAAATTAATTAAACCCACCCAAGCCCTTATTGACGCAATGAAGGATGCTCAACAGGGAAGATCAAGTTCAACAGAGAGAACGACGCTACCGACAAAGCCCTCGAATCCTGAACACGGAGGACGTGTACGAGGCATGGGGCACATTCCGTGGAAAATAGGGTTCCCCGAACGATGACCCGTGACGATTCTGAAGCCGTAAGAGAAAGATGGATCGGGAATCAGATGTTGTGGCGCGGTTGGCATCGGAAATGGATGTGATGAAGAAAACCATGAGTGTACTAGTAGCCGAAAGAGATGCAGCTCGGGTGCAGCATGATGATCATCCAGCGGATCTCGGAAGCCAGCAGCGGAGAAGCAGCGTGGCTTCCACGGAGGCCCCACCGGCTGGTGCAGATGCACCGACGATCGAAATTACTGCACCGGAGCCTCCGGTGGTCGAAATAATTACTGCACCGGAGGTCGAAATTACTGCACCGGAGCCTCCTCGCTACCCCGTGGACGATATAAAGGAGATGAAAGAATGTCATCTGTATTATCCTATCGGGAACATGTCCATGAAGGTAGCCATCGGCAGTGCTTTACCATGTTTACCTGGAGCACTCCACCACAACAACCCCATTCAAGATGGCTATGCTCGTGTCACGGTGGAGGACATAGTCCAAGGGTTTGAGGACCGGAGATTGACATTGCTACACCAAGGGGAGAAAAGACTTGAGATGTCAAGCGCCATTTCATTCTATGGCAAAAGAAGTTTATCAAGTTTCGAGCGAGGCGCCAAGGACAACAAGTCCACCCCTCACGGTGGTGGTGGTGGCGGTGGCGGTGGTGGTGGTGGTGGTGGTGGTGGCGGTTCACCTACACCTCCGCCACGTAAGCCGACGCCGCCCCAGTCCACAACGTCCGGCGGTGATCATCCGCCGCCCCGATCCTCGTCCCGCGGGTGATCGACGCCGCCCCAATCCACCCACGGCAAAGAGGCGAAGCAGTCCTGATTATTAACCCGACCCTTATGTACCTAAGACCACAAAGGTACCGGAGCCATCATCAAGCCTCTCCCCACAAGGCCTTGGGAACGCAGCCGAGGAAGTCGACGCGCCATGGCTGCTGATTTGGAGAAATGGAAGGCGGACTGCAAGAAGAAAAGAGAGCCCGAGCCCAAGCCAAGATTTTCGATAAGCAAAAGAAGTGGGCTAAGTCATTTTGAGCACACCGTCCCAAGTCACAAGAATCTGCCGACGACTATGCACGTGAACTTGCAGGCAGGCACTCATGTTCAAGGAGAACAAAGAGCGGAGAAGGCCGAAAGTAAAAAAGCGGAAACAAGTTGCCCAGCTCGGGAACAAAGTAAACAATCGATTGCCCCGCTTATAGTGCAAGCCTTCTGTCCGGATGACCCGAGATCATACAAGCTGCGGCAACACAGGATTGATATGTAACGAAAGCCGAGAACAAGCGCCAACTTAGGTATTACTCTTCGTGAACTGTTAGGCCTTGATGAGGCGCCAATGAAGGAGGTAGTAATTACATATGTCAAGAATGGGCCTCTCGTCGAGCCTCGCGAGAAAATGATCTACCGACCAAATGAAAGGTCTGCTGAATTGGTACAAGGGTTACATAAAAATAAAACGCCAAAGAATATATTTATGCGGAAGTTAGACATGAGCATCACTTCAAACATTACTATGTACAAATTGCATCGAGTGAATTGTTCCAGCTTTTCAATCTGCTGAGCTCGACAAATCTATCATCGGTTGCTACGCTCGTAAGTGATTTATTAATTTCTACCCCATCTCGCTCATATTGCCTGCACTATATATATGTCCTAACTATATTGTTGTGTCCGCTATTATACATGCAGAATGAAGATTAAGGAATGCAGAGTAAGGAACATCCATGGTGTTGGGTTCATTGACCCACACATCGTTAATGGACATGTGTTGGAGCGTCACCCCGCCGACGTGGAGGCAGACTTGTGGCAGTTTCTTACAAAGCAGGATCTCAAAAGTGATATTCTATTTCCTTACCATTTTGGGTGAGTGTTTCTGTCTTGAGCACATTCTCTTTTGTTTACTCCATGCATGGTATGTGGCGGCTAATCGATGAGTTATGCATGACGACTATGCATGTATCGTGTCCGCAGGTTCCACCGGATTCTGCTAGTAATTAAAGTTAACACCTCGTAATGTCTCGCCCATGACTCTCTGAATATGGATCCAAAGCTTTGGGCCGACATGAGAAGAATGCTGCAGAAATAATTATTTTCATTCATTTGCGCCTATATCGATCGACCTATTTCGCTCATTTCCTAATATCAAGTAACTAATAACTCTCTTGTTCATTTAATTTTCTTTGCCTCGTAGGGTTTGGAGACGGTTCAGAGATACAAAGGTCGGTGAATTCAAAAAGAGCTAGAATTCAAAATGTTAAAGCCTAAGAATGCTGGGGATATTCAGCCACCGCTGACCAATCTATGTGGATACTATGTTCAGTGAGAGGATCCGAGATACACCTCTGAGCGGGTTCCGAGTGATACCAATGCTCAGAGGAATAACCTCCGGATGATGCTTAGTCCAAGCTCGCTCCGACCACTTCAAGAGGAACTAGCTGGATGGTTCAGCAGGAAGTCCTCCATCCTAAAGGAGAACACTATTACGAGGACGAGAACTTTATATGGATTAAATCATGTATGGAAACTTTCAAAATTGTATATGGTCATCCGATGATATTGAATATATATTGTATATTCCTCTTGAATTTTTTTGGTTCTAATTTCAAATTTATTTGAAATTGTACATTCATATGCATGTATGTAGTACTGTAGAATATATGAAACTCCTTCAAAATTAAAATAAAGCACAAAAGAAATAAAACAATACAAATTAAACAGAAAACAGGTTTAGGGGGTGGCTAAAACCCTAAACTCAGGGTGGCTTTTAGTCGCGGTTGGCCGAAGAACCGCGACTAAAGGTCCTCCGCCTCGACGGCCGCTGGCGCCCACGTGGACGGGCCGTTAGTCGCGGTTCTTAAGCAGCCGCGACTAAAGGTGGGGGGCTTTAGTCGCGGTTGCGCAACCGCGACTAATGGCAGTTGCGAACCGCGACCAAAGGCCTTTTTTCCACCAGTGATGTGTACGGTTCTCTCGCTCACCTCTACCCGCCCCTCCTCCCGCTCAACTCAACCACCATGCTGACCCCTTCACCGATCAGGAAATTCGAGACTCCTTCCTTCAGATGAACCCTAACGATAGCCCAGGCCGTGACGGTTTAACCCGTCCTTCTACCGCAAGTTCTGGCACTCTGTCAAACGCTTTGTCCTTGCCTTCTTCCACGACTTCAAAGTCTCAGTTGAGAGCTCGCGTGATCCTAGTCTCAAAAAAGAAATTGCCACCTATGTTGATGCTTTCAGACCCATCTCCCTCCAGAATTGCCACTCGAAAGCGCTTGACAAGCTTCCCTGCGCCAGACTAAAACCCCTCATCCTTCTTCTGGTTCATGCAGATCAAACCGGCTTCATCTCTGGTCGAAACATCGCAGAAAACTTTTATCTATGCGGTGGATATCATCTCCTGTTGCCACTATCGAAAAAACCAACTTCAAGCTCGACTTTTCTAAGGCCTTCAACTTTATCTCCTAGGATGGACTATTTGCAATCCTATACCTCTGGGGGTTCCCTCCGGCTTGGGCTTCCTGGATTAACTCTCTTCTCTCCTCCTCTAAAATGGTGGTCCTACTAAATAGGATCCCGGGATCTTGCATCAACTATATTTGTGGTTTGAGCCAATGGGATCCTCTCTCCCTTACCTCTTACTCATGGCTGCCAATCTACTTCAATGTTTGATCCTTAAGGCTTTTGACCCAAACTCTCTCTACCGCCCCATCGACCACTCCCTCCCACCAACACTTCCGCAATATGCACGACACCTTAATTATGGCTCACGCTTACTTCGATGCTACTACTATCCTCATGCTACCCGCATAGCTAGGGCACTCGCGCGCGTCGCGTCGCTGTGAGCCGATGAAACAAGCATATGCAAATGCAGTTGCCCAAAGAGAAAAAAAACGTAAACCTTGCTGAATAAATCTTGTCGAGGCAGAGAGCAAGGAACAGAGCGGAGGAGTTGGAGCTACAGATAGCCAAGCACACCCATCATGACCCATGCCATGTCGTGTCGTTAACAGAATCTCTTCACAAAGTGGTCTTGAAAAAAGACTCTCTTCATGAAACCCAATCCTTACAAAGTTACAATTACTAAGCTCCCTATGAATAGAAGCCTATAAGAGCTCCAAAATTTTGTCCTCGGAAGTAGACCCTGTCTTTAAGGGTCCAGTTGGATCATGGGTCCCACATGAGAGTATCGGAACCGACATTTTACTAAATTATTTTTCAAAAACTTAAAAAACACTCATAAATTTATTTTATTTGTTAACTTAAAGAAACACTGATTTTTAAAAATATTCACGAATTTAAATAATGTTCTTAATTTAAAACTTCTTCACGAATATCAGAAAAATATTCATTGGTTCTACAAAATGTTCACAAGTTTTATAGTTGTTCAAGATTTTTTAGAAATGTCACAACTTTTGAACAATATACGGGGATTAAAACATGTTTTTAAATCTAAAACATGTTCATGAATATGAAATATCATCATGGATTGTTAAACAAATGTTCACAATTTTGCAGAAAACATTTATGAATTTAAAAAGTTCAATAATTACATTATTGTTCGTGAATTTCAAAAATATTATTCATTTTGAATACATTCGCTAATTCGAAAAAAAATAACAAATATAAAATGGAACATGAAAACAAATATGAGAAAAGTCGAGAAAAAAGAAAAGAAAAAAAATACTGAATGAAACCTTTCCAAAACCGGAAGGATCGGACTACATGGCCAACCTATAGCATCCACGGGGATCCGCATTTGCTCGACCGCCTCTACGATATGCATGAAATGTTAATTGCCATAATAACCCTTCAGAGAAAAAGAAAATTAAATCCAAAAATCAAAGTGGGCGCAGAAAAGCGCGTGTTAACCTCTAGTGAAAAGAAAAACTGGCCACCCTTTTTTTGGTAAAAAGAAAAACTAGCCTACTCTTTTGTTAAAAAAAAAGCCACTCAAGATGGCTTCCTTGGCGCACGGCACGCAGAGAGGCGTGACTTTGTCTTGATGGCGGCGAGGCGTAGCAACCGCTTGCCTCAAGGGTAAAAGTGTGCGTAGATTTTATAAAATTATTATGTAATTTCAAAAACAAGTTAGAATGTTTGCACCATTCGAAAGAAATTTGTAAAATTTAAAAATCTTCATACATTTAAAAAATTCTGTTTATGATATTTTGAAAAAATATGTTTGTCATGTGTTGAAAAATGTTCAACGTGTATTTAACAACTTGTTCAACATGTATTTCAAAAAACAGTATATCATGTTTAAAAAAAATGTTCAATGTGTATCTGAAAATGTTTCACATTTATTAAAAGAATTTAAATGTATTTAAAAATTCTACCCCGCACCTCAATATGAATTTGTAGGTTCAGAAGAATTCTTAAAACTTGTCAAAATGGCATCGATTTTTAAAAACCTTCTACGCAACCTTGGTTTTGTTTTTTTAATTCGTTAACACAAATTCATAATTCTGATTTTCATTCACACAAATTTACTTTTGAAATATTTGTTTTTAACTCAGAAAATTCAGCTCAATTTAAATTCCAGGCGTTGCCCAAAACAGTGTTGTGAGCCCAGTAAAGCCCAATAACGTGTAGTAGGTCAATATTGAACCCTAGCAGCAGGCAGGCCCAGCGCACGCACAGAGCAGCCACGGCGCAAACTCTCCATCTCTCCGCGCAGGACCGACGGCGGCGTCGGCGGCGCAGCGAGTGGAGCGACGGCGTCTCCCGCCGACCACGTGCGTCGCGGGGTGGGGCAGCGGGCGGCGAGCAGGTTTGCCCCTCAGCTCGCCGCAAAGCTCTGTTTCCGGGGAGGAGCTGCGTCGGAGCTTGCCGCAAACTCTGTTTCTGGGGCGGCGCAGCCGCAGCGTCGTCTTGGTGCGGTGGCGACTCCGTGAGGCCTCCGGTGCAATCCCAGGTTTGCTCCCCAGCTTCTCGATCCAGAGCCCCAACTCTGAAACTTCGGAATCGTGAATGGTGGCTGAGTTGACAGATTTTCGGTGTGGTCGCAGGTTTGTCATGTCGACGTTCGCCGGTGTATCCGTCCTCGACGGCGACAAGCCGTGCTCTTGCGTAACGTCGGGCGCCGGCGCCGGTGCTGGCGCCAACAGCGTGTACCACCTGCTCGTGGTCAAGGGCTACTCTGGTATCAAAAAGGAGTTGCCCAACGGCGAGAGCTGGTGCACTGATTTGTTCAGGGTGGGAGGCCATGAGTATTCCATCGAGTACTATCCTAATGGCGCAAACCCCAACTGTGCCGACTTCATTTCGCTCGATATTACCCGTCTCTACGACGAAGATGTCGAAGAGGGTGTGGAGGCCAAGTTCAGTTTCAGTCTCGTCGACGACGTCGAGAAGCAGATGCCGACGTACATTCGTGCGACTCGTAAAACCCGTGACTTCCGCAGATGTGATCCTTGTTGGGGTTGCGACAAGTTCATGAGAAGAGATGCCCTTGAGCGATCAGCCAGTCTAAAGTCTGATTGTTTCACCATCCGGTGTGATATTGTGGTGTGCAAGGACAACACCCCAGATGCCACCGGCTACGGCACCGGCACCGAGGTTCTCCTGCCTGACGTACACCAACATTTTAGCAACCTCCTTCAGAATAAGGTGGGTGCTGATGTGACATTCGAGGTCGGCGGTGAGACGTTCGCTGCACACCGGTGTGTGCTCGCTGCCAGGTCTGAAGTGTTCATGGCGCAGCTCTTTGGCACCGCTATGTCCAACGTCATACAGATCACAGATATGGAAGCAAAAGTGTTCAGGGCGTTGCTTTGCTTCATCTACACAGACTCGTGTCCTGAGATGGAGAAGAACAACATGGAGGAGGACGAAATGCCAGGAGTTATGGGACAAGGACAAGTAGAGGAAGTACTGGAGGATAAAATGTCAGAAGTTGTGGAACAAACACAAGAAGAGGCGGTAGAGGATGAAATTCTTCTGCAATGGCTGCAGGATTTGTTTGTGGCGGCAGACAGATACAAACTCCAGCGGCTCAAGTTCATCTGTGAAAAGCAGTTGTGTGAGCATGTAGGTGTGAGCTCCGTGGCGTCCACTCTTGCTCTAGCCGAGCAGCACCACTGCAATGGATTGAAGGCGGCGTGCTTGAAGTTTATCCAAGTCCTATCTCCCTCGCGTTTGCAGACACTAATGGCAACTGATGGATGGGGGCATATAGCAACGACATACCCCTCTGTTTTGTACGAGCTCATTGCCATCCTTGCGTCAAACCAGCGGAAATGACACTGGTATGCATGTTCTTCAAGTGACACTCTTTTGCATGTATAGTATCCTCTATAGATTATCGTAGTTTGTGTGTTCTGCTTTTAATTGTCTCGTCGGTCGTGTAATTTGCATGAATGCTGAATCAGAAAAACTCAAGATATGGGCATATTGTCTCTTCATGCAATTGCAATGGATGGTCTGTAAATTCAGGTGTGAGGATCAACATTGATCTGCATTGCACCAACGCACAAGTTTCCCAACAAATTTCATTTTATCCTCGTATATTCGTTTGTGCATTGTGTCGTACAGTGTACCTCTGTGCCTCCCCAGTCATTTAATACCCGTTTCTAGTGGTTATCGAGAAGAGCAAATGTTTGAAGTTTTTTGGAAAGGGATTTTATGAACCTGGATTTAGGGGAAACAATATTGAAGACAAGACAGGTCACCAAGAATTTTGGTTGCCGTGACTGGCGTGGTGTGAAATCTTGATCCAGTACCAGGGATCTCCTTTATGCTTGCTGTTCTCCTCAGATGGGACAGAAAAATGACGTATGTTGTGGTGTATTTGGAAGCACAGATGATGATTGATTGCTGTCAGTTAGCTACTGTATTGGACAATGAGTTGATGATGAAAAAACCCGCTTGCTTTGCCATGAGCCTGAAAGTGTTATTTGAATATGTGATTTCTAGACATCACTAGTAGTAGTAAATAAAAAGAAGAAAAGAGGTGCTAATGGCATAGTAATCAAGGTACGAACGAGCTATGTGATGGTTTTACGGATGCACTCTAGAATGTTGCCATTCCGCAAAGCCACATGAAGGAAGTGACAACATATTATGGGACGGAGGGAGTAGATAACAAGTCTTCATACAGTCTAGACAAACATCATTAGAAGATCAGTTGGCATGATAGTAACGTGTTGTTATCTCATTGATGGTTATCAATGCAGTTCAAAGAGGACAATGTGCTTGGAAGTACATTTAGTTTACTTGGGGGTTATGTGCGGTCAATATTATATCATATTCTTACCAGTTTCCATGAATTAACACATTCTTTTCGTAAATATTCTGCACTGCTTTTTTGCACTTGGTAGCTTCATATGAAAGATATTCTACTTCACTAAAACTGAAAGTATGTCAAAAGAATACCTTCGACTGAAAGTATGTCAAAAGAATACCTTCGATGGTTATTAATTATTTGCTTGTATCTGATTGTCATTACGTGGATAATTTGGACCTCGGTGATTATTCATGTGCAAGTTGTCATGCTCTTTTTCAGCCTAGTGAGGAATTGATACTCTTTAAAAGAAAATACATGAGTTGGTAATCTTTTGCTCTGAAAACCATGATTGGTTTTGTTCTCATTGTTGATACTGGAGCTCTATTACTCACTGTGAAGTAAATAAAGCTACTACACAATGGTCATTCATTATTTTTGTTCAAATATCTTAACAATGCAGGTATGGCGATTGATTTAACGACAAGGGGCACACATAATACTCCCTCCGTCCCAAAATAAGTGTCTTGAGCTTAGTACAAATTTGTACTAGAGCTAGTACAAAGTTGAGACACTTATTTTGGGACGGATGGAGTACAAAATAAGTATTATCAAAATAGCAAATCCGTACATAACCTTCAAAGCGTCTTCATATCGGAAATCCTATTCTGAGAGTGTTTTATACATCAATATTTATACAAGTCACATGAGATAATTTAAATCATATCACTATGTTTAGTAAAAGGTAAATCACATAATTTGCATTTTGTTATCTTTGTAATTATACTCCAAGTATTGTGTCCATTGCAAAAAAAAAAAATAATAAAAAATCTTAATATGAGATCATATATCTACTCTGCAAACAAAGTCATTCAATACATGTATTACCATGTACACAGCCTTAAGAGTCCCTCAACAACGCGCGGGGTGCCGTTCAGTTTTTTAAATCATGCATACCTTTCTATCAAACCCCCGTTTCTTGATGTCACCATGCTTCTTGTGCTTTTGTCGCATAGTGGCAATTGGCACGTCCACACCAAAGCCAAAAGAACTCCTGTTTTCTCCAGAGTATTTTCAATGGTGAGTTTCAAAGTTAGTAGTATTGAGTATTTCCACTGCAAAAAGCAGTTAGTGTTGAGTATTTGAATTTTCTTTAGAAGACTGAAATTCTTTTATTGAGCCGAAGCTGTTTCCTGGGCCTGATTCCAACGTCTGGCCCAACACCTAGCTAGCGACATGCCCTGCCCACCACACCACTCACTCACTCACTCCGCCACCATTCATCGTTTCTCCCCAAACCGAAACCCTCGACGCCGTCACCCTCCTCCCCACTCCACCGGCGGGCATGGGCGAACCGCAGTTTATCATCGGCACCCCCATGAGCGCTATGCTCGCCGGCATGGAGCGCGACGGCCGGGACCCTGCGACGCTCGACCTTGGCTCAAACTATCTGCTCTACTTCCTGTACGACTACCTCCCGCACCCGCTGGTCTCCCCCGCCGCCACCTGCTCGCTCTCCGGCGTGCCGTGGGCCCCGGGAGGCGTGGACCGCATCAGCCGCCTCCCCGATGCGCTCCTCGCCGAAATCCTCTCCCGCCTCCCCGCCAAGGACGCCGCGCGCACCTCCGCCCTCGCCTCGCGCTGGCGCCCCCTTTGGCGCTCGGCGCCCCTCTCTCTCGTGGACGGCCACCTGCTTCCGGACGGCGGCGCGGCCGGGCAGCTCCCCATCGGCGTTCCCTCTCCCCCCGTGCCGTCACCGCCGCGGTGTCCCGCATCCTCGCGGCGCATCCGGGGCCCTTCCGCTGCGTCCACCTCACCCGCACCACCATGGAGGAGCACCGGGGCGAGATGTCGCGCTGGCTCGACATCCTCGTCGCCAAGGGGGTCCAAGAACTCGTCTTTGTCAACCGCCCTTGGCCGATTGACCTGCGCCTCCCCGCCACGATCTTCGGCTGCGCCTCCCTCACCCGCCTCTATCTTGGCCTCTGGAGGCTCCCGGACACCGCCGCCATACCGTGCGGCGCCAGATTCCCCAACCTCAAGGAGCTCGGCCTCTGCATGACTGTCATGGAGGACCGTGATCTGGCCTTCATGCTTGAAAGATGCCCCGTCCTCGAGTTCCTCGTCCTCATGGGAAGCCAGACCGGAGTGCGCCTCCGCCTGGTCAGCCAGAGACTGCGCTGCGTTCAGCTTGGCCATGCCTTATTTTGGGAAATTGGAGTACATCGACGTGGTGGATGCCCCTAGCCTGGAGAGGCTCTTCTTTTGGGAAATTGTCCCCCCTGGCAAGCTCAAGTAGTCCTTCAGGAAGAGGAACAACGACAACGGCTCTTCCATGATCAAGATTGGCCGTGCACCTAACCTCCGTGTGCTGGGATACATTCAGCCAGGACAGCAAGAGTTGGGGATTAGCAACACCATCGTCGTGGTATGCAGCTCGCTTGTGTATACCTGCTATACTATATGTCAATATATGATCTGAATTAGTTTCTCTATAGTATATCGGTCCTTGGGCTAATTTAATTGGCCGTGCACCTAATCTCTGTGTGCTGTGTCTATTTGTAATGCCAATATATGATAGTATGACTTGGTTTCTCTGTTCATTTCAGGCTGGTAGCAAGGAGAACATGGAGGTGCAGTTCGGCGTCCGCAATGCTGTCAAGAAAGTGCCTGGTTTCCTCAGATGCTTTCCTAACCTGGAGACGCTACATGTTTATGTAAAATTGGTTAACTTAACTACTTAAGAGTTGTTGCACTGGCAATTTTGCAATACTATCTTATACTAGCATGGTCAGAACTATTAATCAGATTAATACTATCTTATACTAGCATGGTCAGAACTATGAATCATATTAATACTATCTTATACTAGCATGTTCAGAACTATTAATCAGATTAACCTGAACTATGTATGCTACGGTTTCATCTGCAGTCCCCTCCCATGTCTGAAGAGTCCACTGGCAAGGTCAATCTCAAGTTCTGGCAGGAGGGCGGTCCCATCAATTGTGTGGTGCAGAGCATGAAGAAGGTGTTCTTCTACGAGTTCCATGGGTTGAGAAGCGAGGTTGCTTTCCTCAAGTTCATCGCAGAGACCGGTTGGGTGCTGGAGCATATGGTGGTTCTGGTGGCCAAAGAATGTTTCCCCTCTGGAGATGATAATGTGAGGGCCAAGCTGAAGCCTCTGGCGAGCGTGAAATGGAACAACAAGGCTTGCAAAGTACAGCTCTTCAAGAGCGGGCGCACTAACCCGGGAGGTCCTGTTTACAGCAACAAGATAGCTTCCGACTTTGGGTTTGCTGACCCTTTTGACCTCCTCGGGCACTAGTAGAAAGCAGAAGGATCTCTGTAAGTTAGTTAATATCACCTTTGCTTGCAGCCTAGTTGTTACCTAGCTAGACTTGGTTTTGTCGGACCTGGCGGCAACTAAAAAACCTGCATTTCTCTTGGCAAGCTGTGGTATGCTTTCTGGATGTGGTATTGCATGATGAGGTTGTTTATGCAAGTCCTATGTCGCTGGATTGCTGGTGGGAGTAACCGATCGAATTGGATAAAATGTTTGTGCCAATAATTTTTCGTTTTACCTTGCAGCCAATTTGTGTACCTTACTGTCAAATGTGAGCAGGGCTCTATAGAGGGAGTGCTCTAGTACGTAATATATATGGTCTTTCTGGTTTGTCCAACTGCAATTTTCATTTGTGCTGTGAAGTTGCCGTAGTTAGCATGAATTACCTTGGTATGCATTAGATGTTTGGGGCATGCATCTTTGCACAGGCTCGCCGCGCCATGGTGAGTTACAAATGTCTTGGAGGACGTAAGTTTGTTAGACTGTTGGCTATGCGCAGTGAAAGATGAGTTCAGTTGTGCTGGCAGAGAGTAGGCAAGAGGTGCTACTTGCTTGTGAAAGATCAGTTCAGCTGTGTTGCCCGAGAGGAGGCAGGAAGTTGCTGCTTGCAAATGCTTCATGCTTCAGCGTGCGATACAATTTTTTGCTGCAAACGCACACTTGAAAGTTGAAACTAAACTGAGGCTTCATTCTGTGTTTGTGTTTTGATCTGGCATGCTTCAGCGTGATTCCCTTCACGGACCTCTCTGTAAGCTGCTTCTAAATTGTAATGTATGATGCTTCTAAACTCAGGCACTGAACCTAACTCCAGCATACCTTCAACTAATTTTTTTGCAGGTGTTCGATCGAAGGATGAAACCGGGATAAAGGAGGATGCTATGATTTGTAATGTATGATGTCCATGGAAGAACACACGTGCTTTCTGTAGCACTACATTCCGATCCTACAACGGTAGTTCCTCGTCCTCATCTGGATAGAGCTTTTTGAGTGGCAGATACCCTGTTCTAGGCATGGTTACTGGATTGATCGTCCCTACCTATCTGTGCAAGATCGAATCAGTATGGTTTCATCAGGTGTTCGACCGATATCCTGTTCGGGAGGAGAGGCGCTTGGCTGGAGACGATGATGACGGCCGGATGTGTCTTCTAGCTGCTAGTCACCCCACTACAACTTGCTCCTGGTGCACATCCGCGATGAAGTTCATAGATAGGGGGCAGAGCCAAGATGATTAATGAGAGGGGCCAAAAAATATGTAGAAGCCTTTTCGCAGGTTGATGTCTAGTGTTTTTTTTCTTTTTTTGCGCATTCATGTGTAGGAGGTTCTGGCCACATCACTATTAAACTGACCATACAATCATGCATGTAGGGGTGGAAAGTGGTAGCGGATAATCCAAAATATCCGATATTCGTATTCGAGAAAATGCCTCACTAGTAGAAAAACAGGCTTCCGTCCAGCCCCATAAGTCGCGAAGCTGTAGGAACCGCGACTAATGGGACCTTTAGTCGCGGTTCTGGAGGTGAACCGCGACCAAAGGCCTGGGCCAGGCGCTCGGTGGCCAGTGGCAAGACGTGAGGGGCTTTAGTCGCGGTTGGCCAGGACAACCGCGACTAAAGGCCTTCGGCACCTTTTAGTCACGGTTTGCCAGTGCCAACCGCAACTAAAGCCCTCCCTATATATACCCATCCAGCAGCCAACACTTAGCCATTTGGAGCCATTCTCTTCACAAGTGGGTGTAGGTTTGCTTTTGGTTCCTCTTATGCACATAAGGTGTTTGATGAAATGCCCCAAGAGCATGAAAGAAACATGACATGAAGTGTTGGAGCCACACTCTTCGATCATGTTAGCAACTTGATGAACCTTTGATGTGTCAATATGCATGTGTGTAGTTCATTGTTTAATTTATATTGTTTGTAGCTAGTTAGTTTAACAAATGCATGATGGTTAATTATATATTTTATATTATAATAATGCAGATGAATCGGCAATGGATGTACGGTAACCGACTCTCCAAGCGAGTTCACTACGGGTTTGAAAGATTTCCTCGTAGTGGCTAATGCGAACAAGCGGGGGTTTTGTTATCTGTCCATGTGTTATCTGAAGAATGAGAAGGGTTACTCTTCCTCAAGAGTTGTTCACATGCATCTGCTTCAGAAGGGTTTCATGCCAAGCTATAATTGTTGGACCAAGCATGGAGAAAGAGGGGTTATAATGGAAGAAGATGAAGAAGGGGATGATTTCATCGATGAAAGCTATCTTGCTCATTTCGGTGATACTTTCATGGAGGATGCTGAAGGTGAAGGGGAAGGTGAAGAAGAGGCACGTGATGATCCCGTTGATGATCTTGGTCGGACCATTGCTGATGCACGGAGACGCGCTAAACTGAAAAGGAGAGGAGAATTTGGATCGCATGTTAGAGGATCACAGAAAGGCGCTGTACCCGGATGCGATGATGGTCTGAAAAAGCTGGGCTGCACAATGGATTTGCTGAAATGGAAGGCAGAGGCAGGTGTAGCTGACTCGGCATTTGAAAACTTGCTGAAAATGTTGAAGAATATGTTTCCAAAGGATAACGAGTTGCCCGCCAGTACGTACGAAGCAAAGAAGGTTGTCTGCCCTCTAGGTTTAGAGGTTCGAAGATACATGCATGCATCAACGATCGCATCCTCTACCGCATGTGAATACGAGAATTTGAATGAATGCCCGGTATGCACTTGCATTGCGTTATAAGATCGAGGCGATGACCCCGGTGACGATGTTGAGGGCCGAAACCCGGAAGAGGGTTCCCGCCAAGGTGATGTGGTATGCTCCTATAATACCACGGTTGAAACGTCTGCTCAGGAACAAAGAGCATGCCAAGTTGTTGCGATGGCACAAAGAGGACCGTAAGTCGGACGGGAGTTGAGACACACCGCAGATGGAACGCAATGGAGAAAGATCGACAGATGGTTCAAAGATTTTGCAGCTGACGCAAGGAACATAAGATTTGCTCTAAGCACGGATGGCATGAATCCTTTTGGCGAAAGCGAGCTCCAGCCATAGCACTGCCCGTGACTCTATGCATCTACAACCTTCCTCCTTGGTTGTGCATGAAGCGGAAGTTCATTATGATGCGGTGCTCATCCAAGGTCGAAGCAACCCGCAACGACATCGATGTGTACCTAAGGCCATTAGTTGATGAACTTTACAGCTGTGGGGTGGTGTCCGTGTGTGGGATGAGCACAAACAAGAGGAATTTGACCCACGAGCGTTGCTTTTCAGAACCATCAACGATTGGCCTGCTCTTAGTAACCTTCGGGACTGTCAAATAAGGGATACAATGCATGCACGCACTGCTTACATGAGACTGAAAGTGTACATTTGCCAAATTGTAAGAAGAACGTGTACCTTGGGCATCGCCGATTTCTTCCAAAATTCATCCAAGAAGAAAGAAAGGCAAGCATTACAACGGCAAGGCAGATCACCGGCGAAGCTGCGGAACGACCGGTGCTGAGGTATTTGATATGGTCAAGGATTTGAAAGTCATCTTTGGAAAGGTCCCGCGGACAATCAGTTCGAAGGGAGCCGACGGGCACGCAGCCATGTGGAAGAAGAAATCTATATTCGGGAGCTAGAATATTGGAAAGTCCTAGATGTCCGCTCTGCAATCGACGTGATGCACGTTACGAAGAATATTTGCGTGAACCTCCTAAGCTTCTTGGGCGTGTATGGGAAGACAAATGATACAAAGGAAGCACGGCAGGACCAGCAACGCTTGAAAGACCTCGATGACCGCATCCGGAATGGTTTCAAGGTCGTGCCAGCTACGCTCGACCAAAGAAGAGAAGGTCATCTTTTTGAATGCCCGAGCAGTATGAAGGTTCCGTCTGGATTCTCGCCCAATATAAAGGAATAATAAACATGGCGGAGAAAAAGTTCCAAAACCTGAAGTCTCACGACTGCCACGTGATTATGACGCAATTGCTTCCGATTGCTTTGAGGGGCTCCCGCGGAAAATGTTCGAGTAGCCATTGTGAAGCTATGTGCATTCCTCAATGCAATTTCTCGAAGGTAATCAATCCGAAGTTCTACCACGGTTACTGAACGATGTGATCCAATGTCTTGTCGGTTTGAGTTGGTGTTCCCGCCATCCTTCTTCAATATTATGACGCACCTCCTGGTTCACCTAGTCGAAGAGATTTTCGTTCTCGGTCCTGTATTTCTACACAATATGTTCCCTTCGAGAGGTTCATGGGAGTATTAAAGAAATATGTTCAGAACCGTGCTAGGCAGAAGGAAGCATCGCCAAGGGCTATGGAAATGAGGAGGTAATTGAGTTTTGTGTTGACTTTGTTCCTGACCTTAAGCCGATTGGTCTTCCTCGATCGCGCACGAGGGGAGACTAATGGAAAAGGCACGATCGGAATGAAATCAACGATATGTATGGACGGCCATTCTCTCGATCAAGCACACCACACTGCATCGACCAATTCCAGCTTGGTGGCTCCGTGCTTTGAGAAACACAAGAATATTTTACGCTCGACAACCCGGGAAGCCTGAATCCTGGATTAGGAAGGCCCACATGGAGACTTTCGCAGTTGGTTGAGAAAACATTTAATGAATGACAATGATGTTGTAGATCAGCTGTACATGTTGGCCAAGACACCATCTTCGACTATAACGACTTTCCAAGGGTACGAGATAAATGGGAATACATTTTACACGATCGCCCAAGATAAAAAGAGCACCAACCAAAACAGTGGTGTCCGCTTTGATGCAGCAACCGAGAATGGGCAAGAGGTCACATATTATGGTTACGTAGAGGAGATATGGGAACTTGACTATGGACCCTCCTTTAAGGTCCCTTTGTTCCGTGCAAATGGTTCAAGCTAACAGGAGGTGGGGTAAAGGTGGACCAGCAATACGGAATGACAATGGTGGATTTCAACAATCTTGGTTACCTTGACGAACCATTCGCCCTAGCGAAAGATGTCGCCAGGTTTTCTATGTGAAGGACATGAGTAGCAAACCGAGGAAACGGAAAGATAAGAAAACGATCAGTACATCATGCGATGATTCAAAGCGCCACATTGTTCTTTCGGGAAAAGAAACATCGTGGGAGTGGAGGACAAGATGACATGTCAAGATTATAATATGTTTGCTGAAATTCCGCCTTCAAAGTGAACACCGACCCAAGCATTAAGTTAAATGATGAGGATGCTCCATGGATACGGCACAATCGTAAGCAAGCAGGGACACAAGGGAAGAAATGATGTGTAATAATTTATTGTACCAAACTTTGTTGAATGGATCATGTGAATTATATTACCCGTGATGTGTTTGGTGTCCATGAGAGAGTGATGAGAGATTGTAGAGATGTGATAATGCTGGCCAAGCCGGGCTACATATATATGTAGTGAGAAATGGCGGGAAAAATGGGAGCGGGAAGACAGGAGGCGGGAAGAAAGTGGCGGGAAGAAAGAGGCGGAAGACAGGGAAGAAATGGCGGAAAACCCTAAACTCAGCGGCCTTTAGTCGCGGTTGGGCAAAGCGACCCGCGACTAAAATAGCAACAATAAGTATTTTGTTGTAAGTAGAAACAAAATAAAATAAATAAAGCAACAAAGAAAACAAAAAAAGTGTTTTCAAATTTGAAAACTAATGGCACTAACAGAAAGTTTATAATTTTTCTAAAACTAAAAGCAAAAAGAATTAAAAATAAAGCAAAAAACAACAAAAATAAATAATAATGCAGAAAACAAAACAAAAAACTGGAAAAAATAGTGTCCGCCTAAGTATTTTGTTGTAAGTAGAAACAAAATAAAATAAATAAAGCAACAAAGAAAACAAAAAAGTGTTTTCAAATTTGAAAACTAATGGCACTAACAGAAAGTTTATAATTTTTCTAAAACTAAAAGCAAAAAGAATTAAAAATAAAGCAAAAACAACAAAAATAAATAATAATGCAGAAAACAAAACAAAAAACTGGAAAAAATAGTGCCGCCATCTGGACCCCCACGGCTGAATACGACTAGAAACCCTACATGGGCTGTGATTCAGGCCCGCAGGAGGCCAAGTAGGCCCACAGCACATAGCTAGTGACAGATTAGGTTCGAAGCTGCAGTTGAGAGGAGCTCGAGAGGTGGGCGCAGCGCTTATAAACCACTCTCGAGCTCTCTCAACTAGCGAGGTGGGACTAAACTTTTGGCGTGAGGCAGCACAAGGCCTTTAGTCGCTGGTCGCTGCATCACCAGCCGCGACTAAAGGTGGGGGCTTTAGTCGCTGGTCGCCTGGACCAGCCGCGACTAAAGGTGGGGCTGAACGCAAAAACCCGCCAAAAACCTTTAGTCGCGGTTGGGCAGGCGACCGCGATTAAAGGGTACCTTTAGTCGCGGGCCTCGAGCCCACCGTGACTAAAGGGGGGCTATAATACCACGCCCGATCTATTCTCGCCTTTCTCCGATCGGTTCGCTCTGCCGCGCCCTCAGCGCCGCCGCCGTCGCCCTCGCTTCGTCGCGACGGACTGCCCGTCCCGCCTCTCCTTCGCCGGTCCTCCCCGCAGCGCCGCCCTCTCCTTGGTGAGCTCCCATCGGGCCCGTCCGCCGTCTCCCGCCCCCTCCGAACGCCGCGCCCGCCCGCCCGTCCCCCGCCCGCCGCTACCGCTGCAGATGGCGGCGCGCGTCGCAACTCTCAAGACGACGTCCGGTTCTTGCGCTTCGACGGACCGCCACTTCCTCCGCCCGCCGCCTGTTCGGCCGGGCGCCATCATGACCCTTGGCGCGGAGCTCGTGCTCGGCTCGACTACCGCTGCCTGCTAGCGCTGGCGCCCGTTAAGGCCCCCTGCCCACGACAATTGGGGCCCACGCCTGTAAACGATTTAAAAAAGGAGAGAAGAGAATTTAGAAAATAAATAAATAAATATATTAATTAATTAATCAGTTAATTAAATTAATTAACTTAATTAATTGTGTTTAGTAAACCTAATTAAATAACTAATATAACTAATCTGTTAATTAATCTAATTAACTTGGTTAATTAGTTAATGCACAATTTAATTAATTTGTTAATTCTAAAATGATATAAAACTTTAAAATTAATATAAAATAATCCGTAACTCGGATGAAAATACTTTGTACATGAAAGTTGCTCGAACGATGAGGCGGATCCGGACACGCAGCCCGCTCGTCCGCCACACATCCCTAGCATAGCAAACACGTAACTTTCCTCCGGTTCATCTCGTCTCAAAACGCGAATCATCGGGATACTTTCCGGATGTTTCTTTCACGGCACGACCTACTCGCCGCGTTAGGGCACACCTAGCACCGCGTATTGCCAGGTTACGCTTTGTGATGCTTTGATTGCTCTGTTATTTATTGTGTTCCCCCTCCGTTACTTTTTCGGTAGACCCCGAGACTGCCGGCGACCCCAAGTTCGACCACGGAGCACCTGCCTCGGCTCATCGCGACACCTCTCCCACCCTTCTCGCCTCCTTTTGCCACCGCCTTTCGCCACCGCCACCGCCACCGCCCCTTCTTCACTTAATTAATTTGTTTTACTACATGTTTTCAGGATCGACATAATGGCGGACGATAGAGCTGACCCGATTATGGACAACTATGATCCGGACGGTGAAGCACATATGTTCGCATCATAAACGGCGATATTCAATATGTGCCGACCGGAGAAGAAGAAGATGATATCTCTTCTTATCTGAACCTTGACGGTGAAGATGAAGGGCGCCGTCAAGAAGAAGATGTCAAGAAACGCCGATAAACGGCGATCTTCAAATGGAAGTAGCAACCACCTCCCGCCGAGGTATATATATACATTGAGCCTCCGTGATACAAACTAACTGATTTGAATAAATATGTGTACTAACGCGACTCTCTTTCTTATTTTAGCCTCGGCCGGATCGTCAAACAATCGAGTACGCCGTCAAAGCGTGGGCGCAACCAAGACGATGAAACAAGGAGAAACATGCACCATCGAGGTTGTCGACAAGGCAACCGCAGGCCGCTGGAGCCCCGCAAGAACGCCACCAAGTTTGTCAGCCAATGCGGAGCCATTGTTAGAGACAACGCTCGATCACCGCCCAGGAGTGGAATGAGCCAAAGAAGGCACGAATTGATGGTTTCACTTTTGTCGATAAGAGAACAAAAAAGATTGCTTCAAGAAGCTTATGGAACATTTCGCTCTACCTCCGAATACAACAAATTCGATGAGGAGGGTAACAAGATTGAGGAAAACAAGGAGAGGAGGAGGCTAGTCAAACAGTTCGCTCTTCATAAGATGG
>CM038678.1:725371024-725686294 GCA_021605205.1 Aegilops longissima | reverse complement strand
GTCAACTTTCAACTATATTTCTCTAGGAACATATCTAAACAAAGGAACCAAATTTGCTTATGACATAATTTGCAAGATCTTTTGATCTATAATTAAGTTCATCTTATGAACCACTCGATAGACATCCTCTAGTCATCTAAGTGATTACATGATCCGAGTCAATCTGCCGTGTCCGATCATCACGTGAGACGGACTAGTCATCATCGGTGAACATCTTCATGTTGATCGATCTACTATACTACTCCATGCTCTCACCCTTTGGCCCTAGTTCCGAGGCCAACACTGTTAACCCTAAGTGTTTTGCAGTAAACTGTCTTACACCCGTTGTATGTGAACGTAAGGATCTATCACAATCTGATCACCATTTAGCAACGTGCATAGCTAGGGGAGAACACTTTGAAATTAGGGATCATTTATTTACTACCGTCGTTTCTAAGTAAACAAGATGCATAAACATGATATAATCACATGCAATCAAATAGTGACATGATATGGCCAATATCATTTGCTCCTTTTGATCTCCATCTTCGGCTCCATGATCATCATCGTCACTGCATGACACCATGATCTCCATCAATGATTCCATCATCGTGTCTTCAGTTGTCTCACTTAACTATTACTACTACTATGGCTACCCGTTAGCAAGTAAAGCGCTTGTTAATACATAATAAATAAAGACAACTCCTATTCATTGTCAAGCACTCATGCGAACGTGAATCCTATTACAAGAACATGATCAATCTCATACATATCATTCATCACATTCTTGGCCATCACATCACAAGCATACCTCGCAAAAACAAGTTAGACGTCTCTAATTGTTGTTTGCTGTTTTACGTGCTGCCAGCGGGTTTCAGCAAGAACCATCACGCAAAACCACAACGTGATATGCCACAATTTACACCTTCATAAGGACCATCGAATCCGGTTCGACTTTAAAGGAGACTGGCACCATTAGCCACCTTATGCACCAGGAATCCACCAAGAGCACGGGCAATCGGTCCGGCCGCCATCCCACCGTAACACTAGTAACGGTAAGCATATTGAATAAAAATCAACGCTCTACCAGGCAAAGAATCTACGCAGAATAGACCTATTCATGATGCGTACCTTTGGCCGTGGTCAAAATGCCAAGATCTATGGAGAAGAAACCAGCAACAGGGGAGAGCAATTCTATACCTTGTAGATCGCAAGCGAAGCTGCTCAAGAGAACGTGGGCTGAAGGAGTCACTCATCGTGATCCATATCACCGAGATCCTAGTGCCGACGGATGCACACCTCCGCACAACACACGCACAACCGGTATTCCCATGCCTTGATCCAGCAAGGAGAGAGGGAGATGAGAAGACTCCCATCCAGCAGAGCAGTACAATTTGTGATGGGGAGTGGCAATCTGGCAGGGCTTCAAGCACGGAGAGGAGGAGGCTTGGGAGAGGGGGGAGGCGCCAGAATTCTGGCCTCCACCCTCCACTATTTATAGGCTGCCCTCAATCCCATCTAGGTTGGGGCGGGCCAAGGGGGAGGAGGCCCCAAGTCAAGTGGAGGCCCTCCCTTTAGGGTTTTCCTCCCATAACATGGGCCTTGGGGGGCTGGTGTTCTGGCCCATTAAGGCTAGGGCGCCTCACAGTCCATGCTACTGTATTGGACGTGGAATACCTCCGACCTCCTGACCTCCGAATCCTTCGAACCTTCGAAGCTTCTCACAATACCGAAAAACTCAACTTTTCCGAACCCAACAAGAACTTTCCATATATAAATCTTTACCTCCGACCATTCCGGAACTCCTCGTGATTGGATCTCATACGGCATTCAACAACATTTGGTAACCACATACAAACTTCCTTTATGTCTAGCCATCGAACCTTATGTGTAGATTCACGGTTCGAACCATGCGCATACGACCGAGACAATCCTCCTACCAATAACCAACATGGATCCGGATACCCATGTTGGCTCTACATGTTCCAACATGATCTCATCGGATGAACCACGATGTCGAGGATTCAATCAACTCGTGATTCAATTTCTTTTGTTAATGGTGGTTGTACTTCCGCTCTGATTCGATCACGGTATACCGATACCTTGTTCAATCAAGCATCGCAAGTCTCTTTACTCGTTCGTAACACATCATCTCGTGATCAACCCTTGGTCACATTGTGCATGATAAACCACCGAGGGCCCGAGATACTCTCTGCTATACGGAGTGGCAATCCTACTGGATTCGTGCCAACCCAATGACACTTTCGGAGATACTGTAGTGCACCTTTATAGTCACCCATTATTGCCAGGACGCTGGTACACCCAAAGCATTCCCACGGTATCCGGAGTTGCACAATCTCATGGTCTAAGGAAAAGATATTTGACATTAGAAAAGCTTTAGCATACCTAATCCACACGATCTCTATGCTAGGCTTAGGATTGCTTGTCCATCACATCATTCTCCTAATGATGTGATCCTGCTATCAATGACATCCAATGTCCATGGTCGTGAAACCGAACCATCTATTGATCAATGAAAGCTAGTCAACTAGAGGCTTACTAGGACATGGTGTTGTCTATGTACCTACACATGTATCGAGTTTCCTATCAATACAATTATAGCATGGATAATAAACGATTATCATGAACAAGCAAATATAATAATAACTTATTTATTATTGCCTCTAGGGCATATTTCCAACACGATCGCCAATCTTGCCTTCCACGCCAAGGAAAGTCCCATCCGGACACGGGACGTAAGTCTTCAATCAGTATCTTCAAAGTCTTGGAGTCCGCCGGCGATGATAGTTCGCTGTCCGGACACTCCTCAGTCCGACTCCCCCTGCAGCCCCCAACTGTGCTTCAATGACGACAGTCCGACAGATATTGTCTTCAGCATTGCATGGTTCCTCCTCCAATAATTTATAGAAGATTGTGAACACTGTGATAGTGTCCTCGCAAATAAATTCCACATTCCACCAGAGAGAGAATAATATTATCACAAGTTCAATCTGCCGACGATTTCGTGGCGTGACGTCACACCACTACCACTAGTAGAAAAATAAATGTGAGACACATTAGTCCTGGTTTGTAAATGTAACCGCATTCTCGGCAATCTTGATTGCACTTTCATTGTCACACCAAAGAGCCACTTTGTCACATTTGACACCATAATCCATCAAAGTTTGCCTCATCCATAATAATTGAGCACAACAACTTCCGGCGGCAATGTACTCGGCTTCGGCCGTGGAAAGAGATATACAATTTTGCTTCTTTGAAGACCAACTTACCAACGATATCCCTAAGAATTGACATGAACCAGAAGTGGACTTGCGGTCAACCTTGTCTCCGGCCCAATCTGAATCTGAGTAACCCATTAACTCAAATGATGATTGATACGTATCCATCGTATCTACTTTTCCAAACACTTTTGCCCTTGTTTTGGACTCTAACTTGTATAACTTGAATGGAACTAACCCAGACTGACGCTGTTTTTAGCAGAATTGCCATGGTGTTGCTTTATGTGCAGAAAATAGAAGTTCTCGGAATGACCTGAAACTCCACGGAACACCTTAGAAAAAACAATAAAAAATCATCGCCAAAGATGAAGGCCAGGGGGCCCACACCCTGTCCATGAGGGGGGGGGGGGGCGCCCCCTACCTCGTGGGCCCCCTGGTGGCCCTCCAACGCCAACTCCAACTCTATATATTGGCTTTCGGGGAGAAAAAAATAAGGGAGAAGAAATCATCGTGTTTTACGATATGGAGCCGCCGCCAAGCCCTAATCTCTCTCGGGAGGGCCGATCTGGAGCCCGTTCGGGGCTCCGGAGAGGGGGATTCGTCGCCGTCGTCATCATCAACCATCCTCCATCACCAATTTCATGATGGTCACCGCTGTGCGTGAGTAATTCCATTGTAGGCTTGCTGGACGGTGATGGGTTGGATGAGATTTATCATGTAATTGAGTTAGTTTTTTAGGGTTTGATCCCTAGTATCCATTATGTTCTGAGATTGATGTTGCTATGACTTTGCTATGCTTAATGCTTGTCACTAGGGCCCGCGTGCCATGATTTCAGATCTGAACCTATTATGTTTTCATGAATATACGTGTGTTCTTGATCCTATCTTGCAAGTCTATAGTCACCTACTATGTGTTATGATCCGGCAACCCCGAAGTGACAATAATCTGGACCACTCCCGGTGATGACCATAGTTTGAGGAGTTCATGTATTCACTATGTGCTAATGCTTTGTTCCGGTTCTCTATTAAAAGGAGGCCTTAATATCCCTTAGTTTCCAATAGGACCCCGCTGCCACGGGAGGGTAGGACAAAAGATGTCATGCAAGTTCTTTTCCATAAGCACGTATGACTATATACGGAATACATGCCTACATTACATTGATGAACTGGAGCTAGTTCTGTGTCACCCTATGTTATGATCATTACATGACGAACCACATCCGCATAATTATCCATCGCTAATCCAAAGGCCTCTGAGCTTTCCATATACTGGTTCTCGCTTATTTACTTTTCCGTTGCTACTGTTACAATCACTACAAAATACCAAAAACATTACTATTGTTGTCTTTACTTTTGTTACCGTTACCACCACTATCATATTACTTTGCTACTAAACACTTTGCTGCAGATACTAAGTTTCCAGGTGTGGTTGAATTGACAACTCAACTACTAATACTTGAGAATATTCTTTGGCTCCCCTTGTGTCGAATCAATAAATTTGGGTTGAATACTCTACCCTCGAAAACTGTTGCGATCCCCTATACTTGTGGGTTATCAAGACCTTTTTCTGGCGCCATTGCCGGGGAGCATAGCTCTATTCATTGAGTTACTTGGGATTTATATCTGCTGGATACTATGAAGAACTTGAAAGACAATCGAACTACTATTTTTCCCTCAACTACGAGGGGAGGTAAGGAACTGCCATTTAGCCTTGCACTAGATTCTCCTTCTGTTATAAGTAAGTTTGCGACACCTAAACCTGCTACTGCTATGAATTCTGATATGTCGCATGTTATTGATGATGCCACTTCTGCTATGCATGATACTTATGATGAAACTACTTCTATGCTTGATCCTACTGTGCCCCTTGGTGAATTTCTTGATGAGCAAATTGCCAGGTCTAGAGAAAGATAAATTATTGAACATGAATACGATGATGATAGTGATGATGAGAATACGCCTGCTATTCCTGAGGGTTATCTTTTTGATGCAGAATCTTCTGCAACTATTTTTGCTTGCCAGGATAGATATGAACTTAAGAGGTTGCTAGTTAAATGGAGAAAAGAATCTTTTAGAGATAGAATGAGACTGCTTTTGCTACTTCACCTATCTGTGTTCCCGATAAGGATTATTATGATTTCACAGTTGATCCAGATATAATTACTTTGGTTGAATCTGATCCTTTCTATGGTTATGAATCTGAAACTGTTGTGGCACATCTTACTAAGTAGAATGATATAGCTGCCCTATTTACTAATAATGAGAGATCGCGCTACCTTTATTTACTCAAAATATTTCCGTTCTCATTAAAGGATGATGCTAAGATATGGTATAATTCCCTTGATCCTGGTTGTGTGCAAAGTCCCCAGGATACGATTTATTACTTCTTTGCTAAATATTTCCCTGCTCATAAGAAACAAGCTGCTTTGAGGGAAATATACAACTTCGTGCAAATTGAAGAAGAGAGTCTCCCACAAGCTTGGGGGAGGCTTCTCAAGTTACTTAATGCTTTGCCTGATCATCCTCTTAAGAAACCTGAAATACTTGATATCTTTTATAATGGACTAACTGATGCTTCCAGAGATTACCTGGATAGTTGTGCTGGTTCTCTTTTCAGGGAAAGAACTCCGAATGAAGCTAAAATTCTATTGAATAATATGTTGACAATTGAAAATAATTTGGCACCTCCTGAGCCAGCTCCAGAACCAATTACTGAGCCTATTCCTAAACCAACTCCGAAGAAGAGAGGTGTTCTATTTCTCAGTCCCGGAGATATGCAAGAGGCAAAGAAATCTATGAAATAAAAAGGTATTAAAGCTGAAGATGTTAAGAAATTACCTCCTATTGAAGAAATACATGGTCTTAATTTACCGCCTATTGAAGAAGTATATGATCTCAACTACTTATTTACTGAAGAACCTCCCGATATCCCGACAGAGGTAGTAAAGGTAAATTCTCTCTTTAGATATGATAAAGCTGAAGTGTAGGATCTTGAGAAGAGGTGTCTAGAGGGGGGTGATTAGACACTAAGTACCAAAGTTGCAGTTTTTAACCTTTTTAAGTTTAAGTGGAGTTTAGGCACAAGTTTAACATTCACAACACATAGCAAGCAAGCATGCAAAGAGTATATGAGCAGTGGAAAGTAAAGCATGCAACTTGCAAGAATGTAAAGGGAAGGGTTTTGGAGGATTCAAACGCAATTGGAGACACGGATGTTTTTGGCGTGGTTCCGATAGGTGGTGCTATCGTGCATCCACGTTGATGGAGACTTCAACCCACGAAGGGTAACGGTTGCGCGAGTCCACGGAGGGCTCCACACACGAATGGTCCACGAAGAAGCAACCTTGTCTATCCCACCATGGCCGCCGCCCACGAAGGACTTGCCTCACTAGCGGTAGATCTTCACGAAGTAGGCGATCTCCTTGCCCTTACAAACTCCTTGGTTCAACTCCACAATCTTGTCGGAGGCTCCCAATTGACACCTAGCCAATCTAGGAGACACCACTGTCCAAGAAGTAACAAATGGTGCGTTGATGATGAACTCCTTGCTCTTGTGCTTCAAATGATAGTCTCCCCAACACTCAACTCTCTCTCATGGGATTTGGATCTGGTGGAAAGAAGATTTGAGTGGAAAGCAACTTGGGGAAGGCTAGAGATCAAGATTCATATGGTAGGAATGGAATATCTTGGCCTCAACACATGAGTAGGTAGTTCTCTCTCAGAAATAGGATGCTGGAAGTGTAGGTTCGTTCTGATGGCTCTCTCCACGAATGAAGAGGAGGTGGAGGGGTATATATAGCCTGCACACAAAATCTAACCGTTACACACAACTTGCCAAACTCGGTGGGACCGAATTGAGAAACTCGGTCAGACCGATTCAGCAAATCTAGTGACCGTTAGGATTTTCGGTGGGACCGAAATGAAACTCGGTAGGACCGATATGGTTAGGGTTAGGGCATAACGTAATCTCGGTGAGACCGATTACACAAACTCGATGAGACCGATTTTGGTAATTAGCTAACCAGAGAGTTGGTCAGGCAAACTCGGTTGGACCGATTACTCAAACTCGGTGAGACCGATTTTGGTAATGAGTCAACCAAGAAGTTTGCATTGTAATCTCGGTAGTACCGATTGCTCAAACTCGGTGAGACCTATTTTGATAATGGACATACACAGAGAGATTACAATCCCATCTCGGTGAGACCGAGATCCCTATCGGTGAGACCGATTTGCCTAGGGTTTGTGGCAGTGGCTATGTAATCTGAACTCGGTGGTGTCGGATAGAAAGAATCGGTATGGCCGAGTTTTTCTTTAGGTTCAGGACATATGTGTGGAAGTGGGAAATTAGTTGAGGGTTTTGGAGCATATCACTAAGCACTGTGGAGCAAGAAACTCATTAAGCAACACCTCATCCCTCCTTGATAGTATTGGCTTTTCCTATAGACTCAATGTGATCTTGGATCACTAAAATATAAAATGAAGAGTCCTGAGCTTGAAGCTTTAGCCAATCCTTTGTCCTTAGCATCTTGAAGGAGTTCCCACAACCTTTAGTCCATGCCACTCCATTGTTGAACTTGTCTGAAATATACTAGATAAAAGTGTTAGTCCAACAAGAGATATGTTGACATTAATTACCAAAACCACCTAGGGAGCACTTGTGCTTTCATGAAGTCCCTCCTACTAAAATTGCTAGTCAGTGCTTGGATGAGTTTGATGAGTTTACGTTTAAGCAAGATGACTTTAATGCTTATTTTGGTAGAAAATTAAAACAGAATACCTTTACGATTAAACGCTTGGGTGATTATATGGCCGATATTAGAGGTGAACTTAAACTTATTAGCAAACATGCTTCTATGGTCACCACTCAAGTAGAACAAGTACTTAAAGCTCAGAAAGAAGTGCTTGATGAAATGAATAGTAAGAAAAATGTTTATGCTGTTAGAGTGGCTACTAGAACTGGTAGAATGACTCAGGAACCTTTGTATCCTGAAGGCCACCCTAGGAGAATCGAGCAAGATTCTCAGAGAAATAATATCGATGTACCTAGTTCTTCTAAGAGGAAGAAAAAGAAAAATGATAGGACCTTGCAAACTTCTGGTGAACCTATTACTGAACCACCTGAGAATCCAAATGATATTTCTATGTCTGATGCTGAGACACAATCAGGTGATGAACATGAACCTAGTGAAAATGTTAATGATAATGTTCATCTTGATGCTCAACCTAGTAACGATAATGATGCAGAAGTGGAACCTGCTGTTGGTCTTGATAACCCACAATCAAAGAATCAATGTTATGATAAAAGAGACTTTGTTGCTAGGAAACATGGTAAAGAAAGGGAACCATGGGTCCAGAAACCCATGCCTTTTCCTCCGAAACCATCCAAGAAAAAGGATGATGAGGATTATGAGCGCTTTGCGGAAATGATTAGACCCATCTTTTTGCGTATGCGATTAACTGATGTGCTCAAAACAAATCCTTATGCTAAGTATATGAAGGATATCATTACTAATAAAAGAAAGATCCCTGAAACCGAAATTTCCACCATGCTTGCTAATTATACTTTTAAGGGTGGAATACCAAAGAAACTTGGAGATCCGGGAGTACCTACTATACCATGCTCCATTAAGAGAAATTATGTTAAAACTGCTTTATGTGATCTTGGAGCCGGTGTCAGTGTTATGCTTCTCTCTTTATATCGTAGACTTGACTTGAATAAGTTGACACCTACTGAAATATCTTTGCAAATGGCTGATAAATCAACTGCTATACCTGTCGGTATTTGTGAGGATGTGCCTGTTGTGGTTGCAAACGTTACTATTTTAACGAACTTTGTTATTCTTGATATTCTGGAGGATGATAGTATGTCTATTATTCTTGGAAGACCTTTCCTTAATACTGCAGGGGCAGTTATTGATTGCAACAAAGGCAATTTCACTTTTCATGTTAATGGCAATGAGCACACGGTACACTTCCCGAGGAAACAACCTCAAGTTTATAGTATCAACTCTATTGGAAAAATTCCATCGATTATATTTGGAGGTTTTGAATTTACTCTACCTACTGTCAAGAAAAAGTATAAAATTCTTATTGTTGGGGATTTTCATATCCCCGTTAAGGTAACTTAGTGCTATTCGAAATTTCTCCGGTTCCATGATTATCGGAATGAGTTTGTTAACAAGACTTTATCAACCTTGTTAGTGGATTCTTTTTGATGAGCATGGGATGGATGAAACTAGAAGCGAAACCTTCTGTACCCACTTTATATTTCCTGTTATTTAGTAGAAATAAAGTAAAATAGTATTTTCTGTCTGTTTCCTGACTTATCCGTGCAATATAAAAATATCCCGAAGATAAAAGTCCTCAGAATGCCATGCCAATTTAATATGATTTTTTCAGGAATATTTAAGGATTTATTGTGCAAAAATCACCGCGGGGGGAGCTGCCACCTGTCCACGAGGGTGGAGGGCGCGCCCTACCCCCTGGGCGCGCCTCCCTGCCTCATGGGCCCACGGTGGCCCTCCTCCACTTATTCCTGCACCCATCTTCTTCCTCTGTCTCACACAAACACGAAAAACCAACTCAAGCACAAGTTCCAGCCCCCGTTGCTGTGATTTTCGATGTCCTTGCTCAAAGCACCTCTCGCAAAACTGCTTGGGGAGATTGTTCCTTGGTATGTGACTCCTCCATTGGTCCAATTAGTTTTTGTTCTTGTGCTTTATTCATTGCAAATTTGTGCTGCATAGGTGACCATGTTCTTGAGCTTGCATGTCAAATTTATATGGTTCCAAGTAGTTCCAATGCTTTATATAGGCTCTAGGCACTTGTGGGAGTTGTTACTATCAATTTTATTGAAGTTGGTTCACTTTTATTTGAAGTTACTAAAAAAAATTCAGAAATTTTTCAGAGGAAACAATATGTTTAGGAGGATGTTCCAAGGTGGCTCTTCAAGGAAGCAAGGTCCCAGACTTGCAATACGTGATGCTGATGAGGAACCACCAAGAGATGCTCTTGTGAGGCCCTGCGAATGGCCTTCGGAAAATTTTATGAATCAAGTGGGAATCAAAGAAGAATTTAGCGCATATTTGCACAACGCCGGTCTTGAGGACTTTGAAGCTGACAAGTGCCCCCAGTATCATGATCTAACAAGTTCATTTGTGAGGAGACAAAAGGAAGATATATTATTACCAGAGAGGAGGTAGATGAGTACGAGAGGAAAGCGGAGGCTGCTCGACGCCACGCTACAGCTCAGGCGGCGATAGCAGCTGCATCACACTATGACCCCATCTTCACCTACGGGTATCCGCCAGGCTATCCCTGGCAATAGACCAACTTAGGCCAAAAGCCTAAGCTTGGGGGAGTACGTATTTCCCACCGACATTACATTCATGTTCACACACACTCATTGCTAGATGTCGGTGCTCATTGTCGGTGTCAAAACCGGCGGATCTCGGGTAGGGGGTCCCGAACTGTGCGTCTAGGCGGATGGTAACAGGAGACAAGGGACACAATGTTTTACCCAGGTTCGGGCCCTCTTGATGGAGGTTAAACCCTACGTCCTGCTTGATTGATATTGATGATGTGGGTATTACAAGAGTAGATCTACCACGAGATCAAGGAGGCTAAACCCTAGAAGCTAGCCTATGGTATGATTGTTGTTATTGTTGTTGTCCTACAGACTAAAACCATCCGGTTTATATAGACACCGGAGAGGGCTAGGGTTACACAGAGTCGGTTACAATGGTAGGAGATCTACATATCCGTATTGTTGGGGAACGTAGCAGAAATTCAAAATTTTCCTACGTGTCACCAAGATCTATCTATGGAGAAACCAGCAACGAGGGGAAGGAGACTGCATCTACATACCCTTGTAGATCGCTAAGCGGAAGCGTTCAAGAGAATGGGGTTGAAGGAGTCGATTGCTCGTGATCCACATCACGGAGATCCTAGTGCCGAACGGACGGCACCTCCGCGTTCAACACACGTACAGCCCGGTGACGTCTCCCATGCCTTGATCCAGCAAGGAGAGAGGGAGAGGTTGAGGAAGACTCCATCCAGCAGCAGCACAACGGCGTGGTGGTGATGGAGGAGCGTGGCAATCCTGCAGGGCTTCGCCAAGCACCGCGGGAGAGGAGGAGGGCTTGGGAGAGGGGGAGGGCTGCGCCAGAACTTCTGGTGCGGCTGCCCTCCCACCCCTCCACTATTTATAGGTGGGGGGAAAAGGGGGGCCGGCCCCCCTAGATCCCATCTAGGGTTGGGGCGGAGGCCAAGGGGGGAGGAGTGCCTCCCAAGTCAAGTGGAGGCCCTCCCCCTTTAGGGTTGTCCCCTCCCGTGCGCATGGGCCTTGGGGGGGCTGGTGCCCCTGGCCCATTAAGGCTAGGGCGCCCCCCTACAGTCCATGCTACTGTATTGGACGTGGTGGAACAATTTCAGACCTCCGGACCCCTCCGAATCCTCCGAACCTTCGAAGCTTCCGGTACAATACCGAAAAACCCGAACTTTTTCCTAACCCAACAAGAACTTTCCATATATAAATCTTTACCTCCGGACCATTCCAGAACTCCTCGTGACGTCCGGGATCTCATCCGGGATTCCAAACAACATTCAGTAACCACATACAAACTTCCTTTATAACCCTAGCGTCATCGAACCTTAAGTGTGTAGACCGTACGGGTTCGGGAACCATGCAGACATGACCGAGACAACTCTCCGGCCGATAACCAACAGCGGGATCTGGATACCCATGTTGGCTCCCACATGTTCCACGATGATCTCATCGGATGAACCACGATGTCGAGGATTCAATCAATCCCGTATTCAATTCCCTTTGTCTAACGGTATTGTACTTGCCCGAGATTCGATCGTCGGTATACCGATACCTTATTCTATCTCGTTACTGGCAAGTCTCTTTACTCGTTCCGTAACACATCATCCCGTGATCAACCCCTTGGTCACATTGTGCACATTATGATGATGTCCTACCGAGTGGGCCCAGAGATACCTCTCCGTTTATACGGAGTGACAAATCCAGTCTCGATTCGTGCCAACCCAATGTACACTTTCGGAGATACCTGTAGTGCACCTTTATAGTCACCCAGTTACGTTGTGACGTTTGGTACACCCAAAGCATTCCTACGGTATCCAGGAGTTGCACAATCTCATGGTCTAAGGAAAAGATACTTGACATTAGAAAAGCTCTAGCATACGAACTACACGATCTCTATGCTAGGCTTAGGATTGGGTCTTGTCCATCACATCATTCTCCTAATGATGTGATCCCGTTATCAATGACATCCAATGTCCATGGTCAGGAAACCGTAACCATCTATTGATCAACGAGCTAGTCAACTAGAGGCTTACTAGGGACATGGTGTTGTCTATGTACCCACACATGTATCTGAGTTTCCTATCAATACAATTATAGCATGGATAATAAACGATTATCATGAACAAGGAAATATAATAATAACTTATTTATTATTGCCTCTAGGGCATATTTCCAACAGTCTCCCACTTGCACTAGAGTCAATAATCTAGTTCACATCGCCATGTGATTCACAGGTCACATCGCCATGTGACCAACATTCAAAGAGTTTACTAGTGTCATTAAACTAGTTCACATCATCATGTGATTAAGACTCAATGAGTTCTGGGGTTTGATCATGTTTTGCTTGTGAGAGAGGTTTTAGTCAACGGCTCTGCAATATTCAGATCCGTATGTACTTCGCAATTCTCTATGTCATATTGTAAATGCTGCTTCCACGCTCCACTTGGAGCTATTCCAAATGGTCGCTCCACTATACGTATCCGTTTTGCTACTCAGAGTCATTCGAGTAGGTGTTAAAGCTTGCATCGTCGTAACCCTTTACGCCGAACTCTTTATCACCTCCATAATAGAGAAACAAATCCTTATTCCTCTAAGGATAATTTTGACCGCTATCTGGTGATCCACTCCTTGATCACCTTTGTACCCTCTTGCCAGACATGTGGCAAGGCACACATCAGGTGCGGTACTCAGCATAGCATACTGCAGAGCCTACGTCTAAAGCATAGGGGACGACCTTCGTCCTTTCTCTCTTTTCTGCCGTGGTCGAGCTTTAAGTCTTAACTTCATACCTTACATCTCAGGCAAGAACTCCTTCTTTGACTGATCTATCTTGAACACCTTCAAGATCATGTCAAGGTATATGCTCATTTGAAAGTACCATTAAGCATTTTTGATCTATCCTCATAGATCTTGATGCTCAATGTGCAAGTAGCTTAATCCAGGTTTTCTATTGAAAAACACCTTTCAAATAACCCTATATGCTTTCCAGAAATTCTACAACATTTCTGATCAACAATATGTCAACAACATATACCCATCAGAAATTCTGTAGTGCTCCCACTCACTTCTTTGGAAATACAAGTTTCTCATGAACTTTCTATAAACCCAAAATCTTTGATCATCTCATCAAAGCGCACATTCCAACTCCGAGATGCTTACTCCAGTCCTTAGAAGGATCGCTGGAGCCAGCATACCTTTTAGCATCCTTAGGATCGACAAAACTTTTCTGATTGTATCACATACAACCTTTCTTTACGAAAACTGGTAAGGAAACTTGTCTTGACATCCATCTGCCAGATTTCATAAATTCAGCTAATTCTAACATGATTCCGACGGACTTAAGCATCGCTACGGATGAGAAAATCTCATCGTAGTCAACTCCTTGAACTTGTGAAAAACTCTTCGCCACAAGTCGAGCTTCATAGACGGTGACATTACCGTCCACGTCCGTCTTCTTCTTAAAGATCCATTTATCTCAATGGCTTTCTGATTATCGGGCAAGTCCACCAAAGTCCATGCTTTGTTCTGATACATGGATCCTATCTCGGATTTCATGGCTTCTAACCATTTGTCAGAATTTGGGCCCACCATCGCTTCTCCATAGCTCGTAGGTTCATTGTGGTCTAGCAACATGACCTTTAAGACAGGATCACGGTACCACTCCGAAGCAGTACGCGTCCTTGTCGTCCTACGAGGTTCGGTAGTGACTTGATCCGAAGCTTCATGATCACTATCATAAGCTTCCACTTCAATTGGTGTAGGTGCCACAGGAACAACTTCCTGTGCCCTGCTACACACTAGTTGTAGTGACGGTTCAATAACCTCATCAAGTCTCCACCATACTCCCACTCAACTTTCCGAGACAAACTTTTCTCGAGAAAGGACCCGATTCAAGAAACAATCCCTATTGCTTTCGGATCTGAATTAGGAGGTATACCCAACTGTTTTGGGTGTCCTATGAAGATGTATTTTATCCGCTTTGGGTTCGAGCTTATCAACCTGAAACATTTTCACATAAGCGTTGCAGCCCCAAACTTTTAAGAAACGACAACTTAGGTTTCTCCAAACCATAGTTCAAACGGTGTCGTCTCAACGGAATTACGTGGTGCCCTATTTTAAAGTGAATGCGGTTGTCTCTAATGCCTAACCCATGAACGATAGTGGTAATTCGATAAGAGACATCATGGTACGCACCATATCCAATAGGGTGCAACTATGATGTTCGGACACACCATCACATTATGGTGTTCCAGGCGGTATTAATTGTGAAACAATTTCCACAATGTCTTAACTGCGTGCCAAAGCTCGTAACTTAGATACACATCTCTATGATCATATCATAGACATTTTATCCTCTTGTCACAATGATCTTCAACTTCACTCTGAAATTACTTGAACCATTCAATAATTCAGACTTGTGTTTCATCAAGTAAATACACTCAAGATCTACTCAAATCATCCGTGAAGTAAGAACATAACGATATTCATCTGATGCCTCAAAGACTCATTGGACTACACACATCAAAATGTGTTACTTCCAACAAGTTGCTATCTTGTTCCATTTTACCAAAACGAGGCTTTTCAGGTCATCTTGCCCATGTGGTATGATTTGCATATCTCAAGTGATTCAAAATCAAGTGAGTCCAAACGATCCATCTGCATGGAGTTTCTTCATGCGTATACACCAATAGACATGGTTCGCATGTATCAAACTTTTCAAAAATGAGTGAGTCCAAAGATCCATCAACATGGAGCTTCTTCATGCGTTTTATACCAATATGACTTACATGGCAGTGCCACAAGTAAGTGGTACTATCATTACTATCTTATATCTTTTGGCATGAAAATGTGTATCACTACGATCGAGATTCAATAAACCATTCCTTTAGGTGCAAGACCACTGAAGGTATTATTCACATAAATAGAGTAACCATTATTCTCCTTAAATGAATAACCGTATTGCAACAGACATAATCCAATCATGTCTATGCTCAACGCAAACACCAAATGACAATTATTCAGGTTTAATACTAATCTTGATGGTAGAGGGAGCGTGCGATGTTTGATCACATCAAACTTGGAAACACTTCCAACATATATCGTCAGCTCACCTTTAGCTAGTCTCCGTTTATTCCATAGCTCTTTTATTTCGAGTTACTAACACTTAGCAACCGAACCGTATCTTAATACCCTGGTGCTACTAGGAGTACTAGTAAAGTACACATTAACATAATGTATATCCAATATACTTCTATCGACCTTGCCAGCCTTCTCATCTACCAAGTATCTAGGGTAATTCCGCTCTAGTGACTGTTCCCTTATTGCGGAAGCACTTAGTCTCGGGTTTGGGTTCAACCTTGGGTTTCTTCACTAGAGCAGCAGCTGATGTGCCGTTTCATGAAGTATCCCTTCTTGCCCTTGCCCTTCTTGAAACTAGTGGTTTCACCAACCATCAACAATTGATGCTCCTTCTTGATTTCTACTTTCGCGGTGTCAAATATCGCGAATATCTCAGGATCATCATATCTATCCTGATATGTTATAGTTCATCACGAAGCTCTAGTAGCTTGGTGGCAATGACATTGGAGAAACATCACTATCTAAACCGGAAGATCAACTCCCACTCAATTAAAGTGATTGTTGTACTCGCACAATCTGAGCACAAGCTCAACAATTGAGATTTTCTCCTTAGTTTGCAGGCTAAGAAAATCGCCGGAGGTCTCATACCTCTTGACGTGGGCACGAGCCTGAAATCCCAATTTCAGCCCTCGAAACATCTCATATGTTCTGCGACATTTCAAAACGTCTTTGGTGCCTCAACTCTAAACCGCTCAACTGAACTATCACGTAGTTATCAAAACGTGTATGCCCGATGTTCGCAACATCCACAAACGACGTTTGGGGTTCAACACACTGAGCGGTGCATTAAGGACATAAGCTTTCTACTGTCCGCATAATCGCTATTGTCAACTTTCAACTATATTTTCTCTAGGAACATATCTAAACAGTGGAACTAAAGCGCGAGCTTATGACATAATTTGCAAAGATCTTTTGACTATGTTCAGGATAATTAAGTTCATCTTATGAACTCCCACTCAGATAGACATCCCTCTAGTCATCTAAGTGATTACATGATCCGAGTCAACTAGGCCGTGTCCGATCATCACGTGAGACGGACTAGTCATCATCGGTGAACATCTTCATGTTGATCGTATCTACTATACGACTCATGCTCGACCTTTCGGTCTCTGTGTTCCGAGGCCATGTCTGTACATGCTAGGCTCATCAAGTTAACCCTAAGTGTTTTGCATGTGTAAAACTGTCTTACACCCGTTGTATGTGAACGTAAGGATCTATCACACCCGATCATCACATGGTGCTTCAAACGATTTAACTTTAGCAACGGTGCACAGTTAGGGAGAACACTTCTTGAAATTGTTGTAAGGATCATCTTATTTACTACCGTCGTTCTAAGTAAACAAGATGCATAAACATGATATACATCACATGCAATCAAATAGTGACATGATATGGCCAATATCATTTTGCTCCTTTTGATCTCCATCTTCGGGCTCCATGATCATCATCGTCACCGCATGACACCATGATCTCCATCATCATGATCTCCATCATCGTGTCTTCATGAAGTTGTCTCGCCAACTATTACTTCTACTACTATGGCTACCGTTAGCAATAAAGTAAAGTAATTACATGGCGTTGTTCAATGACACGCAGGTCATACAATAAATAAAGACAACTCCTATGGCTTCTGCCGGTTGTCATACTCATCGACATGCAAGTCGTGAATCCTATTACAAGAACATGATCAATCTCATACATCACATATCATTCATCACATTCTTCTTGGCCATATCACATCACAAAGCATACCCTGCAAAAACAAGTTAGACGCCCTCTAATTGTTGTTTGCATGTTTTACGTGGCTGCTATGGGTTTCTAGCAAGAACGCTTACCTACGCAAAACCACAACGTGATATGCCAATTGCTATTTACCCTTCATAAGGACCCTTTTCATCGAATCCGCTCCGACTAAAGTGGGAGAGACGGCACCCGCTAGCCACCTTATGCACCAAGTGCATGTCGGCCGGTGGAACCTGTCTCACGTGAAGAGTACGTAAGGTCGGTCCGGCCGCTTCATCCCACAATACCGTCAAACAAGATTGGACTAGTAACGGTAAGCATATTGAACAAAATCAACGCCCACAACTACTTTGTGTTCTACTCGCAAAGAATCTACGAATAGACCTAGCTCATGATGCCATCATTGGGGAACGAGCAGAAATTCAAAATTTTCCTACGTGTCACCAAGATCTATCTATGGAGAAACCAGCAACGAGGGAAGGAGAGTGCATCTACATACCCTTGTAGATCGCTAAGCGAAGCTGCTCAAGAGAACGGGGTTGAAGGAGTCGACTCATCGTGATCCATATCACCGAGATCCTAGTGCCGAACGGACGACACCTCCGCGCTCAACACACGCACAACCCGGTGACGCCTCCCATGCCTTGATCCAGCAAGGAGAGAGGAGAGGTTGAGGAAGACTCCATCCAGCAGCAGCACAACGGCGTGGTGGTGATGGAGGAGCGTGGCAATCTGCGCAGGCTTCGCCAAGCACCGCGGGAGAGGAGGAGGGCTTGGGAGAGGGGAGGGCTGCGCCGAACTCTGTGCGGCTGCCTCCCACCCTCCACTATTTATAGGTGGGGGAAGGGGGCCGGCCCCCAGATCCCATCTAGGGTTGGGGGCGGCCAAGGGGGAGGAGTGCCTCCCAAGTCAAGTGGAGGCCCTCCCTTTAGGGTTTTCCTCCCATGCGATGGGCCTTGGGGGCTGGTGCCCTGGCCCATTAAGGCTAGGGCGCCCCCACAGTCCATGCTACTGTATTGGACGTGGTGGAACACTTCCGACCTCCTGACCCCTCCGAATCCTTCTGAACCTTCCGAAGCTTCCTCGCTACAATACCGAAAAACCTGAACTTTTCCTAACCCAACAAGAACTTTCCATATATAAATCTTTACCTCCGGACCATTCCGGAACTCCTCGTGACGTCTGGGATCTCATACGGCATTCAACAACATTTGGTAACCACATACAAACTTCCTTTATAACCCTAGCGCCATCGAACCTTATGTGTAGACCCTACGGTTCGGGAACCATGCGCACATGACCGAGACAACTCTCCGCCAATAACCAACAGCGGATCTGGATACCCATGTTGGCTCCTACATGTTCCACGATGATCTCATCGGATGAACCACGATGTCGAGGATTCAATCAATCCCGTATTCAATTCCCTTTGTCTAACGGTATTGTACTTGCCCGAGATTCGATCGTCGGTATACCGATACCTTGTTCAATCTCGCTACGGCAAGTCTCTTTACTGTTCCGTAACACATCATCTCGTGATCAACCCCTTGGTCACATTGTGCACATTATGATGATGTCCTACCGAGTGGGCCCAGAGATACCTCTCTGCTTATACGGAGTGGCAAATCCCAGTCTCGATTCGTACCAACCCAATGACACTTTCGGAGATACCTGTAGTGCACCTTTATAGTCACCCGCCATTACGCCAGACGCTTGGTACACCCAAAGCATTCCTACGGTATCCGGAGTTGCACAATCTCATGGTCTAAGGAAAAGATACTTGACATTAGAAAAGCTTTAGCATACCTAACTACACGATCTCTATGCTAGGCTTAGGATTGTCTTGTCCATCACATCATTCTCCTAATGATGTGATCCCGTTATCAATGACATCCAATGTCCATGGTCGAAACCGTAACCATCTATTGATCAACGAGCTAGTCAACTAGAGGCTTACTAGGACATGGTGTTGTCTATGTACCTACACATGTATCTGAGTTTCCTATCAATACAATTATAGCATGGATAATAAACGATTATCATGAACAAGGAAATATAATAATAACTTATTTATTATTGCCTCTAGGGCATATTTCCAACACGTATCGCCAATCTTGCCTTCCACGCCAAGGAAAGTCCCATCCGGACACGGGACGAAGTCTTCAATCTTGTATCTTCAAAGTCTTGGAGTCCGCCGATGATGATAGTTCGGCTGTCCGGACACCCCTAGTCCGGGACTCCTCAAGAGCCCCTAACCAGGCTTCAATGACGACGAGTCCGACGCAGATATTGTCTTTTAAGAAACGACAACTTAGGTTTCTCCAAACCATAGTTCAAACGGTGTCGTCTCAACGGAATTACGTGGTGCCCTATTTTAAAGTGAATGCGGTTGTCTCTAATGCCTAACCCATGAACGATAGTGGTAATTCGATAAGAGACATCATGGTACGCACCATATCCAATAGGGTGCAACTATGATGTTCGGACACACCATCACATTATGGTGTTCCAGGCGGTATTAATTGTGAAACAATTTCCACAATGTCTTAACTGCGTGCCAAAGCTCGTAACTTAGATACACATCTCTATGATCATATCATAGACATTTTTATCCTCTTGTCACAATGATCTTCAACTTCACTCTGAAATTACTTGAACCATTCAATAATTCAGACTTGTGTTTCATCAAGTAAATACACTCAGTATCTACTCAAATCATCCGTGAAGTAAGAACATAACGATATTCACTGCATGCCTCAGCACTCATTGGACTACACACATCAAAATGTGTTACTTCCAACAAGTTGCTATCTTGTTCCATTTTACTGAAAACGAGGCTTTTCAGTCATCTTGCCCATGTGGTATGATTTGCATATCTCAAGTGATTCAAAATCAAGTGAGTCCAAACGATCCATCTGCATGGAGTTTCTTCATGCGTATACACCAATAGACATGGTTCGCATGTATCAAACTTTTCAAAAATGAGTGAGTCCAAAGATCCATCAACATGGAGCTTCTTCATGCGTTTTATACCAATATGACTTACATGGCAGTGCCACAAGTAAGTGGTACTATCATTACTATCTTATATCTTTTGGCATGAAAATGTGTATCACTACGATCGAGATTCAATAAACCATTCCTTTAGGTGCAAGACCACTGAAGGTATTATTCACATAAATAGAGTAACCATTATTCTCCTTAAATGAATAACCGTATTGCAATAGACATAATCCAATCATGTCTATGCTCAACGCAAACACCAAATGACAATTATTCAGGTTTAATACTAATCTTGATGGTAGAGGGAGCGTGCGATGTTTGATCACATCAAACTTGGAAACACTTCCAACATATATCGTCAGCTCACCTTTAGCTAGTCTCCGTTTATTCCATAGCTCTTTTATTTCGAGTTACTAACACTTAGCAACTGAACCGGTATCTTAATACCCTGGTGCTACTAGGAGTACTAGTAAAGTACACATTAACATAATGTATATCCAATATACTTCTATCGACCTTGCCAGCCTTCTCATCTACCAAGTATCTAGGGTAATTCCGTTCTAGTGACTGTTCCCCTTATTGCGGAAGCACTTAGTCTCGGGTTTGGGTTCAACCTTGGGTTTCTTCACTAGAGCAGCAGCTGATGTGCCGTTTCATGAAGTATCCCTTCTTGCCCTTGCCCTTCTTGAAACTAGTGGTTTCACCAACCATCAACAATTGATGCTCCTTCTTGATTTCTACTTTCGCGGTGTCAAATATCGCGAATATCTCAGGGATCATCATATCTATCCCTGATATGTTATAGTTCATCACGAAGCTCTAGTAGCTTGGTGGCAATGACATTGGAGAAACATCACTATCTAAACTGGAAGATCAACTCCCACTCAATTAAAGTGATTGTTGTACTCAGACAATCTGAGCACAAGCTCAACAATTGAGATTTTCTCCCTTAGTTTGCAGGCTAAGAAAATCGTCGGAGGTCTCATACCTCTTGACGTGGGCACGAGCCTGAAATCCCAATTTCAGCCCTCGAAACATCTCATATGTTCTGCGACATTTCGAAAACGTCTTTGGTGCCTCAACTCTAAACCGTTCAACTGAACTATCACGTAGTTATCAAAACGTGTATGCCCGATGTTCGCAACATCCACAAACGACGTTTGGGGTTCAACACACTGAGCGGTGCATTAAGGACATAAGCTTTCTACTGTCCGCATAATCGCTATTGTCAACTTTCAACTATATTTTCTCTAGGAACATATCTAAACAGTGGAACTAAAGCGCGAGCTTATGACATAATTTGCAAAGATCTTTTGACTATGTTCAGGATAATTAAGTTCATCTTATGAACTCCCACTCAGATAGACATCCCTCTAGTCATCTAAGTGATTACATGATCCGAGTCAACTAGGCCGTGTCCGATCATCACGTGAGACGGACTAGTCATCATCGGTGAACATCTTCATGTTGATCGTATCTACTATACGACTCATGCTCGACCTTTCGGTCTCTGTGTTCGAGGCCATGTCTGTACATGCTAGGCTCATCAAGTTAACCCTAAGTGTTTTGCATGTGTAAAACTGTCTTACACCGTTGTATGTGAGCGTAAGGATCTATCACACCGATCATCACATGGTGCTTGAAGCATTTAACTTTAGCAACGGTGCACAGTTAGGGAGAACACTTCTTGAAATTGTTGTGAGGATCATCTTATTTACTACCGTCGTTCTAAGTAAACAAGATGCATAAACATGATATACATCACATGCAATCAAATAGTGACATGATATGGCCAATATCATTTTGCTCCTTTGATCTCCATCTTGAGGCTCCATGATCATCATCGTCACCGGCATGACACCATGATCTCCATCATCATGATCTCCATCATCGTGTCTTCATGAAGTTGTCTCGCCAACTATTACTTCTACTACTATGGCTACGGTTAGCAATAAAGTAAAGTAATTACATGGCGTTGTTCAATGACACGCAGGTCATACAATAAATAAAGACAACTCCTATGGCTCCTGCGGTTGTCATACTCATCGACATGCAAGTCGTGAATCCTATTACAAGAACATGATCAATCTCATACATCACATATCATTCATCACATTCTTCTTGGCCATATCACATCACAAAGCATACCCTGCAAAAACAAGTTAGGCGTCCTCTAATTGTTGTTTGCATGTTTCTACGTGGCTGCTATGGGTTTCTAGCAAGAACGTTTCTTACCTCGCAAAACCACAACGTGATATGCCAATTGCTATTTACCCTTCATAAGGACCCTTTTCATCGAATCCGTTCCGACTAAAGTGGGAGAGACGGCACCCGCTAGCCACCTTATGCACCAAGTGCATGTCGATCGGTGGAACCTGTCTCACGTGGAAATGCGTGTAAGGTCGGTCCGGCCGCTTCATCCCACAATACCGTCGAAACAAGATTGGACTAGTAACGGTAAGCATATTGAACAAAATCAACGCCCACAACTACTTTGTGTTCTACTCGTGCAAAGAATCTACGCAATAGACCTAGCTCATGATGCCACTGTTGGGGAGCGTGGCAGAAATTCAAAATTTTCCTCGTGTCACCAAGATCTATCTATGGAGAAACCAGCAGCGAGGGAAGGAGAGTGCATCTACATACCCTTGTAGATCGCTAAGCGGAAGCGTTCAAGAGAACGGGGTTGAAGGAGTCGTACTCGCCGTGATCCATATCACCGAGATCCTAGTGCCGAGCAGACGACACCTCCGCGTTCAACACACGTACAACCGGTGGCGTCTCCCATGCCTTGATCCAGCAAGGAGAGAGGAGAGGTTGAGGAAGACTCCATCCAGCAGCAGCACAACGGCGTGGTGGTGATGGAGGAGCGTGGCAATCCTGCAGGGCTTCGCCAAGCACCGCGGGAGAGGAGGAGGGCTTGGGAGAGGGGGAGGGCTGCGCCAGAACTTCTGGTGCGGCTGCCCTCCCACCCCTCCACTATTTATAGGTGGGGGGAAAAGGGGGGCCGGCCCCCCTAGATCCCATCTAGGGTTGGGGCGGCGGCCAAGGGGGGAGGAGTGCCTCCCAAGTCAAGTGGAGGCCCTCCCCCTTTAGGGTTTTCCCCTCCCATGCGCATGGGCCTTGGGGGGGCTGGTGCCCCTGGCCCATTAAGGCTAGGCGCCCCCTACAGTCCATGCTACTGTATTGGACGTGGTGGAACAATTTCGGACCTCCGGACCCCTCCGAATCCTTGGAACCTTCAGAAGCTTCCTTACAATACCGAAAAAACCTGAACTTTTTCCGGAACCCGAACAAGAACTTTCCATATATAAATCTTTACCTCCGGACCATTCCGGAACTCCTCGTGACGTCTGGGATCTCATACGGCATTCCGAACAACATTTGGTAACCACATACAAACTTCCTTTATAACCCTAGCGTCATCGAACCTTAAGTGTGTAGACCCTACGGGTTCGGGAACCATGCAGACATGACCGAGACAACTCTCCGGCCAATAACCAACAGCGGGATCTGGATACCCATGTTGGCTCCCACATGTTCCACGATGATCTCATCGGATGAACCACGATGTCGAGGATTCAATCAATCCCGTATTCAATTCCCTTTTGTCTAACGGTATTGTACTTGCCCGAGATTCGATCGTCGGTATACCGATACCTTGTTCAATCTCGTTACCGGCAAGTCTCTTTACTCGTTCCGTAACACATCATCTCGTGATCAACCCCTTGGTCACATTGTGCACATTATGATGATGTCCTACCGAGTGGGCCCAGAGATACCTCTCTGTTTATACGGAGTGGCAAATCCCAGTCTCGATTCGTGCCAACCCAACAGACACTTTCGGAGATACCTGTAGTGCACCTTTATAGTCACCCAGTTACGTTGTGACGTTTGGTACACCCAAAGCATTCCTACGGTATCCGGGAGTTGCACAATCTCATGGTCTAAGGAAAAGATACTTGACATTAGAAAAGCTTTAGCATACTGAACTACGATCTCTATGCTAGGCTTAGGATTGGGTCTTGTCCATCACATCATTCTCCTAATGATGTGATCCCGTTATCAATGACATCCAATGTCCATGGTCAGGAAACCGTAACCATCTATTGATCAACGAGCTAGTCAACTAGAGGCTTACTAGGGACATGGTGTTGTCTATGTACCTACACATGTATCTGAGTTTCCTATCAATACAATTATAGCATGGATAATAAACGATTATCATGAACAAGGAAATATAATAATAACTTATTTATTATTGCCTCTAGGGCATATTTCCAACACGTATCGCCAATCTTGCCTTCCACGCCAAGGAAAGTCCCATCCGGACACGGGACGAAGTCTTCAATCTTGTATCTTCAAAGTCTTGGAGTCCGGCCGATGATGATAGTTCGGCTGTCCGGACACCCCCTAGTCCGGGACTCCCTCAGTAGCCCCTGAACCAGGCTTCAATGACGACGAGTCCGACGCGCATATTGTCTTCAGCATTGCAAGGCGGGTTCCTCCTCTGAATAATTTATAGAAGATTGTGAACACCAGGATAGTGTCCGTCTCTGCAAAATAAATTCCACATTCCACCGTAGAGAGAATAATATTATCACAAGTTCAATCTGCTGACGTATTTCGTGGCGTGACGTCACACCACGACCACTAGTAGAAAAAGGGTCAAATGTGAGACACATTAGTCCCGGTTTGTAACAGAACCGGCACATTAGTCCATTAGTGCCGGTTCCGACGGCTAGCCGGGAGGAGCTCTTTAGTACCGGTTCGTGGCAAACCTTTAGCACCGGTTCGTGCCACGAACCGGTACTAATGAGAGTGGTGGCAGGATGTTGTCGAAATGGGGCCCTTCCAGCACCTTTAGTACCGGTTAGTAGCACGAACCAGTACTAAATAATCGTCCTATACAAATCCTTCGTCCACCCGCACTCTGTTCTTCCCCTTTTCCCTCTCCCTCTCCTCTGTTCTTCCCTTCTTCCTCTTGAGTTCATCACAAAATTTGCCCCAAATTTTTCAAGATTTGAGCCCTCATCCATTCAAATGATCACCAAGGTTAGCAACTTTGTCCTTTCATCTCTCATTGCTAGATTAGCTCTTGCATTGGTTTATATAGTGATTAATTGTGGGTTTTAGTAATTTGGGAGGAATTATATGTGGTAGTATTTGATTTATATGCAATTTGAGGTCAAAATAACACTTAGTTTGCATATGTAGGTGTGGTTTACTTAGTGCCTTCTAAATCTCTGTCGTAACCATCGTCGATCGCCCGCACCGTCCCGTCGCTGGCACCACCTTGTGGTGAGCCTCTTGTTCATGAAATTTTATATAAAAAATTGATGTTTGTGTGATTTGGATATATAGTTACTCGTATAATAATTATCTTACCCGTACGTTGTTTGTTATACATAGTGCCATGGTTTTGATATCCGTCCCCATCGGCCCTCGTCCTTGTTATGATTCGGATGTGGTATATTCTTTTCTAAAACTATTTGTTGCATTTCGTGTTTATGACAAATTATGCCCATCAAGTTGACATAGATATTTTTATCTAGGAGGTATGTGAACCGGAAATCCCAACCGACCCTATTGTCGAGAGGTTAAATTTAGTTGAAAGAGAAAACGAGTACTTGAAAGAAAAATTGAAAAGAATTGAGGGGGGGAAGATGGAATTGGAGTTGCATGTTGCCGATGTAAATCGATGATCACAAGATCAAGATGGAGAAAATGCGCTTGAAGATTAGAAAGATTAGAAAATATGCCATCGATAGTGAGGCTTGGTATCATTATGCTGTTGGATCAATTGTTACCTTAGTTGCGATCTTGATCGCATTTGTTGTTGCATTTAAATGCTTTAGCTAGAGAGTTATTTGTTTGTTGCATTTAAGTGTTGTATGAACTTGTATTAATTTGGTCTATTCGATGTTGTGTAATGAAGATGAGCCGGCAATGGATGTACGATGACCGATGCTCTCCCAGTTCGTTGAGGGCGTGCATACTTTTCGCTTATGGCTGAGGCAAACAAGCGGGCGGATGGTTTTATGCCTTGTCCATGTGCGGGTTGTAGAATGGTCGCAATTACTCTCGTCAAGAACCATTCACGTCCACCTGTTTGAGTCGGTTTCATGCCCCACTATAATGTTTGGACCAAGCACGGAGAAAGAGGGGTTATGATGGAAGACAATGAAGAAGAAGAGGACGACGACAGCTATCCTGGCCATGGGTTCCCTGAATACGATGATACAACAATGGGGGAAGAAGCTGAGCCGGTAATGCGGGAAGAAGCTGGGCCGGCAATGCTGGAGGAAGCTGAAGAAGAGGCATCAGATGAGCCCGTTGATGATCTAGGTCGGGCCATTGCCGATGCAAAGAGAAACTGCGCAAGTGATTTGGAGAAGAAGAAGTTGCAGCGCATGTTAGAGGATCACAAAAAATTGTTGTACCCGAATTGCGTAGGTGACAAGACAAAGCTGGGCACCACACTGTAATTGCTGCAATGGAAGGCAGAGAATGGTGTATCTGACAAGGGATTTGGAAAGTTGCTGGTAATGATAAAGGATATGCTTCCAAAGGACAACGAATTACCCGAGAGTACGTACGAAGCAAAGAAGGTTGTCTGCCCTCTAGGGTTAGAGGTGCAGAAGATACATGCATGCCCTAATGATTGCATCCTCTACCGCGGTGAGTACGAGGATTTAAACGCTTGCTCGGTATGTGGTGCATTGCGCTATAAGATCAGCCGCGATGAGCATGGTGATGTCGAGGGCGAGCGCCCCAGGAAGAAGATTCCTGCCAAGGTGATGTGGTATTCTCCTATAATACCACGGTTGAAACGTTGTTCCAAAACAAAGAGCATGCCAAGGTGATGCGATGGCACGAGAGAAGACCGTAAGAAAGACGGAAAGTTGAGAGTACCGGTGACGGGTCGCAGTGGAGAAAATCGAAAGAAAGTATGGGAAGGAGTTTGCGGATGACGCAAGGAGCGTATGGTTTGGTCTAAGCGCAGATGGCATTAATCCTTTTGGGGAGCAGAGCAGCAACCATAGCACCTGGCCTGTGACTCTATGTTTGTATAACCTTCCTCCTTGGTTGTGCATGAAGCGGAAGTTCATTATGATGCGGTGCTCATCCAAGGCCCTAAGCAACCCGGCAACGACATTGATGTGTACCTAAGGCCATTAGTTGAAGAACTCTTACAACCGTGGAATGGAACAGGTGTGCGTCGTGGGATGAGCACATGGGGAAGAATTTGACCTAAAGGCATTGCTGTTCGTGACCATCAATGATTGGCCTGCTCTCAAGAACCTTTCGGAGACAGACAAACAAGGGATACCGCGGATGCACGCACTGTTTGGATGATACCGACATTATATATTTGAATAGTTGTATGAATAATGTGTACCTGGGACATCGTCGATTTCTTCCGAGCAGGCATCCCGTAAGAAAGAAAGGCAAGCATTTCAAAGGTGAGGCGGATCACCGGACGAAGCCTCGCCACCGTACTGGTGCTGATGTACATGATATGGTCACGAACAACACCGGAGAGGGTGATATGATATTCGATCGCGACGACCGAATTGATGAAGTCATGAACTACGATTATGACGATGACGAAGAACATGTTGATCCTGAAACAACAAAGACCGGCGAGGTATATATATTTATATAAGCAGGTATCTGGTGATCATCACATGTTTTAAATGACTTGAAGATATATTAACGAATCGATCTTTGTTCTTTCAGCCATCCGGATCGAGCAAATCTTCAGGCAAAAGGACGAAACGAGGCCGAACAAAAAGTTGAAGGAGGCGTAAAGTACAATATCGAGGCAGTCGGACCTAATGGAGAACCATTAGCGCCTAAGAAGATTGCGGACAAGTTCATTAAATCGGTCATGGAGTTCTTGTGAAGGACCAACTCGATCTCCCTTCAAGAATGGAGAGAGCCAGCAAAAGACAAAGGACAAAAAGGCAAAGAGTACGCTGCTCCACGTCCGATGTTACTTTTGTCGACAAGAATCAAAAAGATCTGCTTTGGGATACTCTCATGGAACATTTCACCCTACGGATCATTTCACGAAGCGGATGTGCAGAAAGTCAAGGGCGCTGCTCTTAGGAAGATGGCGGTTGCATTCAAGAACCACAAGAATCGTGAATGGGACAAATACGTCAAGGAGGAAGGAAGACTCCGAGATTCGAGGAACACTAGAGAACCAACGTGCTCATTGGGACGATTTACGTGAAATTCAAGGATTGGAATTAGCTAAGGAACGGTCGAGAATAAACAAGAAGAATGCCGAAAAAGGATAAGTTCCATAAGCTGGGGCCAGGTGGCTATCGGTGGCAATGCCTAAGTGGGATAAGTCTGAGAAAGAGATGGAGGATGCAGGTGCCACTCCGGTTACTAAGAGCTGGCCCCCAGTCGTCGGACTTGGTTCTATGCGCATGGGGGAGTTGGACCCAAGACGGGCAATGTTTCGACGAGGGCAAGTCTGAAGGAGCTGACGATGCGATACTTGTTGCAATAGAAGAGGCACCATCGGGGTGTTCCAGCCCAACAGAGAGAACGACGAGCTTACGCGTGCCACGGGAAATCTGAACACCGGGAAGAACACGAGGCAAGGGCGCTATTCCATGGTATGAGGGGTTTTCAGACCGGAACACCGACTACAGAACCCGCGAGAAAAGAAGATTGCGGAGTAGAAGAAGAGGAAGATGGAGGAGGAGCAGAGGAAGCGGGACTATGAACGCCTTCAAGGCCTAGAAGCAAGTCAAGCGGAATTGGTAGTCAAATTCCAGCGGCAGCAGGAGTAGATCGACTCACTTACCCAGCAAAGGAGGTCTCAGCAGCTGCAGCAGCTAGCGAATGATCCAGCATTGGATAGCACCGCCCCATCCATGCCGAGAAGCAGCGTGGGTTCCGCCCCGGACGACGCAATGCTGGGTAGATACCCCGTGGATGACATCACGGAGAACACTAGCTGCGAGCTACACGTCAAAATGAAGAACATATCCATGAAGGTGGCGGACGGCGTTGCTTTTCTAGTTACCCCCAAAGCAACCTACCATTGCATCCCGATTCCAGAAGGCTATGCTTGTGTCATGGTTGACGAGGTGGTGCACCATATTCGGGCTAGAGCTTGACATTCCCGGAGGTGAGGACGGCGCTTTCTGAGACGCCAACCATCGTATCATCCTATGGAAAAAGGATTGCATCATCTTCAAGGCCACCGACACGCGTCATCCGACTCCTCGTCAAGTCCGCCACCGAGTCAGCAGTCTCCCGCTCCTGCAAGTCCACCAAGTCCGCAAAGTGTCGCCACTCCTCCTCAAAGTCCGCAAAGTGTCGCCCCTCCTCCTCCTCCAAGTCCACCACAGCGTCAGACGTCCACTCTTCCTCCAAGTCCGGCACAACCTCAGGCCACTCCTCCTCCAAGTCCGGCACAGCTTCAGGCGGCCACTCCTCCTCGTCCAACTCAGCCCCGTCAGCCGGCATCTCCGCCGCCTCAGCAATCGCAGAAGAGACACCCCGCAGCTATGGTGCGTAGCGGTACGAGTCGAGGTAGTACAGGAAGTATAGGTGGAGGCAAGCGATATAAATATGGTCCAAGCCTCACGCCTCTTCCGTAGAGGTCTTATGACAGGTCCGAGGAGGAAATCGCAGCCATATCGAAGTACGAGGTGGAAGCCCATTTTGCACCGAAACCGCCACCGCCGCCAAGGGAGAAAGTGCCTGAGGAAACGATTGACCACTTCATTCGTATGGCTCAACCACCAGCTCCCAAGCCTATTGACACAGACTATGAGCGCCACATCAGGAAGTTAAATCGAGCACGTCTACGTAAGGAGGCGATCTCGGGATCGAGCAAACAAGAAGCAGCTGTCAAAAAATGCGGGAAAAACCATTCCCCAGCTGGGAGAACAGGCGCATAATCGATCCCTCGCTTGTTGTGCCAACAACACGTGATAATCTGTGCCCAATATTATTGTGGGCAAACAGTTTACGTTCCTGAGGTGGGCAATGTGGTAATAACGGAGGACCATATAATGCAGGATGAAGTTCTCAAAATCACCGTTGGACAACTCCTCGAGATCGAGCCCATGCCTGTGCTTAGAGAGGATGAAATAAAACGGAAATATGTCCGGGGCCAACCTTTGGTCGAGCCAGACAAGGTCAAGAACCTCCCAACGAGAATGTATGAATTGCATCAATGGTACATGAACATTACCAAGATTTCCGATCGATTGTCCCTCATGGTGAATGTCAAGGAGGAGCATTACTTCCATGACAAAGCTGTGTCCGTTGAGTATTCTGAACTGTTTCAGTTATACAATCAAGACGCTTTCGACAAATCTATCGCCGAGTTGCTATTGTACGTAAGTGATTTCTTTCTGTAATTTAAGTTTCAAGCTAGCTATCTGATCCTTTTGATCAATCATTACCTGTAATTATCCTCACTATATTCTTTTACGTGGTATTATATGCAGGATGAAGATATATGAAATGAGAAAAGGTGGGCGCTTTGGCATTGGGTTCATTGACCCAAACACGTTAATGAATACACATGGAAAGTAAATCCACGTTATCAAAAGGGCGAGAGGACAACATGCTAGAGTTCTTGAAGCGCCTCAAATACAATGAAGATATACTACTTCCTTACAACTTCGGTGAGTCACACTGTCTTGTACTACAAATTCTCTGTTTTGCCTACTAGCTAGCTACATGTTTTTTCTTTACATATGCCCGCTTAATTAAGACATACAAACGTGTGTGCATGCAGATTTCACTGGGTCTTGTGTATCATTAAAGTTGACGCCGGAACAGTTGAAATACTGGACTCACTACTCAAAGAAAAACTGACTATAACATCTTGTTTGGGATAGTCAACAGGTAATTCCAATCATTATTAACTATATATCTCGGCCTATTTAGTTCGTCATTTTTCATGATATGAACTATTTAATAACCCCTTTATTCATTTTCTTTGTCGGCGGGCAGGGCTTGGGCAAGGTTCATCAGCGTCACGGAAGGCGAATGGAAACAAAAGCTTAAATGGTTTCGACCCAAGGTAAGTAATTAAGTAGTACTAGCTAGCTAGCTAGCTGCCATCTCTTTAATTATCATGCTTGATTAATTATTATCTGATCAAATTCCATTCTCGTAAAGGCCCTCAAGCAGGCGCGAGGACTGATCTGTGTGCATTCTGCGTTTGCGAGAACATTAGCATGATGGCGTCCTAAAGGAGCAGATCTCAAAGACAGGAATGGGTACGCTTGTCAAAATACTATTCACAATTTTTACACCATTATCGATATCTACTCACACAACTAATACACATGCATATTGATCTCCTTCTTAACAGTTCACAGAGGTGCGGGAGAAGCTCCTAGAAACGGAGCGCGTAGAAGCACTTCAAGAGGAAATAGCGGGATTTTTGCTCGACCAGGTCATAAATCCAAAGGGAGAATACTATTACCCGCTACCGCACCCATCGTGCTCCGAAGGCACCAATTAGGCTAATGCCACTGGCTCCGAAGGCAACATGCATATGTAGGAGAAATTGTATATAGCTATACATGTGTGTATGTGTGAATTAATTAGTATGATGGTTTGTGAGACATTGATGATATATATATATGCATGATTGGTTCTACTAGAAATTCTATATATATATAGCTATATATATGCATAACGTGTACAATGTGTAGTATCGTAAAATACCAGCAAGCGAAAAAGAATTAAATTGATAACACAAATTTAATTGAAAAATAAAAATAAAACAAAAACCACAAACATTTAGTACCGTTGGTGTTACCAACGGTACTAAAACTCCGCCTCGGAGCTGCCTCGTGCCACGTGGTTGGCCTTTAGCACCGGTTCGTGCTGAACCGGTACTAAAGGGGGGCTTTAGTGACCACACTTTAGTGCGGTTGTGGAACCGCACTAAAAGGCATTACTTAACCGTGCTATTGCCCGGTTCTGCACTAGTGAACCAAGCCTTTACTTGAATCGTTTTTATTATACCACCTCAGCGCGTTTAGCGAAGCGGTTTCCTTGGCACGTCTTGTCGAAGCAGAGATCGTGTTCCCCTTATTCCGGGATTCCCATTAATACGGACATGGGTAACCCAACCGCGCCATTGATTGCGGCGCTTGGGAGAAAAGCGAGTTTTATCAGGCCGGTGGGGGCGCATAGCTTCGTCTGCCCATATATAAGGGGATAAGGATCCACCTTTTTACCTACGCCTTCTTCCTCCTTTGCTTATCCATCTCCGCACACTCGAGCTCAAGCGCCCAAGTTCGCACATCTCACCTCAACCTCCTCCAACTATGTCCGGAGCGGGAGGCAAGTGGATGGCCTCCTCCGTTACGGAGGGGCACATCAAGAAGCTGCGCAGCGCCGGATATCTGTCCAGCGACATCGCGCACCGGCTCCCCGATGAGGGGCAGCCCATCTCCACCCCTAGGCCCCATGAGAGGGTAGTATTCCTTCCCCATTTCCTCCGCGGACTGGACTTCCCACTTCACCCCTTTGTCCAGGGGCTCATGTTCTACTACGGCCTGGATTTTCATGATCTGGCCCCGAATTTCATCCTCAACATCACGGCGTTTATCGTCGTGTACGAGGCCTTCCTCTGCATCCAGCCCCACTTCAGCTTGTGGCTCAAGACCTTCAATGTTAAGCCGAAGGTTGTGAAGGGGAGTCAAGCGGAGTGCGGAGGCGCCATGGTGGGCAAGATACCCAACGTCACTTAGCTCGAGGGCGCCTTCGTGGAAACCATCAAGGGGTGGCAATCGGGGTGGTTCTACATCACCGAGCCACGTGACCCTAAATGGGCAGCGGCCCCCGAATTCAGATCTGGCATCCCCACACGGCTCACCTCTTGGAAAGAGAGTGGCCTGACTTGGGGCGATTCGGAGGAGCTGACCGGACTCCAAGCCTGCATCCAGAAGCTGGTGAACAAGAAGGTCAAGCTTGTCAACGTAGTCCAGGTCATGCTCATCCGCCGGATTCTCCCGTGCCAACAACGGGCCTTTAAATTGTGGGAGTTTGATCTGGCTCAGCACCGAACCTTGAGCGGGATCTTCGACACTAGGTACGAAGATGCCTGGAAGGTGCTGTTTAAGGGCGCCGAAGCTCCCGCATCCGCTACCGAAGATCGCGGATTCAGCTCGCAGCGCCAGGCTAGCGAGGTAAGCGATTCTACCCTTTACGGGACACTTGTTTTTCATAGTTTGACTCTATGCGGGATCTAAAATCCCTCTCCTTTGACAGGACTGGCTAAAGAAGGCCGAGCAGACTAACTGTCCGGCCCCTTTGCCAGAAGACCCAGAGGACGCCCGTTTAGCGGGGCTGCTGGTTCCGGCACTCCATGTGGTGCCGGAGAAGAAGGCCAAGAAGGAGGCCACGGGCACTCGAAAGAGTTCCCGTTTTCAGGTGTCCGATGACTCCGAGGCGGACTCCTCCCCCGAGGACGAGGAGGAGAAGAAAAAGGCCTCTCCCCCAGCGGGGGGAGGGAAGAAAAGGAGGGCCTCCCCAACGAGGGAGGCCGAAGGGTCCAAGAAGGGAAGAACTCTTCCCCCGGACTGTTCCGCCAACGCCGGTGCCGACGACGAGGATTGGCCTCCAAGGGCCAAGCCCTGGCGAGATCGTAAGTATCCGAACTCCCGAATGACTTCATGATTTTTTCTTTTTGCCACATGGTGTCTTTCTAACGCCGCATACAACCCTGCAGTCCGCCCAAGGACGATCTTCCCGCTTCGTCGAGCGGGTCCTTGGGCTCGTCGGATGTGAACAGTACTTCACTTCCAACCACCTCCTCTCCCCGTGACGCTGATGATGCCGAGGTGGGATCCCAGAGAGGGACCCACCCGGAGGAGAAGGACCCGGAGGTGCCACAGGGCGACCTCCCGGACTTCGTGCCGGACTCCGCACCGGAACCTGCAGTGGTTCCGGAGTCCGGCGGGCAGCCCCTTCGCAAGAAGGGCAAGACCGTGGCGCCGGCGGCCTCCGTCCAACCAGAGGCGCCGGATAACCTGCTGGAGGCGCTCAACGGTGCTTCCATCAAGGAGGAACACCGCACTGTTATGAGTGCGGTGATTCAGAAGGTTCAGCTTGCCAAAAGCGGGCTGACCGAAGCCTGCAGCAGCCTTCTATCAGGCTTTGAGGTAAGAATATTAATATATGTAAAATAGTACCGCATAGACAGTAGCCCCTGATGCTTGGTTCGGTGTTCGGAAAGAAAAGCCGGACTGAGGATCTGAAAAGATATACGCAGGAGTCTTAATAAATATGTCAATATGGGAGTGCAGGCTGCGCTGCTGACCTCTGCCGCACTGACTGCGGAGGTCAATGCTTTGAAGCAAAGCCTCGAGCGGTCCGAGAACAAGCTCGGCCGTGCCAAGAAGCAGCTCGAGGACAAGGAAGGTGAGTAACACCTTATTAAAGTTGTACCTTACAGAAAAGGATTTGGTTGCAAGAGAAATGACAAGGATAACGTGGGTACTTCAGGGGCCACGAACGAGGTGGCGACCCTGAAGGAGGCTGTGTCCGCGGCTGAACGTAATGCGGCCGTGGAGCGCGCAGGGCGAGAGGAGCAGGAGGCGCGGGTGGCGGAGGTACAACAAGAGCTCCAGGCTCTCATGGAAAAGCATGTGAGTTTGGAGCATGACTCGAAGACTCGAGAGTCCGAGCTTGCATTGGCTCTTGAGAGCGCCAAAGCCGCTAAGGCCGAAGCCCACAAAGCCCTTCAGGAAATCGAGGCGTTGAAGAAAATAGCGGCGGGTAAGGCATTTTTCATGCAAAGCAAGCATGTGAATGTGAATTACCTGTTACTTACCCGAATTCGGAGCTCTCCAGGAGCGTTCGCAGATCTGCCCCGCAGAGTGTCCGATGATGCCGCTTTCCACAGGGTCGAGGAGGGGAGTTCGACGGAGAAGGTCTTCTGGTCTCAGTATGCTGAGGCCGGACATCCGGTGCCCCTTAGCGACCAGCTGAAGCAGCTGGTCGAGCTCCACAAGGTTGCCGAACAGGCCATGAAGGGCCTCATAGTTCGGCTGTGGCCCAATGAGGCCATGCCTGGGAGCTACTTCGGCCTGATGCGACGGTTGGTGGATGCTTGTCCATGGGTTGAGATCATCAAGCGATCCGCCTGTATTGAAGGTGCCCGTCGGGCCCTCGCCCGTGCTAAGGTGCACTGGGGCAAGATGGATGCGGAGAAGCTTGTGACGGATGCGCCACTGCCGGACAATGAGTATCGCACGCCTGAGATGTATTACAAGAGTGTCCTGAAGGGTGCCCGCACTATTGCGGGTGAGTGCTCTAATAATGTAATATTTGAGTAGACTCGCATTTTGTTATCCTGTGCACTAAAAACTTTGTTCATATGCGCTAAGCAACGCTTGTTGATTTAAAATATTACCTTCTGTGCGGCTGGTTATCAAATCTGAGAGATGGCAAGTCATCGGCTTCAGCCCCCATGCCGCGAGTGCTGGGGTGTTCGGGATAAATTTGAGCACTCTTGTTCCCATATTTGGGTCCATCTAGGGAGGCGCTCAACACAACGAACTAGGCAACCAGACTTATAATGCTTGAACACTCTCACTTAGCCATAGAATTCTATAATTTTAAATTTTGGCGAAGCCCCTAGTGTTCGGAAGGCCGAGTTCGGGGCGCTATCCACGCCTGGGCCGGACAAAGCCGGTTCCTCGCTCTAAGCGGCATAAGTCTTTAGGGACTCAAAAAAACCTCTCGAACAGCGACCGGCTCTCGTCTCATCATGACAGTCAGTTTTAGCTTTCTCCACTGAGGCACTCGGCCAACTCAACCGGGGCGCAATCGCAGTGGTTCTCCTAGTGCTACCTTAGCCGATAGAACGGAACGTAAGGTACCAAAACATGGGAGCCGGGCAAACCCAACTATTGACCCAAGACATGATTCGGAGCCGATGCATATAATGCTATAAGTTCGGTGTGCCGCACTTGTGAAAGTGTTCGGACTTATCACACCATAATGTGGGGAACTTAAGCCCCTGGTGTATTTAGCCGTACCAAAGTGTACGGATGCGACATGTCATAAGTGAACATATGTATAAGAAATGAATGCGATTAGAAGCAAAAAGGTGCTGCGTTGTTTATTCAAGAAATACTGCCATGAATGTAGAACGATACAAATAGTGCGATAAGCAAGGGATGGGACTATTAAACATGTCCCCCTCTAGGGGTAGGCTGCGGAATGGTGTATAAAATAGATTTAGTGCTCGTAATTGAGACCACCTGGATATTCGTCGTAGCCTTTCATCTTCCCTGGCTGTTGCATCGTGAGTTCGGCCGGTCTACTGCCGGACAGGGCCTCTGGTGAACGGAGTCCTGTGGGTAAGAAAGAAAAAGGAAAAAAAGGAATGACACACTTGGGAGCCCCTGATGTGGTTGAGCCGCATTCTGGGCCTGTCATGGTCGTGCCCCTTCCCCTATGCCCATGGTATCTCCAGAGCGTAATGATGTACGCGAAGGACCAGTCTTGCGATCTTGCGAGGGCTGGGGTTGGGGCCGCATTGCTACGTGTGCTCGGAACGTGCCAGGTGGTCTTGTTGTAGGTTACTCCGGGCGCGTTTAGCTGTGTCCGGTCGCTTAATGGCCGGACTCGAGAATTGCCTTAAGAGGCTGCATTGTACTTCTGCCGCGAGAGCCGCTGTATGTTCCTCCGTTCGGAGGGAGCGTTCGGTGTTTCCGTTGACTGTGATGACTCCTTGAGGGCCTGGCATCTTGAGCTTGAGGTATGCGTAGTGCGGCACCGCGTTGAACTTTGCAAACGCGGTCCGTCCGAGCAGAGCATGATAGCCGATGCGGAACGGAACAATGTCGAAGATTAACTCCTCGCTTCGGAAGTTATTTGGGGATCCGAAGACCACTTCCAGTGTGACTGAGCCCGTACAATTGGCCTCCACACCTGGTATGACGCCTTTGAAGGTCGTCTTTGTGGGTTTAATCCTTGAAGGGTCTATGCCCATCTTGCGCACTGTGTCCTGATAAAGCAGGTTCAAGCTGCTGCCGCCGTCCATCAGGACTCTGGTGAGGTGAAATCCATCAACGATTGGGTCTAAAATCAATGCGGTGAATCCGCCGTGGCGGATGCTAGTGGGGTGGTCCCTTCGATCAAAAGTGATCGGGCAGGAGGACCATGGGTTGAACTTCGGGGCGACTGGCTCCATCACGTATACGTCCCTGAGTGCACGCTTCCACTCCCTCTTGGGTATGTGGGTTGCGTATATCATATTCACCATCCGCACTTGTGGGGGGAAACCCTTCTGTCCTCTATTGTTCGGCGGTCGGGTCTCTTCTTCGTCATCACTATGCAGCCCCTTGCCATTGTTTTCGGCAATTAGCTTGCCTGCCTGCTTGAATACCCAACAGTCCCTGTTGGTGTGGTTGGATGGCTTTTCGGGGGTGCCGTGTATCTGGCACGAGCGATCGAGTATTCGGTCCAAATTGGATGGACCCGTAGTAGTTCTTTTGAATGGCTTTTTCCGCTGACCGGGTTTGGATCCTCTGAATCCAGCATTGACTGCCGTATCCTCATTATTGTCGCCGTTAATGTGGCGTTTGTTCTTGTTGCGACGCGACCTGCCGTTGCGGTCCTTTGTATCCGGACTGCCAGAATTTTTGCTGAGGTTGTTGCTGCGGGCTAGCCAGCTGTCCTCTCCTGCGCAGAAGCGGGTAATGAGTGATGTGAGGGCTGCCATGAATTTCGGCTTTTCCTGTCCCAGGTGCCGGGCAAGCCACTCATCGCGGATGTTATGTTTGAAGGCCGCGAGGGCCTCTGCATCCGGACAGTCGACGATTTGATTTTTCTTAGTTAAGAACCGTGTCCAGAATTGTCTGGCCGATTCATCCGGCTGCTGAATTATGTGGCTTAGGTCGTCAGCGTCTTGTGGTTGCACATACGTGCCCTTGAAGTTATCCAGGAATGCGGCTTCCAGGTCCTCCCAACACCCAATTGATTCAGCTGGCAAGCTGTTAAGCCAATGCCGAGCTGGTCCTTTAAGCTTGAGTGGGAGGTATTTGATGGCGTGAAGATCGTCGCCGCGGGCCATGTGGATATGAAGGAGATAGTCTTCGATCCAAACCGCGGGGTCTGTTGTGACATCATAGGATTCAATATTCACGGGTTTAAACCCTTAGGGGATTTGATGATCCATTACTTCGTCTGTGAAGCATAGTGGGTGTGCGGCGCCTCTGTATTGGGCTATATCGCGACGGAGCTCCAACGAGCTTTGTCTATTGTGTTCGGCCCGGCCGGACTTACTGTGTCCGACGCGACGGTTGTCGTCAAGTATCATGGGGCGCCCACGCGATCCGTAGATCGATCTTGATTGTCTTGCCTTATCCTCCAATATATCTCGCAAGTCCGGAGCATTCCCCTATGGCCTTGTGCTTTTCGAGCGATGCCGGGGTACGGTTCTAGTGGAGGGCCTAGAGGCCTCTCTGTCGCGGCCACGAGGTGGCCGGTCAGCCGTATTGTGCTCTGGTGATGCAGGTTTATATGCCTCCTCCTCTAATCGGGGGAGCAACTTGCGTTTGGGGTAGCTTTTGGAGGGGCGTTCGAGCTCATGCTCTTCGGCTGCAAGGACTTCAGTCCATCTGTCGGCTAGCAGATCCTGATCAGCTCTAAGTTGTTGCTGCTTTTTCTTGAGGTTGTTTGCCGTGGCCATAAGCCTGCGTTTAAAACGCTCTTGTTCGATGGGATCCTCAGGCACGACAAATTCGTCGTCGTCGAGGCTTGCCTCGTCTCCGGAGGGAGGCATGTAATTATCATCTGCCGCTCTCTCATGAGGGCTGGCATCTCCGTCCTCCTGCGCTGAATCTTGCTGGTGGGGGTTGTCTTCGGCACTGTCTGGGGTATTATTATCTCCGGTGCCGAAATCGCCATTCTTGCTGTGGCGGGATTTAGAGCGGCACCGCTGACGCCGGCGCTTGGGCTGTTTCTTGGAGGGGTCTTCCTCCGCTGTTCCTTCGCCATTCCCATCCTTTGGGATATCCACCATGTATATGTCGTATGATGAGGTGGCTTTCCAGTGCCCAGTAGGCGCTGGTTCTTGGTCGTCTCCGGCATCGTCGTCCATAACGTCGATGTCTTCGGAGTCGAAGTCTAGCATGTCGGTTAGATCGTCGACAGCGGCTACTAAGTGGGTGGTGGGTGGGTCTTGAATTTCTTCGTCGTCCGCATCCCAACCGTCCTGATCGCAGTCCGGCCAGGGCTCTCCTGATAACGAGAGATACTTTAGCAAACTCAGGATGTCGCCGAAAGGTGAGTGCTGAAAGATGTCCGCAGCGGTAAACTAAATAATTGGCGCCCAATCGGATTCGATTGGAGGGGGCGCGGGAGGTTCGGAGTCCGGCAAGGAGTCCGGCACCTTGGAGTCATGAGCTTCAGAAGGGACAAAGTCAGTATTCGGCTCTATCGCCATAGAGGTTGCAGCCCCCGAGGCGGTGTCTAACCACCCGTCCTCGATCTGCACAGCCGGCTCCGAATCGAGGGTCGGAGCGGACTCGTGTGCGGCCTCCAGGGCACTGTCCGGCAGCAGAGCTAAATCATGCCCATCGTGACAGTGCGGCGCGCTCGGCTGTGGCTCGAATCCATTGAAGATCAAGTCTCCGCGGATGTCAGCCGTGAAGTTAAGACTTCCAAATCTGACCTGACGGCCAGGGGCGTAGCTTTCGATCTGCTCCAGATGGCCAAACGAATTGGCCCGCAGTGCAAAGCCGCCGAATACGAAGATCTGTCCGGGGAGAAAAGTCTCACCCTGGACTGCGTCGTTGTTGATGATCGAAGGAGCCATCGAGCCTATCGGTGACGACACAGAGGAACTCTCAATGAAAGCACCAATGTCGGTGTCAAAACCGGCGGATCTCGGTAGGGGGTCCCGAATCGTGCGTCTAGGCGGATGGTAACAGGAGACAAGGGACACGATGTTTTACCTGGTTCGACCCTCTTGATGGAGGTAAAACCCTACGTCCTGCTTGATTGATATTGATGATGTGGGTATTACAAGAGTAGATCTACCATGAGATCAAGGAGGCTAAACCCTAGAAGCTAGCCTATGGTATGATTGTTGTTATTGTTGTTGTCCTACGGACTAAAACCATCCGGTTTATATAGACACCGGAGAGGGCTAGGGTTACACAGAGTCGGTTACAATGGTAGGAGATCTACATATCCGTATCGCCAAGCTTGCCTTCCACGCCAAGGAAAGTCCCATCCGGACACGGGATGAAGTCTTCAATCTTGTATCTTCATAGTCTTGGAGTCCGGCCGATGATGATAGTTCGGCTGTCCGGACACCCCCTAGTCCGGGACTCCCTCACTCATACTCTTTCACTGTAATATCCATGCTAGTTTATTTTCTTTTTCCTGCTTTCTTGTTGTGTGTTTGATAAACCTTAAGAAAAAACCAAAAAAAATTAGTAGTAGTTTATTTCTTTGCTGTAGTAATTAAAAAGAAAACCCAAAAATATTTCCCGTTCTTCTTTTGCTTGTTGGGAGCTTTCCCGTGTAAATAGTTTTTATTTCTTTTACTTTCTTTGGGGGTCGAGAAGACTATATTGAAATTGCTTAGTGGCTGTTATATGCATGAATGATTATTTAACTTAGAGCCCATATTACTTGTCTTCTCTCTTGTGTTGAATTCTTGCAGATTCCAACTAATCCAATGCACGTGCACTCTTATTATTATACACTTCGTTCGATCGTGCAAGTGAAAGGCAATAATGATGATATATGATGGACTTATTAGGATGAGAAAAGCTGGTATGAACTCAACCTCTCTTGTTTTTGTAAATATGATGATTCATCGTTTCTGATTCAGCTATTATGAAGTAAACATATTTGCAATGACATTTAGAGATTATAGTTGCTTGTTCCATGCTTGATTAGCTATGAGTTATAATGGTTTACCTTGCGTGCCAACATCCTATTAGAATGATTATGATGTGGTATGATGGGATGGTATCCTCCTTTAAATGAATTGAGTGACTAGACTTGGCACATGTTCACGCATGTAGTTGAATCAAATCAACATAGCCTTCATGATATTTATGTTCATGGTGGATTATATCCTACTTATGCTTGTATTAGGTGTAAATTAGTTTTAGTGCATGTTTACGACTGTTGTCGCTCTCTCAGTTGGTCGCTTCCCAGTCTTTTGCTAGCCTTCACCTGTACTAAGCGGGAATACTGCTTGTGCAGCCAAACTCCTTAAACCCCAAAGTCGTTCCATATGAGTCCACTATACCTTCCTATATGCGGTATCTACCTGCCGTTCCAAGTAAATTTGTATGTGCCAAACTCCAAACCTTCAAATGAAATTCTGTTTTGTATGCTCGAGCAGCTCATGTTTCAACTAGGGCTGCCCTTATCTTCCATGTTAGGCGGTTATTCTCAAGAGGAGTTGACTCCGCTCCTCATTCACGAGAAAATGGCTGGTCTTCGGGATGCCCAGTCCCATGGTTTGTGCAAACTAAATCAAATTAACTGCAAACAAAACTCCCCCTGGGACCCGTTGGATGTTGGAGGCACTCGTTGTTTCGAGCAAGCCATGGATTGATGCTTGTAGAGGAGGGGGAGTATAAACTTTACCATTCTGTTTGGGAACCTCCTATAATTTGTGTAGCATGGAAGATATCGTCATCTCATAGTTGTTGCGTTGACAGCAAAAGTATGCCGCTCAAAATGTTCTTCAATCTCTATTTTAAAACCAAGCTCTGGCACCTCTACAAATCCCTGCTTTCCTCTGCGAAGGGCCTATCTATTTACTTTTATGTTGAGTCATCACCCTTCTTATTAAAAAGCACCCGCTGGAGAGCACATTGTCGTTTGCATTCATTATTATTGGTTTATATTGGGTATGACTTGACTGGATCTCTTTTACCATGAATTACAATGTTTAGTCAGTCCTTGATCTTTAAAGGTGCTCTGCATTTATGTTTTGCGGTCTCAGAAAGGGCTAGCGAGATACCATTTCATTATATTATGTTATGATTTTTTTGAGAAAGTGTTGTCATCCGAGTTTCATTATTATGGCTCGCTAGCTGATTATGCTATTGATATGAGTAATTGTGAGACCTTCGTGTTATTGTGAGTATGGTTAGTTCATAATAATTGCTTAAACTTGAATGCTGGCTTTTCATGTTTACAACAACAAGAGCAAAAAGAGTTTGCAAAAGTTTTTCTTTTTCTCTTTCAGTTTGTCAACTGAATTTCTTGAGGACAAGGAAGGGTTTAAGCTTGGGGGAGTTGATACGTCTCCGTCGTATCTACTTTTCCAAACACTTTTGCCCTTGTTTTGGATTCTAACTTGTATGATTTGAATGGAACTAACCTGGACTGACGCTATTTTCACCAGAATTGCCATGGTGTTGTTTTATGTGCAGAAAATAAAAGTTCTCGGAATGACCTGAAACTCCACGGAACACCTTAGAAAAAACAATAAAAAATTGTCGCCAAAGATGAAGGCCAGGGGGCCCACACCCTGTCCACGAGGGTGGGGGGCGCCCCCCTGGGCGCGCCCCTACCTCGTGGGCCCCCTGGTGGCCCTCCGACGCCAACTCCAACTCTATATATTGGCTTTCGGGGTGAAAAAAATAAGGGAGAAGAAATCATCGCGTTTTATGATACGGAGCCGCCACCAAGCCCTAATCTCTCTCGGGAGGGCTGATCTGGAGTCCGTTCGGGGCTCCGGAGAGGGGGATTCATCGCTGTCGTCATCATCAACCATCCTCCATCACCAATTTCATGATGCTCACCGCCGTGCGTGAGTAATTCCATCGTGAGGCTTGCTGGACGGTGATGGGTTGGATGAGATTTATCATGTAATCGAGTTAGTTTTGTTAGGGTTTGATCCTAGTATCCATTATGTTCGAGATTGATGTTGCTATGACTTTGCTATGCTTAATGCTTGTCACTAGGGCCCGAGTGCCATGATTTCAGATCTGAACCTATTATGTTTTCATGAATATATGTGTGTTCTTGATCCTATCTTGCAAGTCTATATTCACCTACTATGTGTTATGATCCGGCAACCCCGAAGTGACAATAATCGGGACCACTCCCGGTGATGACCATAGTTTGAGGAGTTCATGTATTCACTATTTGCTAATGCTTTGTTCCGGTTCTCTATTAAAAGGAGGCCTTAATATCCCTTAGTTTCCAATAGGACCCCGCTGCCACGGGAGGGTAGGACAAAAGATGTCATGCAAGTTCTTTTCCATAAGCACGTATGACTATATACGGAATACATGCCTACATTACATTGATGAACTGGAGCTAGTTCTGTTTCACCCTATGTTATGACTATTACATGACGAACCGCATCCGGCATAATTATCCATCGCTAATCCGGTGCGTACGAGCTTCCCATATACTGGTTCTCGCTTATTTACTTTTCCGTTGCTAATGTTACAATCACTACAAAATACCAAAAACATTACTTTTGTTGTCTTTACTTTTGTTACCGTTACCACCACTATCATATTACTTTGCTGCAGATACTAAGTTTCTAGGTGTGGTTGAATTGACAACTCAGCTGCTAATACTTGAGAATATTCTTTGGCTCCCCTTGTGTCGAATCAATAAATTTGGGTTGAATACTCTACCCTCGAAAACTGTTGCGATCCCCTATACTTGTGGGTTATCAATGATCCTTTGGGATACCAAAGGCCCAAGTTTGGGGTATGAACAAAATATCGAAGGATTCTTTTCACTGCCGAATAGTGGCTCTCCTTAGGAGCGGACTGAAATCTTGCACACATATACACACTCAACATAATATCTGGCCTAGATGCACAAAGGTAAAGGAAGGAACTGATCATGGAGCGATATACCTTCTGATCCACTTCTTTACCATTGGGATCAAGATGAAGTTGACCATTTGTGGGCATGGTGTCTTCATTGGCTTGACATCTTGCATCTTGAACCTCTTGAGCATGTCTTGAATATAACGAGATTGATTGATGAATGTTCCTCCTCTCAATTGGTTCACTTGAAAACCGAGGAAGAACTTCAACTCTCCCATCATGCTCATAGCAAATTCCTTAGTCATAAGATTCTCAAACTCAACGTTAATAGCATGGTTAGTGGACCCAAAGATAATATCATCAACATATATTTGGCAGTCAAACAACTCTCCTTTTACCACAATCTGGAACCCCTTCTCGCTTAGGAATGCCGTAAGGTGATCATATCAAGCACGAGGTGCTTGTTTGAGTCCATAGAGTGCCTTATGGAGTTCATAAACGTGAGAGGGGTGATCGGGGTCTTCGAAACCGGGAGGTTGCTTGACATACACTAACTCCTTAAGAGGACCATTAAGAAATGCGCTCTTCACATCCATTTGATAAAGTTTAAAGTCATGATGATAGGCATAAGCAAGCAAGATGCGAATGGATTCGAGACGGGCAACAGGGGAAAATGTTTCACCAAAGTCCAAACCTTCAACTTGGGTGAAACCTTGTGCCACTAACCTTGCCTTGTTCCTTATTACTTTACCATGTTCATCTTGTTTGTTCTTGAAAATCCACTTTGTTCCAATGACATTATGATATTCCTTGGGTCTTTCCACGAGGGTCCACACATTGTTGCGGGTGAAGTTGTTGAGTTCTTCATGCATGGCATCTATCCAATCCGGATCGTCAAGTGCATCTTCCACCTTAAGGGGCTCAACACAAGAGACAAATGAGTGATGTTCACAAAAGTTTGCCAAACGTCTACGAGTAGTTACCCCCTTTTTGATGCTTCCATAGATGTTCTCGGTGAGATGCTGAAGATGTTTTAGCTTGGCGGCCACTTTTTGCTCTTTGAGGTCAAGCTCTTCTTCACTTGGGTTTGGACTTGATGAGGAAGCTTGCCCTTGGGATTGTTTTAGCCTTGGAGACACCCTTCTCTTGGCAACCACAAGTTCTTGCTCATTAGGAAGTGATGAAGATGAGGACACTTGTGGTTGGGGTTGATCTTGATCTTGATCATGACTTTGAGCTTGATCTTGAGCCTCAATACTTGGTTCTTCATCATTTGGAAGAGCTTGCTCTTGATCTTGCTCAGGAAAATGAGGGGCTTGATCTTGTTCTTGGATAGGTTCATGATCTCCCGAAGCATCTTGTACAAGAGGTGTCGATGATGACCTCCCTTGTGAGACTCCACAAGAGAGGCTCTTACTCCTTCTTCTTCTACTTGGACATGGGGTGTTTCTTGTGGAAGAATGTGGCCTATCCCCATTGTCCTTATAGCTTGTGAAGGAGCCTCATCACCTACAACACTAGGAACAATTTGCTCCACATGGGAGCCATTATCTTCATCAAACTCCACATTTACCGTTTCCTCAATGCACCCGGTGGATTTATTGAGAACTCGGTAAGCATGAGAGTTTGATGCATATCCAACAAATATGCCCTCATAAGTTCTAGACTCAAATTTAGCTAACCGAGATTTCTTGTTTAAAATGAAACACTTACAACCGAATACCCGAAAGTATTTGACGTTAGGCTTTCTACCGATTAGGAGCTCATACGGGGTCTTGTTCTCGAGCTTGCGAAGATAAAGCCAGGTTTGAAGCATGGCATGCAGTGTTGATGGCTTCGGCCCAAAGCTTGTATGGAGACTTGTACTCATCAAGCATGGTCCTAGCCATCTCAATAAGAGTCCGATTCTTCCTCTCCGCAACACCATTTTGTCGGGGAGTATATGGTGCGGCATGTTGGTGCTTTATCCCCTCTTCACTCAAGAATTCATCCATTGTATAGTTCTTGAAGTCCGTGCCATTGGCACTTCGAATTGCCTTGATCTCACAGGTATGTTGACGTTGAGATTCTTTGGCAAAGTTGATGAAGGTTTCTTGAGTTTCATCTTTATTCTTGAGAAAGAACACCCAAGTATATCTTGTGAAGTCATCAACAATGACAAGGCAATACCTCCTCCCTCCCAGACAATCATATGTTGGAGGCCCAAACAGATCCAAATGAATAAGCTCAAGGGGCCTCGATGTGGTGATGACAGTCTTCACTTTATGAGCTTTTTCATGAAGCTTTCCGGCAATGCAAGCACTACAAGGACGATCTTTGGCAAAAGACACATTCGTTAGTCCAAGGATGTGCTCCCCCTTTAAGAGAGCTTGTAAATTTCTCATACCCACGTGGGCTAGCCTACGGTGCCATAGCCACCCCACGCCGGCCTTGGCCATTATGCATGTTGCAAGGTGAGTGTTCTCTTTTGAGAAATCAACAATGTAAAGGTTGTCTTCAACATGCCCAACAAAGACCACTTTGATATTGCATTACTGGAATCAGAGGATTTGCCATCAGCCCCTTCTTTGCCGTCTGCTAGCGGACGACAAAGGAGGTCTTTGCTATCCGTTTCCAAAAAACAGACGGCAAAGAACTGGCAGATGACAAATAACATATTTGCCATCAGCTAGTTCTTTGCCGTCTGCTAGCGGACGACAAAGATTCTTTGCTGTCGGCTAGCGGACGGCAAAGAGGGAGGGGGCCCCACTGACGAGCTTCTTAAAAAAAACTTATACCGCCCCCCTCTTTGCCGTCTGCTAGCGGACGGCAAAGAGCAAAAAAGCGGACGACAAAGGGGGGCGGACGACAAAGATTTAACTTATCTAACGGCGGCCGCGCCCGACCCCGCCCCTCTCTCTTTGTTTCTCTCCCTCTTCACACGCGCGCCGCCGACCCCACCACTCGCCGCCGCCCCGTCACCCCACCAGCCCGCCCCACCCCCCTGCCCGGTGCCACCTGCTGCCCCGTCGCCCGCCCTGCCTGCCGTCTCGGCGCCCAGCCCCCCCCCCCCTGCCCCCCCCCCCCCTGCCGCCCCGCCGCCCTGCCTTCTCGGCGCCTGCTGCACTGCCCCGGCGCCTGGCCCCACCCGCCCCGGCCCGCCCTGCCACCACTGCCGCCCGCGCCTCCAGCCGCCCGCCCCCTCCTCCATCGGCCACCTCCTCCACCGGCCCTGCCCTAGGTGAGCTCTACCTCCTATTTTTTCTGTTTTTTAGTTTTAGATTTATGTTTAGTTTAGTTTTAGTTTTAGTTTTAGTTTTAGGTTTAGTTTAGGTTTAGGTTTAGTTTTAGGTTTAGATTTAGTTTTTCCTTTTTTTTCTGTTTTTTAGTTTTAGTTTTATGTTTAGTTTAGATTTAGTTTTAGTTTTAGTTTTAGTTTTAGTTTTAGATTTAGGTTTAGTGTTAGGAAAGAAGAAGAAAAAAAGAGGAGAGGAGGAGAAGAAGAAGAGGAAAAAGGAAAGGAAGAAGAAGAAGAGGAGGAGGAGAAGAAAAAAGAAGAAGAGCAAGAAGAAGAAGAAAAAAGAGGAGAGGAGGAGAAGAAGAGTAAAAAGGAAAGGAGGAAGAAGAAGAAGAAGAAGGAAAAAAAGGAAGAGAAGGAAGAAAAGGAAGAAGAGGAAGAAGAAAAGGAAAAAAGAGGACACCCCGACCCGACACGGCACCCGACCCGACCCGCACCCGACCGACACCCGACCCGAGACCCGACCCGACCCGACACCCGATCTCGACACCGACCACGGCACCCGACTCGACCCAGCACCCGACGACACCCCGACCCGAGACTGACCCGACCCGACACCCCGACCCGAGCCTGACCCGACACCCGACCCGAGCCTGACCTGACCCGACATCCTGACCCGACAACCGACCCGGACCCCGACACCCCGACCCGACCGACACCCCGACCCCGACCCGAAACAGCACCCGACCCGACCGGCACCCCGACACCGACATCGACCCCGACCCGAAACAGCACCCGACTCCGACCGGCACCCCGACACCGACCGACACCCACCCTCGGCACCTCCCGAAAAGGTGTTCTTTGGCCTTCCAGAGGCCGACGGGGTCATATATTTGTGAATTATTAGTTAGGTCATATATTTTTCGATTTTTGTTATGAAAAACATCATATATAATTGTGTTGATCGGGTAGTTTTAAATGTGCAGTTGTTTCATTGCTGCGAGGTTTGGTGTTCAACGACCTCGCCATGCGTTTGACGAGCTGTGCCCCTTCGTTCATGGGTGAGCAGAAATGCCATGTCCTCCCCCGTTAATTATTTGATCTATTCCGATGAAACTTGATAGCTAGCTATATACGTGTCTTGAATCATCAGTATGCGTAACAAATATGTGTCTCCCGTTCGAAAGCGTCATAGTTATAAATATGCATGCATTTGCATATTTATAACATTGATTCCTCCGAATTGTCCAACGCTATCCATGGACAGCCCGAGTATGTGTGGGTTGGGTTCGTTTTCTCATATGCTTTGCTCCGGATCCGACGCATAAATTCCGTGATGCCTCCTGTTGTTCTCCGGTACACATCCTCTCTGCTTATTGCGAGACGTGTATCGAGAGAACAGCGGGAGGTGCTGCCAAATTTTAACGCCGGATCCGGAGCATAGCATGGGAAAATGAACCCAATCTACACATACTCGGGTGGGATTAGGATCTATCATTACCTATTAGAGTGTAGGTCTCATGGACGTAATAAAATTGACAAAGTAGATCAACTGATGAATATATACATGGTGAATTATATATATAATTGTTGTGTGTCCAGTAGCTCTGAAAGTCAAGATGAGTGATCGTGCGTGGATGTATACCAGTCACACTGGTCAGAACAAATGGAGCGCTGAATGGTTCACAAAAACCAAGGGGTTTGTGCAAGCCGCATTTGCAAATGGCCAGAGGAAAACCTGGTGCCCCTGTTTCCGATGCGGCAATTGGGAAAAGAGGACAGAGGCTGAAATGGGCAAACACCTGCAGAAGAATGGTTTTACGCCCGATTATACGGTGTGGACATTTCATGGTGAGTCTTCCCAACGTGACCGAGCTGAGGTGGATCGTCGTCGCACCGACGAGCATGGTACCGGGATGGAAAGCATGGTGCAAGACTATGATGATGCTCGGGATTCGGACGAGGATATGGAGGAATCTGCAAAGGCCTTCAATGAAATGTTGGAGTCTTCAAAACGTCCGCTCCATGAGCACACTGAGCTTTGTGAGTTGGATGGCATCTCACAAGTAATGGCTCTGAAGGCTCAGTTCAACTTGGGAAGAGAATGCTACGACGCAATTATGACAGTATTTGGACGCTTTCTACCCAAAGGCCATGTAATGCCTACAAACCTGTACCAGTCGGACAAAATCCTCCGTGCACTGAAGATGCCCTATGAGAAGATACATGCCTGTGAGAAAGGATGTGCCTTATTTAGGCTTGACTATGCGGACTTGAACTATTGTCCCATTTGCAAGTCTTCCAGGTATATTGTGGTAGACAACGGTATGGGTGAGAAGACACAGACCAAAATCCCCGTAGTGTTCTTCGGTATATGCCAATCGTACCAAGACTTCAACGTATTTTCATGGTCGAAGAGACGGCCAGACAGATGACGTGGCACAAAACAGGCAAAAGAACCGAACTAGATGCAGATGGGAATCTGATGATGGTACACACATCGGATGGTGTTGCGTGGAAAAAGTTTGATGAATTACATGCGACAAAGCGGCAGATCCGAGGCATCCTCGAGTCGGCATCAACACGTATGGGTTCGATGTGTTTGGTATGACGGCAACCCAATACAGTTGTTGGCCCGTATTTGTCTTTCCACTCAATCTCCCCGGACAGATTATGCAAAGAAAGAACATTTTCCGACGTTGATAATTCCAGGCCCAACTATCCGGGAAAAATATGAATGTGTACATGCGGGCTTAAGGACGAATTGCAAGAAGCCTGGGATAATGGGTTCAAGACATACGACGCCTATAGCAAACGAAACTTCATAATGCGTGTCTGGTACATGTACTCGACGCATGACTTGCCGACGTATGCGCTATTCGTTGGCTGGTGTGTGCATGGAAGGTTCCCGTGCCTCACATGCAAGGGAGCTCTTGAGTTTCGTTGGCTTCAGGCCGGTCACAAGTTTTCTTGCTTCGACATGCATAGACAGTTCCTGGATCCTCGCCATAAGTTCAAGAAAGACAAGAAGAACTTCATCAGAGGTAGAGTTATCAAAAACTCTGCACCACCTGCATTGACAGGCCAACAAACCCTGGATCAGTTAAACGCTCTTGAGCCAGATCCACAACGTCCAGGGTACTTCAAGGGGTATAATACTAAGCACGCGTGGACTCACAAAACATGCTTATGGGATCTGCCTTACTTCAAAGACCTTCTTTGCCCACACAACATCAACGTGATGCACACTGAGAAGAATATCGCCGAGGCACTTTTTGGTACATTGTTCGGCATAGATGGGAAGTCAAAGGATAATACTAAGGCTTGAGTCGATCTGGAGGCGCTATGTGATAGGCCGTTACAAAACATGAAAGAACCGAAAGGAAAGCAGAACTGGACGAAGCCAAAGGCATGGTTCAATCTTGGAAGGCCAACTATGAGGGAAATTATCTTGTGGGTGCAACAACAGTTGATGTTCCCCGATGGGTATGCAGCGAATCTAAAGAGGGGAGCGAATCTTGATAAATTGAAGATATTTGGTCTCAAGAGTCATGATTGGCACATATGGGTTGAGCGGGTAATGCCGGTGATGTTGCGTGGCTTCATCCCTGAGGATGAATGACTAGTACTGGTAGAACTCAGCTATTTCTTCCGTGTTCTTTGTGCGAAAGAACTATCTCCTGGCTTGCTAGAAGAAATGGAAGAGTTGGCGCCGGAGTTGATCTGCAAGTTAGAGAAGATCTTTCCACCGGGCTTCTTTAATCCAATGCAGCATTTGATTTTGCATCTCCCAACCGAGGCAAGATTGGGGGGCCCGTGCAAAATCGTTGGTGCTACCCAACTGAGAGGATGCAGAAGACGCTTCGAGAAAAATGTAAAAATAAACGTAGAATTGAAGCATCGATGGCTGAGGCATTCATCACAGAGGAGGCGGCAAACTTCGTAACAGCACACTACGAAGCCAAAAATCGTCATTTACATAATCCAAAGCCTCGGTACAATGCTAACGACCCTAAAAAGGGTGTATCCAACCTCAGCCTATTCAATGGGAATCTCGCACCAGCTAGTGTTTCACATCCAGTATCTTTGGATAACGAAGAATGGCAGACCATTTCGTTGTATATCTTCAACAACCTGATAGAAGTGCAGCCGTACATTGAGTAAGTTCTCGGTACATTGTTTCGCAACTTCTATTTCCTTTGAACTGCTCTTATTCCTGGATATGTCATACAGTGGATACATCGCCATATTCTCGTATGGAGCGGAGACCCAAAAGGATTCCATCGAAGAGTATGAGCTTCTCGCAAAGCAAGGAGGGGGCTATCCCGGTTTCATCTCTTGGTTCAAACATACGGTAATTTCTATTAGGCAATTTCATTTCATTCGCTAATTTGTGCGTAATGCAACAATCCTTTCATATTAAACTTGTAGGCTAATTCAGAGTCTATGGACGCCGAATTGAGACAAGTCGCTAATGGTTTTGACTATAAGGTTCGTTCATTTGACAAGTACGACATCAACGGGTATCGCTTTCGTACCTATGGCAAAGAGCTATCTATGGCCGACCGAAAGTCTACAAATTGTTGTGTATCTACTATCGGTGAAGGAGGTACCGAGTATTATGGGAGAGTTGAAGCAATTTATGAACTTCTGTTCTATGCTGAAAACCCATCGAATGTCGTAGTCTTCAAATGTTATTGGTTTCAGCCGAAGGAGACTAGAAGGACTCATGAACATATAGGGCTAGTTGAAATCAACCAAAGCACCCATTTAGATGTTCCTGATGTCTATATTACAGCTCAACAGGCGACCCAAGTATTCTATCTACCGTGGGCCTGCCAAACTAATCCAAATCTGAAAAGTTGGGATGTCGTTTATGAAGTGCCGCCACGTGCTAGACTTTCTCCCCCAAAGGAAGAGGATTATGAACCTCACATTAACCTAGACACATATGAAGGAGAATTCTTCCAAGAGACACGTCTTTCCAAAAATTGTTTCAAGAACCGCTATACTTCACCCCAAAACATTGAAGTAGACAGCGATAGTGAATCCGACATCACCCCAGAGGAGGAACAAGAAGAGCCAGAACGAGAAGAGGTTACTGCTGCGGATGACCTGTCAATGCTTGACCGATTACCTCAAGGTGGCCTTGCACATGTTGATGCCAATGAACCCTATGAGCCCATCATTGATTATAGTGATGATGATGATTATGCATTTATTGATGATACTGATCGAGATTATTAGTAGTGTCAGGTATTCAAATTTTTTATGTTGTACTTGATGATGATACATTTAAGTGATATACATATTATTATTCATGTTGGTACTTTTTTTTATGTTGTACTAATTTTGTTTATTCTTTGTCATGGCAGGCGTTGAAAGATGGTGGGCGCTGGTCGGGAGCACGCCGATGCCCCTTCTTCATCGGCGCGTGGTGCGAGGTCTTCCATTACACACGCACCTCTCTGCCGAGCGTTGCTGGACAGTATGGCGACACCACCGGGCCCTTCTTCGTCGATTGCGGTGCCCAGCAGGGGATGAGGTAAGAAGAAGAGAGGAGGTGGAGCACGTGGTCGCGGGAGAGGAGGTAGGGTGACACTTACGGCGCCTTCCTCGCCGCCACCCCCAGCTGTTTCACCCGAGCACGTGACTGCTAGGGTGGACTCGTCCGAGGAGGAGGCTACACGGACTCCGGTCCACGAGCCTCCGGTCCACAGGTCTTCAGCCCACGAGACCCCGGAGGAGCACACGTCTGGATGGGGTACCCGGTCGGGTCAGCCTGAGGAGCCGAGTGTCCATGCTGATGATGGTGGGGAGCCGACTGATATTGAGGAGGAGGGGGGCAACGTCTACCAGCGTGGTGCTACATGGCTCCCATCCGTGCCGGCGACCCGCGAGCAGAGGTGGTTGATTTTCCCTGATGGTGAGAGGTAAGTGCATTTAATCCTTTTGTACCTTCTGCATTCACGTTTCTTCAAATAACTAATGCGTTGGCCTTGTCATGTTGCAGGGGTTGGGACCACCATGAAAGTGTCCGTCGGCCCAACTCCGTCCTTGGAGTTCTGATTCGGCAAAACTTCCCGGGGTTTGTCACGTTGCCTGGTGAGGGTCGGCTTCCAGAGGTTGGATTGAGTTGGGAGCACTACTTGGCTGCCCCGGCCCCGCCGGGTGAGATTATCGACGGTGTCTTGTGCAAGACTAGGGTAGACTTGGTGATCAGAAAGTTCTGGGTAATTTCTCCTTTACACAATTAAAAATATTCAACTAGCTAGTTATTAATTGTACTAATCAATATTGTCTCATTTGATTGCAGACATTCTACAGGTATGAGGAGGGATACGAGGAGGAGGCGGCAGATGTTATCGACAAGGAGTGCAAGCGCCTACTTCAGAACTTACGGCATGAGGTTCGGGTGCAGGCTGTTCGAGACTACTACGCCGGGCGTGGTATCAAGAAGCCCAAGCGGGAGTGCCGCGATAAGTTCTTGAGTAAGGAGCAGTACATGAAGGTAATTCTTATGGCCTTGTACTTACTTCCTTCATTTAGTAATTCATAGCCGTAGCGCTCAAGTTTCTATTTGCTAACTTAGGCCCCTCCGAGATGGTGTGTGGATCAGATGGATTGTTGGGAGGTGTTGGTCAATGCGTGGTGCTAAAAAGAATGGCGGGCCACCCACAACGAGGCCAAGGACAAACGTGCCCAAATGGAAGGTGTGCCACACCACCAAGGCAGCTCCAACTTATTTCAGTATGGGCGGAACTGGGTATGTGGTTTGCTTAATGATTCATGCAATTCATTCATCATGCTAGCTTTATCCCTTTAATTACTTATTTACTTTGTTTCTCTCTTTCAGGCACGCTACAATAAGGCGGATAAGGTGCCAGAGGTGTATGACCTGTATGCCATGGCCCACACTGGCCCTTACAAGAAAGTCAAGGCATTCTCTGTTAGTGACCTCAATGATCCAAAGAACTTCACCAACATCTCCGCCCACGACAAGCTCGTGCAATATAGAGATCTGGGGAAGGCGAGGAAAGGGGAGGACTTTAACCCGAGCCAGGGTCCCATTGATACAGAGCTGCTGATGATATCTGGTGGCGGAGGTCCCGTGGCTCCATAGCCATGGGAGATGGACTTATCCGTTGTCCTAGCACTCTCCCGGAGATCAAGGCGCGCCAGTCGAGTTCCGCTCCTGAGATAAGGCCTCTTGAACGGCCAGTCCAACTCGCCTTCAAGGTTAGTTATACGTACTCAGCTATCTTTCTCCATTACATTGTGTGCGCTTCCATCAATGATTACAAATGGTCATGTGAGTGGTGTTGTAGGCTGCTACACAGAGTGAGAGAGATAGAACGGAGAAACTTCTGGCGGAGGCGGCGGAGAGGCAGCGGGAGTTGGAGGAGAGGACGACAAAGATGTTGGAGAAGGAGAGGGCACGGAATGACATGCATGCAAGGGCCATGTACGAGCTCCTTGTGGTATGTTTCTTCTGCAGATTACTTGCTAGTCTTAACATTTGAGTCTCATTACTAACTAGTATGACTCTGTTGTGAAAACCAAATGTGCAGTCTGTGTGCGAGAAGTCCGGTCAGACCGCTCCGTCGATGCCAGTGATTGCTCCTGGGAGCACGGTGAGTTTAATTATAATGGACACTACTTGCTAGTCTTAACATTTGAGTGTCATAATGCTAACGAGACATTGGAAATGATGTTTGGTGCAGCTTAACTCCAGAAACGCATCGCACGATCCTTCTCCACCATACGGGCGCGAGCCAGCCCGCCAGACACCTCCCCGATCACGGTAAGTTTCTCTAGTGTTTTGCTTAACAAATGCATAAAGACCTAGACTTTGCTTTATTTCCTCCAATATGCTTACCATAATGACCTAGAGTTAGCTTATTTTCCTCCAAAATGACTTAATAAACTTACTGACCTCATAAACCATCCATTTTACCTAAGTTAGCTCTAAAACGATATGTACTTAGCTTACTTATGTCAAAAATTGCATAATTAGCTTAGTTAGCTCATAAACGATCCATTTTACCTAAGTTAGCTCTAAAATGACTCATTTTACCTTAGTTAGCTTACAAGTGATCCAATTTATCCAAGTTAGCTCTAAAATGACCCATTTTATGTAGATTAGCTCTTAAATGATCCATTTTACCTACGTTAGCTTTAAAATAACCCATTTCACCTAGGTTAGCTCCAAAATGACCCATTTCACCTAGGTTAGCTCCGAAATGACCCGTTTCACCTTGATTTGCTCCTAAATGATTCATTTCACCTAAGTTAGCTAAAAACGATCCATTTCACCTAAATTAGCTCTTAAATGATTCATTTCACCTAATTTAGATAAAAAAAGATCCATTTCACCTTAGTTAGCTAAAAAACGTGGCATTTCACCTTAGTTAGCTCATAAACGACCCATTTCAACTAAGTTAGCTCAAACAAGCTCATAAATGATCCATTTCACCTAAGTTAGCTCAAAAACGATCCATTTCACCTTAGTTAGCTAAAAACATGGCATTTCACCTTAGTTAGCTCATAAACGACTCATTTCAACTAAGTGAGCTCATAAAAGCTCATAAATGATCCATTTCACCTAAGTTAGCTAAAAAACGATCCATTTCACCTTACTTAGCTAAAAAACGTGGCATTTCACCTTAGTTAGCTCATAAACGACCCATTTCAACTAAGTTAGCTCATAAAAGCTCATAAATGATGTATTTCACCTAAGTTAGCTAAAAAACGATCCATTTCACCTTACTTAGCTCAAAAACGATGCCCTTCACCTTATCTAGCTTATAAACGACCCATTTCAACTAAGTTAGCTCATAAATGATCCATTTCAACTAAGTTAGCTCATAAACAACCCATTTCAACTTAGTTAGCTCATATATGATCCATTTCAGCTAAGTTAGCTCATAAATGACATATACTTCTTGTTCTAGTCTTCTTCTTGTTCTAGTCACCTATTTCTAACTTTCTTATTTACCATTTTGCAGATTTCATTCACTTCATGGAAGCTAGCTTGCTATGATGGAGTGCTTGCTTTTCCTTTGATGAAACTTTGCATTGTATCTAGCTTGCTATGATAGAACTTGCATTGTATCTTGATGAAACTTTGCATTGTAATATGTATATGGATGGAACTTGCTTATGTATGAACAATGTGTATGGATGGAACTTGCTTATGTATGAACAATGTGTATGGATGAAACTGATGTGATATGTGATATGTGATATGAAACTTATGTGCTGGATATGTGATATGGAAATATATCTATATATGTCATATATATTTGTTGTGAAAATTGTTGGATTAAAAAAACAGAAAAAAGAGACAATATGCATGCTCTTTGCCGTCTGCCACCGACGGCAAAGGGCTCTTTGCCATCAGCAACGGACGGCAAAGAGGCCATGTGGCGAACAATCATGCTTCTGGTAGGCTGACCAATTTGGTCGGTTTGCCTCTGATGGTGACGGCAAAGGCTTTGCCGTCCATGACGAGACAACAAGAGAAAAAACTTTGCCTCTGAGCGCCGACGGCAAAGGCCTGCTATGTGTAGTGATGTCGGCTGACATCATTTGGCGGACGGCAAAGGCATTCCGAAGTTTGCCGTCAGCGGCGGATGGCAAAGGCCTGTCGTTAACCACCTAACGGAGTAATAGCGCATTTATTGCCGTCTTCATTCTTTGCCGTCCGCTGTTGATGGCAAAGGCCCCTTTGCCGTCAGCCGCCCGAAGCGGACGGCAAAGTAGCTATTTGCCGAACCTTACTTTGCCGTCCCCTTTTGCCGTCTGCGGCGGACGGCAAAGACCTTTGCCGTCCGCCATCCATGCCTTTGCCGTCCACCGTGGCAGATGGCAAAGTAGCTGATTCCTGTAGTGTTTCTTCTCTTAAAGACGGTCACATGGAACTAACCGAAATGTGAATCATATCCGGCACGAGCCAATTGAATAGTTTAGAGTAAATTGTAGTGAAGGTATTGGACAAGCATGCCATTTGAAAGTGACGAATCATTAGAGATTACCACCTTGCCCTTGCTATTGTCACCAAAAGAGATGTTCGAAGAGGCCTTGAGTGAATCAACAAACTCCACAAGCATCTCCCTTTCTCCGGTCATATGATTGGTGCATCCACTATCAATCACCCATTGAGTTCCACCGGAGACATAGTCCTACAAGAATCAAGCTTTGGTTATAGGTACCCATTTTGCAATGGGTCCTGGTGAGTTAGCAACAAGGGTCTTGGGGACCCAAATGGTCCAAGCATAATCATCATAGTTAGTCCCAACACATTTTGCAAAGGTATAGCCATCATCTCCTCTCATGTGGACATAAGATGGATTGTTCTTGCCGGGAAAATTCTTGGGAATGGCCTTGTCCCTAGTGACCTTGCCACTCCCAACACCCTCCTTTTCCTTCTCCTTCTCGCTGTGCCCTTCTTGCACAAACACTACCTTTTGGGGAAGGGAAGAAGTCAGACCAATCTTCTTCTTATTGTTCTTCTTCTTTTTCTTACCATTCTTAGATGCGGGATCAAACCCAACTCCATCCTTGGCAACACACTCCTTTTGGTTGCTCAAGAGGTAGTTTAGGTTTTTCTCCCCTTGGATGCATGATACAAGCCCTTTCTCAATTTGGGCCTTCAACTTCTTATTCTCCTCTTTAAGGGAGGCGCAATCGTGAACAAAGTTAGCCATACAAGCATCATCATTTAAATATATATGAGATGCGGAAGTGAGAGCCTTAATGGTTGTAACTTTTAGTTGAGCATAAGACTCGATGAGGGCAATGAGGTCACCTTTGATAACCTTGGAACTAGTCACAAGGAACTCATGCTCCTCAACAAGTCTCGTGTGATCAACTAGAAGCTTTTCAACTCTAACGTTAAGAGCATCTTTGTTCTCAAGAGCAAGTTGCAAAGCATCGTTGGTTTTAAGAAAGTCAATTTGATGAGCCGATAAGGCTTCCTCAAGTGATGCTCTCATGACACTCTCTTCATTAAGTTCGTGCTCGAGGAGATCAACTCTCTCTCTTTCCTCTATAAGGAGGTTTTCAACGTTCTCAATAAAGTCATCGCGTTCGCCAAGTGACTTAAGGAGATCGCCAAAACGAGCACGAGCTTCACCATGAAGAGTTTTCATGAAAGCCATTAAGGATTCCTCATCATTATCCACGCCCTCATCACACTCATCCTTCACTATCTCACATGAGACATTGGGAGTGTAGTTGTCAGGTTTCTTGGATTTGGACTTTGTTTTTACCTCTTTGGCCATGAGGCACTGATGACACTACAAAAAAAGACACATCCGTGAAATTTTTGGGTCGAACGAATTTTTTTCTGTCATACATATGACACTTCTATGACGATAATTGTGACAAAATCCGGTATCATCATAGATGTGGTGGGCCCCTACTTCTATGACAAAAAATCGTGACAAAAAATGGGTTTTACGTCCTGGGCGGGCCGGAGATGCAGCTGCATGACATTCTTTGGGCCGTCCATGACGGAAAAAATCGTGGTAGAAGCAAGGGCGAGGAAAATTTTGAGGAGTTCCCGGTTATGGTGGGAGGTCGGGGGCCGAGCGATGCGCGTTTCTCTCATACACGTACGCGCGTGTGTGTGAGGCGTTGGCTCTAACTGAACCCGAGCGAGCCATTGGGTCAAACTGAACCCGAGCGATTGCATTGCAGGCTACGCGTTACTGAACCCGAGCGATCGATCGATGGCTGTTAACTGAACCCGATTGAGCGATTCCTTCGCTTCTGCTACTAACTGAAGCCGATCGATTGGATGAACAGTGAGTGTTGCGGGGGGTGGATGAACATTGAGCGGTGGCGTTGCCTCTGGATGAACAGGACCCCGTGGTGTGGAGGGCTGGATGAACAGTAGACAGTGGAGGGGTGCCTGTGGAGGGGTGGTTGAATAGGACCCCATGGTGTGGAGGGCTAGATGAACAACAGACGGTGGAGGAGTGCCCGTGGATGGGTGGTTGAACAGTAGCCGGTGGTGTAGCGCACGGTGGAGGCTGGATGAACAGGAGCTCGTGGAGGCTGGAGGAGGTCGACGGTAGCCCGTGGAGGCTGGAGGAGGTCGACGGTGGAGATGAACAGTATCCCGTGGAGTCCCGTTTTGCGGTACGCCACACCCCTCCCGATGAATAGGACCCCCGTTTTGACCGTAGCGCTCCAACACAAGTCCATTTCGTCCGTTTTGCGGTACGCCACACCCCTCCCGATCAATAAGACCCGCGTTTTGACCGTAGGAGGTCCGTTTCGTCCGTTTTGCGGTACGCCACACCCCTCCCGATCAACAGGACCCCCGTTTCGACTGTAGGAGGTCCTTTTCCTCCATTTTGTGATACGCCACACCCCTCTCGATCAACAGGACCCCTGTTTCGACCGTAGGAGGTCCGTTTCCTCCGTTTTGCGGTACGGCACACCCCTCCCGATCAACAGGACCCCGTTCCGAACGTAGGAGGTTTGTTTCCTCCGTTCTGCGGTACTCCAGGCCTTGTTTCCATCGCGTGTTCCGTTCAAGCCCTCCCGATGAACACGACCACTCATTCTGTTCCGACCCAGCCAGTTGGTTCCCCATGAACACGACGACGATGTTGTTTCTCCGTTCCGACCCAGCCATGTACGTATGCGCGAGTAGGCTTTCGAGACCCTGCCCGTATGCACATACGTGGCCGTATTTTCTTTCTTGCACCCTGGCCACTGTACGTACGTGTACATGCTACGCGCCCCTACTACGACACGTGTGCGCCTCTACATCGACCAGTATATATGTACGTACACGTTCGCGACCAGAATGACAATGCTACGTACGCTTCGACCAGGTGGGTCCTGACTGTCAGGCACTTCCTTGCGTGCGAAGATGTAGCTGGTGGGTCCCAGCAGTCAGGGGGGCGAATCGTTTTTTTTTTGCCCGGACGCACTTCCTTGCGTGCGAAGATGTAGCTGGTGGGTCCCAACAGTCAGGGGGAAACGTTTTTTTCATGAAATAAGGTGGCCCGTCCGGTGGGTCCCCGTTGTCAGGTGGAGGAATAATTATTTTCCGCGTAATAAGGAGGCACTTCCTTGCTGTGGCCGTGGACCCAGCTCTCAGCCTCTCCACGTACAGTCCATGTCCGATGGAAGTCGTTCCTTGACCACGTTGACCACGCCGCGCCGAGAGCACCAGGGCGGTGGACGACGACGAGGCCTAGGAAGGGGACGACGGGGAGCCGGGGAAGACGCGGCAGTGGAAGCCCGCGCGGAGAGGAGTACGAGGGTTCACTGGTTCGGCTGCGGTGTGAGGCTGCCGTCGCTCAAGGGCCTGACCAGCGGTGGGAATAGTAGGGGGCGGTGAGGCCTCCGCGGCAGCACATCCGGCCACGGGAGGCAGGAGCATGCGACACGACCGACGCTGCTTTGGGCGGCTGGAGCAAGAAGACCAGAGGTTGAAGAAGCACTACGGCCGTTGGATGGACATCGTACGGTCACTGGAGCTAGAATCGTTTATATTGACTAAGTTGACAAAGCCCTCCGTCCCCGTCAACTTAGTAGGCCCACAAGTCAGCCTCCCACCAAGGTGGGTCCCAGCTAGCAGGGGGTATTCATTTTTTTGTGTGTAATAAGGAGGCACTTCTGGTGGGTCCGAGCTGACAGCAGGGGGAACGTTTTTTCGCGAAATACGGTGGCCCGTCGGGTGGGTCCAAGCAGTCAGGGCCAAACATTTTTTTTGCGAAATACTGGTGGCCCGTCTGGTGGGTCCCTGCTGTCAGGTGGAGGAATAATTATTTTCCACGTAATAAGGAGGCACTTCCTTGTGGCTGCCGTGGACCTAGCTGTCAGCCTCTCCACGTACAATATTCTTCCAATGGAATTTGGCCGTTGACCACATTGACCACGCCGCGCCGAGAGCACCACGGCGGTGGATGACGACGAGGCCTAGGAAAGGGATGACGCTGAGATGGGGAAGACACGCCAGTGGATGCCCACGCAGAGAGGAGTACGATGGTTCACTGGTTCGGCTGCGCTGCCTTCGCCGCAGAATAACAGGGAGTGTGGGTGAGTGGAGTGGAGGGATGGCCCGGCCAGCGGTGGAAGTAGTATGGGGGTGGTTAGGCCTCCGCGACAGCACGGCCGGCCACGGCAGGCAGGAGTAGGCGGCACGACCGGCGCTGCTTTGGGCGGCTGGAGCAAGAAGACCAGAGGTTGAAGAAGCACTACGGCTGTTGGATGGACATCGTACGGTCAGTCGAGCTAGAATCATGCATATTGACTAAGTTGACAAAGCCCTTCGTCCCCGTCAACTTAGTAGGCCCACTATACTGGGTCCCAGCTAGCAGGAGAGGAGTATTCATTTTTTTGTGCCTAATAAGGAGGCACTTCCTTGCGTGCGAAGATATAGCTGGTGGGTCCGAGCTGTCAGCGGCGGTAACATTTTTTCGCGAAATACAGAGGCCCTTTCGATGGGTCCCAGATGTCAGGTGGAGGAATCATTATTTTGCACGTAATAAGGAGGCATTTCCTTGCGTGCGGCCGTGGACCCAGCTGTCAGCCTCTCCACGTACAGTCCACTCCAGATGCATGTCGGTCGTTGACCACGCCACGCCGGGAGCACCAGGGCGGTGGACAACGGAGAGGCCTAGGAAGGGAACGACACGGAGGCAGGGAAGACTCGGCAGTTGTTTCCCATGCGGAGGGGAGTACGACTGTACGAGGGCTTACTGGTTCGTCTGCCGTCGCCGGAGAATAATAGTAGGTGTGGGACTGTGGGTGAGTAGAGGGATGGCTAGGCTAGGGATGGGAGTACGGTGGGGCGGTGAGTCCTGCACAGCAGCACAGCTGGCCGCGGGGAGGAGGGAGCAGGCAGTCCCGCCGGCGCTTGTTTGAGCGGCTGGAGCAGGAAGAGCAGAGATTGAAGAAGCATGACGGCCGTTGGATGGACATCCAACAGTATACAGGCCATCCGTGGAAAGCCTCAAATATGTGGAAAACAGCATACAACCCATCTGCCATTATTTCAAATAATTTACAACCCATTTGCTAATTCTTACGGGCTTTTTTGGAGCCCATATTCTTTTTGTTAGCATTACAGCCCATATTGTGACCACGGTTAAAAAATTATACGAAATTTTGCATATGTCGGTGCGGTTTGAACTGTTTTTAATCCTGAAATTTTGAGTCACATTCAAACTGATTTTAAAAATAAATGTATATCAATATAAAATCCAATCAATCGTCCACGCATAAAAATCATTGCAATTTAAAATCTCAAAATGAAAAAAAGATACTTGAAACTAATTGCCGATTTGATGTGTTTTAAAAATGTACAACCCATTTCTCATTACTGATAGGCCATTTTCTCGGCCAGCCGAATGAAGCTCTCCTCGTCTTGAAAGATTTGCAGCCCAACAGGCCTGATAAAGCGACTTACTTGACAAATCACAAAAAAACTGGGCTAGCCATTTTCAGAAACAAAAAAAACTACTGGGCTGGTCTGTGGTAAACATAAAAGAAAAGGTTGTCTAGACAGGCCAGAGTGTCCCACAGCCCAGCTTGACACCTATACATCTCAAAAAACAAATAGATAAATGCCACTCCAATTATGGCGATTCTTAAAAATGCCACTGCAATTTCCAAACTTTGAAAAATGCCACTGCAATTTTTTGCAAACTTTGAAAAACGCCACTGCAGTTTGCAAACTTTGAAAAACGCCACTTCATACTTCGAAAAATGCCACTAGAAATGGCATGAAATGGCATTTTTCAAAGTTTGGAAATTGCAATGGAATTTCTTGGGTACACCAGATTTGGAGTGGTATTTATCAAATTAACCCAAAACAAAAAATAACTGGGCGAGCTGCTGGGTCCCTGGTGTCTGCTGCTCACTGTGCAATTCTCTCATTTATTGACTATGTTGACAATGGAATGGGAACCAGATGTCAGAAATCCACTAGGAGGAGCCATTTTTTTATTGGCTTGAAATAAGGAGGCACTTGCTTGCGTACTGCCATGACCTTGGCGGGTCCCTGCTGTCATCCTCTCCACGTACAATCATCTCCTGATTGTGTATGCGTCAACTTGCTAGGCCCACAAGTCAGCCTCTAAACCCGTGGAGGACAAATACAACCCATTTAAAAAAATAACAGCCCATTCCATACGTTCAAACGGAAAGTTCAACATTCAGAGCAAAGTAACAGGTTTGATCCACATATAGAGTACTGAACTTCCACGTTGACAACCATCATAGCCAAGTTAACTATCTACTCCCACTAATACTCTAGTAGCGTACAAGTACTAACTTACTCTTAGCTAACTAGACGATGCCGGGCGCCATCTGTGGTACACGCTAAATGCCGGCACCGGCGTCCTGCGCCTCGCCTCGGACTTGCAAGAGGTGCGATAGGGCGCGTTGCTCGCGCGCGTTGGCCCTTTCCATGCCGGTGTGGTCCATCGAAGCTTCGGCTTCCAAGAGGGAAACCCACTTGACGAGCTGGTAGTAAAAATTGGCATCGCGGACGCGTGCGTGCCCGACAGCCTCTAGGGCTATTTGTCGGGCGCCGGCCTCCATGTAGTCGGCCCAGTTGCGGGCGCTCTGCTTGCGACTCAGAGCGTCGGTGCGCTGCTGCTCCATGTCCCGCTGGCAGCACAAATCAGCGAGTCGGCTGCTCCTCTGCCAGGCGGTCGCGCTCCAACAACTCCTGCTCCTCTCCCATGTGGTCGTGCTCCAACAACTCCTCGATCTCCGCATTGCCATCTAAAGACAGATAGAATACCTCATCCCTTGCTACGTCTCGAGCTTGCGTTGGTTTTCCCCGAAGAGGAGAGGATGATGCAGCACAGTAGCGTAAGTATTTCCCTCAGTTTTTGAGAACCAAGGTATCAATCCAGTTGGAGGTCACGCCCAAGTCCCACGTACCTGCACAACACGATAGCAACTCGCAACCAACGCTTAGGGGTTGTCAATCCCTTCACGGTCACTTACGAGAGTGAGATCTGATAGAGATAATATTTTTGGTATTTTTGATAGATAGATACAAAGTAAAAAGTAAAGGTAAAGTAAAAAACAAAGCAAGTAAATAAAGTGATATAGATTGATATAATAAGAATAGACCCGGGGGCCATAGGTTTCACTAGTGGCTTCTCTCGAGAGTATAAGTATTCTACGGTGGGTGAACAAATTATTGTTGAGCAATTGACAGAATTGAGCATAGTTATGAGTATATCTAGGCGATGATCATGTATATAGGCATCACGTCCGAGACAAGTAGATCGAAACGATTCTGCATCTACTACTATTACTCCACTCATCGACCGCTATCCAGCATGCATCTAGAGTATTAAGTAAAAATAGAGTAACGCCTTAAGCAAGATGACATGATGTAGAGGGATAAATTCATGCAATATGATAAAAAACCCATCTTGTTATCCTCGATGGCAACAATACAATACGTGCCTTGCAACTCTTTCTGTCACTGAGTAAGGACACCGCAAGATTGAACCCAAAGCCATGCACTTCTCCCATTGCAAGAACTACCAATCTAGTTGGCCAAACCAAACGGATAATTCGAAGAGACTTGCAAAGATAACTCAATCATACATAAAAGAATTCAGAGAAGAATCAAATATTTTCCATAGATAATACTGGATCATAAACCCACAATTCATTGGTCTCAACAAACACACCGCAAAAAGAAGATTACATCAAATAGATCTCCACAAGAGAGGGGGAGAACATTGTATTGAGATCCAAAAAGAGAGAAGAAGCCATCTAGCTACTAGCTATGGACCCGAAGGTCTGAAGTAAACTACTCACACTTCATCGGAGGGGCCATGGTGATGATGTAGAAGCCCTCCGTGGTGGATCCTCCATGGTGGATGCCCCCTCCGGCGGAGCTCCGGAACAGGCCCCAAGATGGGATCTCGTGGATACAGAAGGTTGCGGCGGTGGAATTAGGTTTTTTTTGGCTCCTCCCTGATCATTTGGGGGTACGTAGGTATATATAGGAGGAAGGAGTACGTCGGTGGAGCTTCAAGGGGCCCACGAGGTAGGGGGGCACGCCCAGGGGGGAGGGGCGCGCCCTCCACCCTCGTGGCTGCCTTGTGGCTTTCTTGACGGAGGGTCCAAGTCTCCTGGATCTTATCTGGTGAGAAAATCACGTTCCCGAAGGTTTCATTCCGTTTGGACTCCGTTTGATATTCTGTTTCTTCGAAATACTGAAAAAGGCAAAAAACAGCAATTCTGGGCTGGGCGTCCGGTTAATAGGTTAGTCCCAAAAATAATATAAAAGTGGAAAATAAAGCCCATTGTAGTCCAAAACAGTAGATAAAGTAGCATGGAGCAATCAAAAATTATAGATACGTTGGAGACGTATCAAGCATCCCCAAGCTTAATTCCTGCTCGTCCTCGAGTAGGTTAATGATAAAAAAGAATTTTTGATGCGGAGTGATACTTTGGCATAATTTCAATGTAAAACTTCTTAATTGTGATATGAATATTCAGATCCGAAAGATTCAAGACAAAAGTTCATATTGACACAAAAATAATAATACTTCAAGCATACTAATCAAAGTAATCATGTCTTCTCAAAATAACATGGCAAAAGAAAGTTCATCCCTACAAAATCATATAGTTAGGCTATGCTTCATTTTCGTCACACAAAGATGTTCCCAACTTCTATACCCCCGATGACAAGCCAAGCAATTGTTTCATACTTAAATAATCTCAAACTTTTTCAACCTTCACGCAATACATGAGCGTGAGCCATGGATATAGCACTATGGGTGGAATAGAATATGATGATGGGGATTGTGTGGAGAAGACAAAAAAGGAGAAGGTCTCACATCAACTAGGCGTATCAATGGACTACGGAGATGCCCATCAATAGATGTTGATGTGAGCGAGTAGGGATTGCCATGCAACGGATGCACTAGAGCTATGAATGCTCAACAAAAGAAAACTAGTGGGTGTGCATCCAACTTGCTTGCTCACGAAGACCTAGGGCATTTGAGGAAGCCCATCGTAGGAATATACAAGCCAAGTTCTATAATGAAAAATTCCCACTAGTATAAAAAGACAACTTATGAGACTCACTACATTAAAAACTAGGTGCTACTTTGAAGCACAATATATGAGACTCACTACATGAAGAACAAGGTGCTACTTGTTCTTCTTTGAAGCACAAGTGTGGAAAAAGAGATAGTAGGATTGCCCTTTTATTTTATATATATATATATATATATATATATATATATATATATATATATATATATATATATATATATATATATTTGGGCCTTTCTTTTTTTCTTTTGGCCTTTCTCCTTTTTTTTGGGCAATGCTCTAATAATGATGATCATCACACTTTCATTACAACATATGAATTACAACTCGAAACTAGAACAAGATATGACTCCATATGAATGACTCCGGCGGTGTACCTGGATGGTGCAATGAATCAAGAGTGACATGTACGAAAAATAATGCATGGTGGCTTTGCCACAAATACGATGTCAACTACAAGATCATGCAATGGCAATATGACAAAAGTAATGCATGTCACGATGATGATGGTGGAAGTTGCATGGCAATATATCTCGGAATGGCTATGGAAATGCCATGATAGGTAGGTATGGTGGCTGTTTTGAGGAAGATATAAGGAGGTTTATGTGTGAAAGAGCATATCGTATCACGGGGTTTGATGCACCGCTAAGTTTGCACCAACTCTCAAGGTGAGAAAGGGCAATGCACGTGCATCAAGAGGCTAGCAAAAGGCGGAAAGGTGAGAGTGCGTATAATCCATGGACTCAACATTAGTCAAAAGAACTCATATACTTATTGCAAAAATTTAGAAGTCATCAAAAATTCAAATACTACCCGCATGCTCCTAGGGGGATAGATTGGTAGGAAAAGACCATCGCTCGTCCCCGACCGCCACTCATATGGATGCACTAGCCAGGTACACTTCATGTTTCAAATTTGTTACATAACTTTAACCATAAGTGCATGCTACGGGATTTGCTAACTTCAACACAAGCATTCTTTGAATTCATAATCACCCAACTAGCACGACTTTGATATTATCACCTCCATATCTCAAAACAATTATCAAGCATCAAACTTATCTTAGTATTCAACGCACTCAAAAAGAAAAGTTTCACACATCTTGAATACCAAGTATATTAACATTAAGCAAATTACCATGCTATTAAAGACTCTTAAAATAATCTAAGTGAAGCATGAGAGATCAAGTTTATTTAAAACAAATCCACCACCATGCTCAAAAAGATCTAAGTGAAGCGCTAGAGCAAAAATTATCACGCTCAAAAGAATATAAGTGAAGCACTATGAGCAAAACTATCAAGCTCAAAAGATATAAGTGAAGCACATAGAGTATTCTAACAAATTTCAATTCATGAATGGCTCTCTCAAATGGTGTGTACAACAAGGATGATTGTGGTAGAATAAAAAGCAAAGACACAAATAATACAAGACGCTCCAAGCAAAACACATATCATGTTGGTGAATAAAAATATAGCTCCAAGTAAATTACCGATGGAAGTGGACGAAAGAGGGGATGCCTTCCGGGGCATCCCCAAGCTTTGACTTTTTGGTGTCCTTGGATTATCTTGGGGTGTCATGGGCATCCCCAAGCTTAGGCTCTTTCCACTCCTTGTTCCATAATCCATCAAAAGAATTGACCCAAAACTTGAAAACTTCACAACACAAAACTCAACAGAAATCTCGTGAGCTCCGTTAGAGAAAGAAAACAAAAGACTACTTCAAGGTACTGTAATGAACTCATTATTTATTTATATTGGTGTTAAACCTACTGTATTCCAACTTCTCTATGGTTTATAAACTAATTTACTAGCCATAGATTCATCAAAATAAGCAAACAACACACGAAAAACAGAATCTGTCAAAAACAGAAAAGTCTGTAGTAATCTGTAACTAACGCAAACTTATGGAACTCTAAAAATTCTAAAAAAATAGGAAGTCCTGTACAATTTGTTTATTGATCATCAGCAAAAAGAATCAACGCAAAATAACTCTCCAGTAAAAAATGGCAGCTAATCTCGTGAGCGCTAAGGTTTCTGTTTTTCAGCAGAATCAAATCAACTAAGGTTTCTGTTTTTCAGCAGAATCAAATCAACTATCATCGTAGGTTATCCTATAGGTCTTACTTGGCACAAACACTAATTAAAACATAACACCACATCCAAACAGAAGGTAGATGGATTATTTATTCCTAAACAGAAGCAAAAACAAAAAACACAAAATAAAATTGGGTTGCCTCCCACCAAGCGCTATCGTTTAACGCCCCTAGCTAGGCATAAAAGCAAGGATAGATCTAGGTAGTGTCATCTTTAATTTTCAGTTTTTTGCCGGAATCATGCTCGAGTCTGGGAGGTTCTTTCCTCTTCCCTTCATACTCGGAAATTTTTAGATCTAAAGAATACAACCGCTTATTGCAAAGAGTAATCAACATATTCATGCGGTGAAGATTTCCGCTAACACTTTTAAGAGGTTCAAGAGACTTTTGTAAAAATTTTGTTACTTCGCAAATCTTCTCAAACACTTGGGTTTCTCCTTGGGTAGGATGAGATCCTCCATTTTGGGGTAGTGTTCCCACTATTCCCTCTATAATTTCATGCGCAATACTGGGATCAATCTCAATGAAATTTCCCTTGGCAATGCAGTACAAGAGTTGTCTATGCGTCATATTTAACCCAACATAAAGTTTTTTAAGAAGAATTCTAAAGTTCACCTCTAGGGTGCACTTATGATAAGATTCCATCATCCTATACCAAGCATCTTTTAAATTTTCTCCTTGCCTTTGCTTGAAGTGTAGGACTTCAAACTCGGGAGACATAGGAGCGGATAAGGAATTAGACACGATGACAAGCAAGCAAACTAACACACGAGCAAACAGGAAGGGAAAGGCAAACAGGAAAGAGAGGAGGAGATTGGGAAAGAGAGGGCGAATAAAACGGCAAGGGTGAAGTGGGGGAGAGGAAAACGAGAGGCAAATGGCAAATAATGTAATGCGAGAAATAGCGATTGTGATGGGTACTTGGTATGTTGACTTTTGCGTAAGCCTCCCCGGCAACGGCGCCAGAAATTCTTCTTGCTACATCTCGAGCTTGCGTTGATTTTCCCCGAAGAGGAGAGGATGATGCAGCACAGTAGCGTAAGTATTTCCCTCAGTTTTTGAGAACCAAGGTATCAATCCAGTAGGAGGTCACGCGCAAGTCCCTCGTACCTGCACAACACGATAGCAACTCGCAACCAACGCCTAGGGGTTGTCAATCCCTTCACAGTCACTTACGAGAGTGAGATCTGATAGAGATAATATTTTTGGTATTTTTGATAGATAGATGCAAAGTAAAAAATTAAAGGTAAAGTAAAAACAAAGCAAGTAAATAAAGTGATATAGATTGATATGATAAGAATAGACCCGGGGGCCATAGGTTTCACTAGTGGCTTCTCTCGAGAGCATAAGTATTCTACGGTGGGTGAACAAATTACTGTTGAGCAATTGACAGAATTGAGCATAGTTGAGTATATCTAGGCGATGATCATGTATATAGGCATCACGTTAGAGACAAGTAGAGCGAAACGATTCTGCATCTACTACTATTACTCCACTCCTCGACCGCTATCCAACATGCATCTAGAGTATTAAGTAAAAACAGAGTAACGCCTTAAGCAAGATGACATGATGTAGAGGGATAAATTCATGCAATATGATAAAAAAACCCCATCTTGTTATCCTCGATGGCAACAATACAATACGTGCCCTGCAACTCTTTCTGTCACTGAGTAAGGACACCGCAAGATTGAACCCAAAGCCATGCACTTCTCCCATTGCAAGAACTACCAATCTAGTTGGCCAAACCAAACGGATAATTCTAAGAGACTTGCAAAGATAACTCAATCATACATAAAAGAATTCAGAGAAGAATCAAATATTTTCCATAGATAATACTGGATCATAAACTGTAACATCCCAAATTTCCCTATTTGGAATGTTTTACAATTATAGCTAAGCATCCTATGCATCCTGTTTGAATTTGAATACCATTTGGAGTTTCAGAGAGTTTTGAATTTGAAATTTGAATTCCAAACTTTGGCATGTGGGAAACCATTCCAAAACCAAGCCTGATAAATACTTGATCAAAAGTATGAGAGGAGCAAACATGACACTCCAAAAATATCAGAGGAAACAATGCCAAAAGAATTGGATTCAAATCTGAATTTTATTTGAATTTGAAAAAAATGGATTTTCATAAAGTTTGGATTTTGGCTTTGGAAAATGTTCAAATGAAAGGAATATTCCCTGATCATTTTGGTATATATATACCCTATATAAAATCTTTATAGTTTAGGTTTTATTTTTGGTTTTGTTTTATTAAAAAATAAAAGAAAATCTTTTGAAGCGCCAGCCAGCCACCCAGCCCAGCCAGACCGCGCCTCGGCCACCCACAAGACTGGCCCAGCTAAGCCAGCCCACTGAGGCCAGCCAGCCGGAGCCAGCCAACAGACTCACCCCGCCCCCTCGCCCGAATCCCTAAGATTCGGTCGACCGATCAACCTCCCCTCTCTCCTCGCTGACCAAAGTGGCCCCACCCGTCGTCTTCCTCGCCCACGAACGGACTTCGCTGGAGATCCGCGGATCCCGAAGGATCCGGATCCCGACAGCCCCGATGCCCTTCCGCGCCTCGCCCGACCCCTGGCTATATAAGCGAGGCCCCGCACCACATTCCCCCCTTAGCCACGCCGGAGCCTCTCTCCCTCTCTCTCCCGAAGCACGCCGGAGCCCGAGCTCAACCCCGCCGCCAAAACCCTCGCCGTCGCCGCCCTAGTGCCCCCCGAACCTCCCCGACACCACCGAACCTTTCCCCGAGCTCCCCCGCACCTCCCCGACGTCTCCCCGAAGCTCGCCGACCCCCCAACGCCTCGGAGCACTCCCGCCGCCGCCGCCGACGTCGCCGGAGTCCGGTGAGTCCCCGGAATCCCCCTCCACCGTCCGATCCCAATCGGGTGGCTAGGATTAGAAGCCCCCGAAGGGGTATGTTTTAGTTAGAAAACCGGCCGGCCGAGCGGTTTATTTTTATTAGTTAGGTTTATTTTAGTTAGGCCGGTTCTGTTAGTTAAACCCTAGGCCCATTTAGTTTATCGGCGCCTAGTGCATGCTTTAGGCCCATTGGGCATTTTTCTTTTATTTAGATTTTCTGTTTTAGCGATTTGTTCCAAATTTCAAAATGTGTATCTTTTGTTCTGTTTAATATTTTTAGTGATTCTTTTTTGTTGGATTGCAAATTTTATGTAGTTTCTGAAAAACATATATTTAGCTATGTTAAAAATAATTAAAAATGCTTTAATATTATTTTAGTCAGAATAGCAAATCTGCTATAGTTTTAGTTAGAAAATTATTTTTGCATGATTCTTTTGCAATCACTTTATTTTGATATTGCCAAACCCTAGAAATTAACTTTGGTATTTTAGGATTAATAAAAAATTAATTCTAGGCAGAATCCTATTAACCCTAATTAATTGATTAGTTCCTGTTTTCCTAATTAATTAATTAGTAAATTAATTTATTTTTAACTTGAGATTAGTTATTCTAGGTTAGTTTCTGTCATTCCATTAGATGAACTTTTATTCATAATTAATAAAAGTTTTAAATTATTTTCTTAATAGAATTTGGATTAGGCCTAAAATGAGTTTTATAATAGCTATTTAATTAATTCTTTTTGCTCCTAGTTGCTTAGTTAATCCTTTTCTGTTAAGTTAACCTAAAACCATGATTAGGTCATATTGAGGAATTTTTGTTAAATAAAAACTATTTTTGCTATTGTTTGGAATAGGGAAAAACTTTGAATTTGATTTCTTTGAGTTTTCCTTTTGATTTGGTTTTGATTGTTTGGTTGTGCTATGTTATCCTTGTTATCTTGTGTGGTCCTCTTGCTCATTATGTTATTGTTTGTCTCGGTAGAGTTTCCGGAGTGCGAAGCTTGCTACTACGACTCTTTAGCTTACGAGGATCATCAGCAAGGCAAGTTTTGATCATGTTATTTCTATACCTATGTTTTGTGCATTAGTAGTTGTCACCACCCCACCAATGCATGCAGTAGTGAATTCTTGAAGTCATTAAACTTGAGTAGTATCATGTGGTAGGATGAACCAATCCCCTTGTTACCATGACCCCGGGACGTAGTAGTTATTTTGCTATGCTCAGAGACGGATTTGGGATGAGTGAAATTCATAAGCAAGATGTGAGAGTCAATGATGATGACAACCCATGGACTACAATGATCAAGATGGACTTGAAAATCACTACTGGGTGGAGGATTTGGTTGACGGGCACCTGGAGCACCAGTGGTGGCGGGATGCATGGAGAAGCGCCATGACATCCTGCGGAAAGTTTCACCCAGCCACGAAGAGAAGGATGGATGCCCCATGACCGAAGCTTACTGCAGCAGCCGCAAGCCATTATGGGCTCGCTGGGTTGACCCTTGTAGTGAAGCTGGCTGGACGGTACTACGAGAAGTAGACGAACGGTAGGGTTGGATGGGTACCGGCAGTGGCCAGAAGAACTCTTTGGAAGACCCTGTTTCATTCGTCCCGTCTTCAAACACCATGAAGTGCGAAGACTTTAAAGGAGGGAATGATTCTTGCGGGGAAAGTGCGCAAACCTCTGCAGAGTGTTAAAACCTAATCGATTAGCCGTGTCCCCGGTTACGGACATTTGAGCATCTGGACCCTGGAAGTATTCGGATATCTCAACACTAAAATTAATGGATTAATTTGATGGGTTTATGACTTAATAATAATTTGGGAACGAGATATTGGTTGGCGGAACCATCTCAATAACTACCAACAATTTGTAGTAATTTGCAAATAAGTCCACTGTAGTAGGATAAAATTGGCTTTACGCAAAATGATGAAACTTAGAGCTCCACAGCCAAATATGCATATAGAGTTAGTAACTTTATTATTGTTATTCTTCATAACTTGCCAGCTTATTCCAAAAGCTGACCTACATGGCTGCAACGTATTATGTTGCAGAGATATATTCCGATCAGGAGTGAGGCTACGCTCCGCGCTTGGCGATTGCCCTTGGAGTCGGATGGACTCGCTTTACCTTCGACGCTCCGCAGCATTTTAGTTTATTTCTCATGAGTTGGCCTTGAGCCAATTTATTCCTTGTAATAAAGACTCTATATGAGAATCGATTAATGATATTCAGGTGTGATTGAACTTTGATTACTTTATCGATGTACTGTGAGTACCAAATGATCTTGGGATGGTATGCATACGTAGATTTGACCGATTTTGGGTCAGGTCGCTCTGAGATGGTATCGAGCACACGCGACCGTAGGATCGTAACCCCTAGGATCGGAAAGCCATAAGCAGAGACCATTTACTTTGAACCCCTCTTTCATTCTATAATTCTTCCCTGATCTATTCTGACTCTTCTCTCCTTTGCAACATTCTAGATGGCCGTCGAGTTCACCCCAGTTTTGCTACCGGAGTTCTGCCAGCCCGATGAGACGATGCCCTTCGGAAGGAAGCTGGTCCAGATGGTGAAGCTGCTGAAGATTGCTCTGCCCTCGATCACTGGGAAACCCACTAATGCACTTCCGACGGACACCCGCTACAGGATTGAGGTGCATATCCCAGGGAGGACCTTTGGAGGACGCACGGAGCCTATCAACTTTGAGTTCACCGAGTTCAACTGGATCATCGGAAGAGACGTGGCGATCTACCGAGCACTTGGACATCTCCGAGAGGAGTACAGGACCGAACTCGACCACTCAGATCTCGCCATGGTTTCTCGCAGGGCAAGGAATGGAGATATCATCCGTACCATCGAGGACGATTCCACTCTCTCTTACATTCAGGACTTGGAGTGCCTTCTCGGGACACGGAGATTCAGGCTCGCCAGAACTCAAGACACACGGAAGCTTTTGTTCCGCGAATCGAACTGGAGGAGAAGGCTCGCAGACTTCCTTGGCTATGAGGAAGAAATCACGGACTTCATGGAGATAGTCGACGACCAAGATGAAGCTTGCCGCGATTGAGGAAAAGATGGACTTGGGAGAGGACCTTTACCCGAGTGGAGATGAAGCACCCCTCGTGAGCAATGATCAGGATTTTGAGGGGAGTACCACCGAAGGAAACCCCAAGAGGAGGCGCCACTGATGAAGACTTTTAGTCGACCACCATGTTATCTTACTTTTCGTCGATCAGTTAGGCCGATGTTTTCCTTCGATTAGTCATGAGCTTTTGTAATCGAGTTTGAACCATGTTTGAGTGGAATGAATAAATGATTGGTGTGTTATGATTGTGCATTCATATGGGTAGTGTTATTTCTCATAGACCCTTGTTCTATTCTAAATTTTCTCATCCCTCCAAAACACCAGATGCCTCCGAGACGTGACACTGGTTTCCCGCCGGAGCTCACCCAGCTGCTCCAGCAGCAGAATGCACTGATGCAGCTCCTGATTCAGAATCAGAACAACCCCGCCAACAATCCACCGCCACCACCACCCACTGTGGACAACTTGACTCGATTTCTGAGGTTGAATCCGCCAGTGTTCTCTAGTAGCACTGAGCCGATTGTGGCTGACGACTGGCTCCGCAAGATTGGAAGAGAGCTAGTCACCGTTGGATGCACTGATGCTGAGAAGGTGCGCTTTGCCGCGCATCAACTGGATGGACCTGCAGCTTCATGGTGGGAGAATTATACCGCCACTTTTCCTTTGGGTGGCATCACTTGGGATCAATTCCAGCAGGCCTTTCGCACTGCTCATGTCTCATCTGGAGCCATGAGTCTGAAGAAGCGTGAGTTCCGCAACTTACGCCAGGGGAATCGTACTGTGGCACAGTACGTGGAGGAATTCAGCAAGCTTGCCCGCTATGCCCCTGATGATGTGGCCACTGATGCCGCCAAGCAGGAGAAGTTCCTGGAGGGACTCAATGATGAATTGAGCATGCAGCTTATTGTGGCTACTTTCAACAACTACCAGGAGCTGGTAGACAAGGCCACGATTCTGGAAGGCAAGCAGCAGCAGATAGAGAGCCGCAAGAGGAAGTACAGCCAGGGGAAGCACAATTCAGGAGCTCAGCAGAAGCCCCGCTATGCACCGTACTCAGGAGGGCACATCCATCACAACCATGGAGGTCATAACCATGGTGGAAATGGAAACAACCGCAGCCAGGACAACAAGTCAGGCCATGGCAATGGCAATGGCAGTGGAAATGGCAATCAGCACCGTTCTGCCCCGGCTCCGAAGGATCTGAGCCACATCACCTGCTTCAAGTGCCAGAAGACAGGGCACTACGCCACCGACTGCCCGGAGGCCAAGCAGAGGAACGGGAATGGCAATGGAGGCTCAGCGAAGAAGCCCAATCCCTTCCCTCGTGCTCAAGTGAATCACATCGACGTGGAGAACGCCTATGATCAGCCGGAATCGTGGTTGGTAAGTTTTATTGAATTCACGCTCAGTTTTGGTTCTGTTTGATTCGGTGCAACGATTCATTCATATCAAGGGTAGTTGTGGATAAGTACGGATTACGCACTAGAACCCTTAGAAGCCCCTCCGCGTCGGTTCCGCAGAGGAGAAATGATGGCAGGTTTAAGCTGTCCTGCAAACCTCAACATCGGGAACCACAAATTTCCCGTAGAACTCATAGTGTTGGAAACACAGACTTTGGATGTAATCCTAGGCATGGATTGGTTGTCAAAGTATGAGGGAAACATTGATCGTGCAAGAAGTCTATTCTGCTCACCACCCCGGAGCAGAAGAGGATCAAGTATGTAGCCCGGCACAGCCAGATGAAAAATCAGGTGCATTCCCTCACGGGAGTTGTTCAGGAGGAAGTGCCAGAGTGCAAGAATTTCCGATGTGTTCCCTGGAGGAATTACCAGAATGCCACCGGACGAGACATTGAGTTTCGATCGAGTTATTGCCGCACAGCCCCAATATCCAAGAGACCTTATCGGATGCCACCAAATGAGTTGAAAGAGATCAAGGAACAAATAAATGAGTTATTGGAGAAAGGATATATTCGTCCAAGCTCATCACCTTGGGGAGCCCCAGTTCTTTTGGTAGAGAAGAAGGATGGAAGCTTGAGGATGGTTGTGGATTATCGTGCATTGAACGAGGTAACCATCAAGAACAAGTACCCTCTGCCCATGATCAATGACTTGTTTGATCAGCTTGTTGGAGCCAAGGTATTCTCTAAGATCGATCTTCGATCAGGGTATCACCAGTTGAAAATTCGTGAAAAGGATATACCCAAAACAGCATTCACCACCAGGTATGGTTTATACGAGTATACCGTCATGTCATTTGGATTGACTAATGCTCCTGCATACTTCATGAATTTGATGAACAAGGTATTCATGGAGTACTTGGACAAGTTTGTCGTGGTGTTCATCGATGACATATTGATATTCTCCAAGAGCGAGGAAGAGCATAAGGAACATTTGCGTCTAGTTCTGGAGAAACTTCGAGAACATCAGCTGTATGCCAAATTCAGCAAATGTGAATTTTGGTTGAAGGAAGTTGGATTCCTCGGACATGTTATTTCAGGAGAAGGAATAGCAGTTGATCCCGCCAAGGTTGAATCAGTCACTGATTGGCAGTCACCCACCTCAGTCAAGGAGATCCGCAGTTTTCTCGGACTTGCAGGATACTATCGGAGGTTCATTGAGAACTTCTCGAAGATTGCCAAGCCCATGACTGAGCTGTTGAAGAAGGAAGCCAAGTATGTTTGGACCGAGGAATGTGAGGCCAGTTTTCAGGAATTGAAGAAACGGTTGGTCACAGCTCCAGTGTTGATATTGCCGGACATACATAAGGAATACCAGGTCTATTGTGACGCTTCTCGTCAAGGACTTGGAGGAGTATTGATGCAGGAAGGCAAGGTTGTAGCTTATGCGTCCAGACAGCTACGGCCTCATGAGATGAATTATGCCACACATGATTTGGAGTTAGCAGCTGTAGTGCATGCTCTCAAGACCTGGAGACATTTCCTCATTGGAAATCGTTGTGATGTCTATACGGATCACAAGAGTCTGAAATATATCTTCACGCAGAAGGAATTGAACCTCAGGCAGAGGAGATGGCTAGAGTTGATAAAGGACTATGACATGAGGCTGCATTACCACCCCGGTAAAGCCAATGTTGTAGCAGATGCCTTGAGCCGTAAGAGTTATGTGAACACTCTTACAGCAGGAGGATTACCCCAGGAGTTGGTCGATGACCTCAGAGATCTCCGACTGGAGATAGTTCCGAAAGGATTTGTCGCAACTCTGGAAGTTCAGTCCACCTTGACCGAAAGGATTCGTGAAGCCCAAAAGTTGGACAAGTAAATCGATGAGATTAAGCAAAAGATGGAGGAAGGAAAAGCTAAAGGATTCCGAAAGGATGAACATGGAACTATATGGTTTGAGGATCGTATTTATGTGCCCAATGATCCCGAGCTCAGGAAGCTAATTCTTCAGGAAGCTCATGATTCCCCGTACTCAATTCACCCCGGCAACACCAAGATGTACCTGGATTTGAAGCAAAGTTTCTGGTGGACAGGTATGAAGAAGGACATTGCCGAGTACGTGGCCGTATGCGATGTTTGTCAACGGGTAAAGGCAGAACATCGGCCAGCAGGGTTACTTCAACCTTTGCCGATTCCCGATTGGAAATGGGAGAAACTTGGTATGGATTTCATCACAGACTACCCAGACCCGCTCAGGTTATGATTCTATCTGGGTGGTAGTTGATCGTTTGACTAAGGTAGCTCACTTCATTCCCGTGAAGACTACCTATACCAGTGCCAAGTTGGCCAAGATATACATGACCAGGATCGTATGTCTGCATGGAGTTCCGAGGAAAATCGTGTCAGATAGAGGAACGCAGTTTACCTCAAAGTTTTGGAAGCAATTGCATGAAACTTTGGGTACGAGGCTGGAATTCAGCACAGCTTTTCATCCGCAGACAGATGGACAGACCGAGAGAGTCAATCAGATTCTGGAGGACATGTTGAGAGCTTGTGTGCTAGACTATGGGTCTAGCTGGGATGATAACTTGCCCTACGCAGAGTTTTCGTACAACAACAGTTATCAATCCAGTTTGAAGATGGCACCTTTCGAAGCTCTATACGGAAGGAGGTGTAGAACACCATTGCTGTGGGATAGCGTTGGAGATCGATCACTTTTCGGTTCCGATCTTATCAAGGATTCCGAAGAGAAAGTCAAGCAAATTCGAGACCGGCTCAAGATAGCACAATGAGATGTAAGAGTTATGCCGACGATGAAGCAAGGAGGTGACTTACGAAGTGGGAGACCGAGCATACCTTCGTGTGTCTCCACTTCGTGGAATCAAGAGGTTTGGAGTCAAGGAAAGTTAGCACCCGATTTATTGGCCCTACAAAATCCTCGAACGTCGTGGAGAAGTTGCATACAAGTTGGAATTGCCGGAAGGATTATCCGGAGTTCATGATGTCTTTCACGCTTTCTCGCTTAAAGAAGTGCCATGCGACATGGCCGATGTTCCATTGAGAGACACAAGGTGCCCTAGAGGCCATACAGCTTGACAAAGATTTAACTTACAAGGAGACACCGTCAAAATTCTCGAGACTGCAAGCAGAGTCACCCGCAGCAAAGTCATCAAGTTTTGCAAGGTGCTGTGGAGTCACCACACCGAGGAAGAAGCCACACAGGGAACGCCAAGAAGATCTTCGTCGAGACCATCCGCACCTATTTGTTAGCCAACCCAATCTCGAGGGCTAGATTCATCTTAAGGTGGTAGGTTTGTAACATCCCAAATTTCCTATTTGGAATGTTTTACAATTATAGCTAAGCATCCTATGCATCCTGTTTGAATTTGAATACCATTTGGAGTTTCGAGAGTTTTGAATTTGAAATTTGAATTCCAAACTTTGGCATGTGGGAAACCATTCCAAAACCAAGCCTGATAAATACTTGATCAAAAGTATGAGAGGAGCAAACATGACACTCCAAAATATCAGAGGAAACAATGCCAAAAGAATTGGATTCAAATCTGAATTTTATTTGAATTTGAAAAAATGGATTTTCATAAAGTTTGGATTTTGGCTTTGGAAAATGTTCAAATGAAAGGAATATTCCCTGATCATTTTGGTATATATATACCCTATATAAAATCTTTATAGTTTAGGTTTTATTTTTGGTTTTGTTTTATTAAAAAATAAAAGAAAATCTTTTTCGGCGCCACCAAAGCCACCCAGCCCAGCCAAGACCGCGCCCTCCACCACACAGACTGCCCAATGCCAAGCCCACACTGAGGCCAGCCCAGCCGGAGCCAGCCCAACAGACTCACCCCACCTCGCCTGAATCCCTAAGATTCGGTCGACCGACCAACCTCCCCTCTCTCTCCCTCGCTGACCAGTGGCCCCACCCGTCGTCTTCCCCCTCGCCCACGAAACGGACCTCGCCGGAGATCCGCCGGATCCCGAAGGATCCGGGATCCCCGACAGCCCCCGATGCCCTTCCGCCTCGCCCGACCCCTGGCTATATAAGCCGAGGCCCTGCACCCCATTCCCCTTAGCCACGCCGAGCCTCTCCTCTCTCTCCGGCACGCCGAGCCCGAGCTCAACCCCGCCGCCAAAACCCTCGCCGTCGCCGCCTAGTGCCCCAACCTCCCGACACCACCGAACCTTTCCCGAGCTCCCCGACCTCCCGACGCCTCCCAAGCTCGACGACCCCCAACGCCTCGAGCACTCCCGCCCGCCCGACGTCGCCGAGTCCGTGAGTCCCGAATCCCCTCCACCGTCCGATCCCAATCGGGTGGCTAGGATTAGAAGCCCCCGAAGGGGTATGTTTTAGTTAGAAAACCGGCCGGCCGAGCGGTTTATTTTTATTAGTTAGGTTTATTTTAGTTAGGCCGGTTCTGTTAGTTAAACCCTAGGCCCATTTAGTTTATCTGACGCCTAGTGCACAGTTTAGGCCCATTGGGCATTTTTCTTTTTATTTAGATTTTCTGTTTTAGCCGATTTGTTCCAAATTTCAAAAATGTGTATCTTTTGTTCTGTTTAATATTTTTTAGTGATTCTTTTTTGTTGGATTGCAAATTTTATGTAGTTTCTGAAAACATATATTTAGCTATGTTAAAAATAATTAAAAATGCTTTAATATTATTTTAGTCAGAATAGCAAATCTGCTATAGTTTTAGTTAGAAAAATTATTTTTGCATGATTCTTTTGCAATCACTTTATTTTGATATTGCCAAACCCTAGAAATTAACTTTGGTATTTTAGGATTAATAAAAAATTAATTCTAGGCAGAATCCTATTAACCCTAATTAATTGATTAGTTCCTGTTTTCCTAATTAATTAATTAGTAAATTAATTTATTTTTAACTTGAGATTAGTTATTCTAGGTTAGTTTCTGTCATTCCATTAGATGAACTTTTATTCATAATTAATAAAAGTTTTAAATTATTTTCTTAATAGAATTTGGATTAGGCCTAAAATGAGTTTTATAATAGCTATTTAATTAATTCTTTTTGCTCCTAGTTGCTTAGTTAATCCTTTTCTGTTAAGTTAACCTAAAACCATGATTAGGTCATATTGAGGAATTTTGTTAAATAAAACTATTTTTGCTATTGTTTGGAATAGGAAAAACTTTGAATTTGATTTCTTTGAGTTTTCCTTTTGATTTGGTTTTGATTGTTTGGTTGTGCTATGTTATCCTTGTTATCTTGTGTGGTCCTCTTGCTCATTATGTTATTGTTTGTCTCGGTAGAGTTTCCGGAGTGCGAAGCTTGCTACTACGACTCTTTAGCTTACGAGGATCATCAGCAAGGCAAGTTTTGATCATGTTATTTCTATACCTATGTTTTGTGCATTAGTAGTTGCCACCACCCCACCAATGCATGCAGTAGTGAATTCTTGAAGTCATTAAACTTGAGTAGTATCATGTGGTAGGATGAACCAATCCCCTTGTTACCATGACCCCGGGACGTAGTAGTTATTTTGCTATGCTCAGAGACGGATTTGGGATGAGTGAAATTCATAAGCAAGATGTGAGAGTCAATGATGATGACAACCCATGGACTACAATGATCAAGATGGACTTCGAAAATCACTACTGGGTGGAGGATTTGGTTGACGGGCACCTGGAGCACCAGTGGTGGCGGGATGCATGGAGAAGCGCCATGACATCCTGCGGAAAGTTTCACCCAGCCACGAAGAGAAGGATGGATGCCCCATGACCGAAGCTTACTGTGCAGCCGCAAGCCATTATGGGCTCTGGCTGGGTTGACCCTTGTAGTGAAGCTGGCTGGACGGTACTACGAGAAGTAGACGAACGGTAGGGTTGGATGGGTACCGCAAAGGGCCAAGAACTCTTTGGAAGACCCTGTTTATCTGGTCCGCCTTCAAACACCATGAAGTGCGAAGACTTTAAAGGAGGGAATGATTCTTGCGGGAAAGTCGCAAACCTCTGCAGAGTGTTAAAACCTAATCGATTAGCCGTGTCCCGATTACGGACATTTGAGCATCTGGACCTCGAAGTATTCGGATATCTCAACACTAAAATTAATGGATTAATTTGATGGGTTTATGACTTAATAATAATTTGGGAACGAGATATTGGTTGGCGGAACCATCTCAATAACTACCAACAATTTGTAGTAATTTGCAAATAAGTCCACTGTAGTAGGATAAAATTGGCTTTACGCAAAATGATGAAACTTAGAGCTCCACAGCCAAATATGCATATAGAGTTAGTAACTTTATTATTGTTATTCTTCATAACTTGCCAGCTTATTCCAAAAGCTGACCTACATGGCTGCAACGTATTATGTTGCAGAGATATATTCCGATCAGGAGTGAGGCTACGCTCCGCGCTTGGCGATTGCCCTTTGGAGTCGGATGGACTCGCTTTACCTTCGACGCTTCCGCAGCATTTTAGTTTATTTCTCATGAGTTGGCCTTGAGCCGAATTTATTCCCTTGTAATAAAGACTCTATATGAGAATCGATTAATGATATTCAGGTGTGATTGAACTTTGATTACTTTATCGATGTACTGTGAGTACCAGCATGATCTTGGGATGGTACAGACACAGAGATTTGACCGATTTTGGGTCAGGTCGCTACATAAACCCACAATTCATCGGTCTCAACAAACACACCGCAAAAAGAAGATTAAATCGAATAGATCTCCACAAGAGAGGGGGAGAACATTGTATTGAGATCCAAGAAGAGAGAAGAAGCCATCTAGCTACTAGCTATGGACCCGAAGGTCTGAAGTAAACTACTCACGTACTTCATCGGAGGGGCCATGGTGATGATGTAGAAGCCCTCCATGGTGGATGCCCCCTACGGTGGAGCTCCGGAACAGGCCCCAAGATGGGATCTCGTGGATACCGAAGGTTGCGGCGGTGGAATTTGTTTTTTTGGCTCCTCCCTGATCGTTTGGGGGTACGTAGGTATATATAGGAGGAAGGAGTACGTCGGTGGAGCTTCGAGGGGCCCACGAGGTAGGGGGGCGTGCCCAGGGGGGAGGGGCGCGCCCTCCACCCTCGTGACCGCCTCGTGGCTTTCTTGACGAAGGGTACAAGTCTCCTGGATCTTATCTGGTGAGAAAATCACGTTCCCGAAGGTTTCATTCCGTTCGGACTCCGTTTGATATTCTATTTCTTCGAAATACTGAAAAAGGAAAAAACAACAATTCTGGGCTGGGCCTCCGGTTAATAGGTTAGTCCTAAAAATAATATAAAAGTGGAAAATAAAGCCCATTATAGTCCAAAACAGTAGATAAAGTAGCATGGAGCAATCAAAAATTATAGATACGTTGGAGACGTATCATCCCTCCGTCTGCCTTCCGGTGAAAAACCGAACACTAGTTCCGGTAGTGACCGCCTCCGGCGTCGCCTACCGCGGAAGAGCGGGGGCATGGCGGACGTGGCGAGCAATGTCGGGCCGGTGGGGGATTATGAGGATATGGCGAGTTGGGCCACGGTGGCACCAGAGAAGGCCGGGAAACAGTACTTATAGGGGAAGGTAGCGCGACGGTCATCGGAATTCAATGCATAATGGCTTAGCGCGCCAGCTTGCCATGGAAAACTAGAGAAACTAAAATTATGACTGTGCCGTCCCGTCCCGTCTGGGTCGCACGCCAGCATGGCGGTCAAACGAGTGCACTCGAATCATCTCCCTCCTTGTCAATAATGATTCCACGGATTTAAAAAGCCCACAACAATTAAAGCGTATCTTTTTTCGCATCAGTTAGCTACCTTAATTACGGCCGGCTGCATGCAGGCACTCAGAATCGCTCGTAGGCAGTACGCGAAGCAGCATGCAAAGAGTCGCAGCCGAGGGCACACATGCAGCCACTTAAATCGCTGGAATTAATTAGGCTTAAACTTCTGCATGCCGTTAATTATTGCCATGCATTGGTCTTGCTGCTTTGCTCACAGGACTAATAAACCCGGACGGAGGGAGTACCTTGGTTGGTGAGAGGTTTGAATTAAGCCCTGCAAACCGGAAAGGAGGTACTAGTACGTGTGTGATCCGCTATTTATTCGTATAGGATCGAGTAGGTCGTTTCTCGAATTGAGCCCTGCAAACCGGAAAGGAGGTAGTACGTGCGTGATCCTCTATTTATCCGTGTAGGATCGATAGTGTAGCTTGTGAGTTTCTTCAGAGGTAGGCATTTTTATCCGTGTAGGATCGATAGTGTAGTTTGTCAGTTTCTTCAAAGGTAGGCATTTTTATTCAAAAAACTGCCACTTCCCACCTTGTGTCGCAAATAAAACTGCCAGGAGCGCATTTGTAGGCTAGCTAGTGATCGATCAGTAACTTGTAAACACTGAGCGAACTGAAATAAGTAACTGTTAATGCATCTCAATGATTCACAGATCATATACAAATATGTAGCTCCAAAAGCTAAGACCAGCCACTTCGGATCTTGCGTCGCAACTAAAACTAACTAGTACGATTCCCATACATAAGATCAACATGTTAATGCATCTCAATGATTCATAGATCATATACAAATATATAGCACCAAAAGCAAAGATCTAGAAAAAACATCTGTTCTTCCTACTAACATGGATACTTCTCTTGGCCAACATTCAGTACAGACTGAAAGACAAATTTGTTTGTGAAGTCTACAATTCCTCTTGGAAACGTAAGTGATTTCACCAACAGCTGGAACCATGAGAATGAACCACACATGATGGAGGAACATCCACTGCAATATGATTTGGTCTTCTCTCGATCACACCGCAAGACTATTTTCATAATACAAACTTTAACTTAGGCAAAATGATGCCGATTGTATAATCAGACCAAAGCAATGAAGCACCATGTGTTGGCCAGTAAATAGTACAATACTACTTTTCTGCAGTCCATGAAGTGACTATCCAATCTTTGTGTCTATTTTCAAATGGCACTTCATGCAGTGACTATACTATTCTCTTGTGCAGTTCAACCAAAATTGCGGACACTTTGTTTGTTTGCCAAATAGCAATGGGCAGACATCTCTGTCTGCACAAATATCAAGCAGCTAGTAAACCTATCAAGCAGCTAGCAAACCACTAGTATTACTATCTAATGACAGTACAAAAAGAGTAGCAAGATAGTAGCAAACCATGTACCTTCGTAATGAACAGCTCATAGTGCCACCAATTGGATATAAAGGTTTGGAAAAAACATGCTCCTAATGTTGAACCAGTTGGACTTTTTGTGCAGTTCCACTAAAATCGAGCATCCCTGTTTGCATAGATATTGAAAGTGTGATTACTATAAAAGTGGCACTAGTTGAAGCATAGACTCACAAATATAAGCATTCCAATTTCTTAATGGGAAAAGGTAGCAAGACTGTTTCTAACCACCTGTTTGAAGGAATAAATAAAGCAACAACGGCTGATGTCAGGAAGGCATACATAGTTTTTTCTGAAAAACGAGCCATTCCTGACCTTTCCTCTTCTTTTAAGAAAATTTTGTGCAGTTCTACTAAAATAAAATGCCATCACTGCCTTGACAATTCAGTGAAACTGTACAAAAGAAAATGACTTAACATTACATCATGATGTCAGGTATGTAGTCGACAGGCATTAAAGACAAACATACAGACCTCCTCCGATAACATAATGAACATTAATTTTTACAAAGGTGTGACTAGCTTTACCGGGATAATTTGAGTGAACTCTACACCCTCTGTTCCTTAATATAAGACATTTTCGCAGTTCAATTTAAAGTACCCAAACATCTAGTATTTAGAAAAATAGGTAGTAGTTTTCTTGAGCACATATCTGGGAAAGCTTGCCACACTTTATTTATGTACATACACTAATGCAACACCATTCGAATACTACAAATATACACTAATCCAGTGGCTAGTGCAACAGTAGAGTAGTTAGTTTATTACAGGGTACAGTACAATTGTTTTACTAAACAGATTTCAATAAACTCTAGCACTGGAAGGTTTCTATAAGAATTAACAATACAAAATGTAAAGGTAACAAGTTTCAGCATTGGTATACTAGCTGTGCATGAGCATTAAACCAAATACAAAAGTCTGAAGGTAACTAGCATTATTAACTAATGACAGTATAAAAATTGTAAACCATGTACCTCCAAGGTAAATATCATTTCAACTCGGGGACCTTAAAATTGCTATCCCAATCTTGATAATCGATCAAACATAAAAACTTGATCGAACCGAATCAAGAGAACAGCCGAGGAGGAGGTGCCCACTCTTGACCTTTCCTCTTGTCTTCATAATTGTTTGTGCAGTTTAACCAAAATAAAATGACATCAGCGCCTTGGCATTTTGGTGATACTGTACAAAAAAATCAACTTATCTCATGAAAGTGAGGTATGTAATCTATAAGCATTAACAGTGCAAAAATCTGAAGGTAGTAAGAAGTTTCATCGTTGGTATACTGGCTGTGCAACAACATTAGAATGCCTTAGCTGAAAAATCTTTAATACATCCACAATCAATAGCTAACCCTGAAATAATCGAGTGACATTAAATGGCATTGCTTAAATTTATCGGTGGCATTAGACTAAGAGCGGCATTAGTTAAAAGTGGCATCACTTTAGCAGTAGCATTGCTTGACTTGACTGCTGGCATTATACTAACAGCAAAAAAAGTGGCAATAAGAGCATGGGAGGCCCATTCAGACAGTGGGCGCACCAGTACAATGTACCTCCACGGAAACAGAGTGGTGAGGGAGGTATGGTTGCCCAGAGCAACAAATATCCAAGCAGCATATGTGGATTACGTCTTATTTTTTTCTCTTTAGCCACCTTTTTCCTATGTGAGGACAACAAACCGATCGACCTGGTCATTCTCTATTGCGTTGTCATGCCTTTCTACCCTTCTTCAACCAAGAGACATGAGACTTTTTCCTTAGCTACTGATTTTCCCCTTTTCAACCTAGATGCGGGTTCGATGCCTACTCTCTTGGACAGTACAGTCTCCCTTCCTTTCCTTATTCAACCCAGACATGGATTAGTCTGCATGAATTAAGGTTTCATTTAATAGTGCAAATTATGGTTTTCATCTGCGTGGCCAGCAGAGCAGAGGATAGCAAATTGGGAAGATGGTGGAGTGGAAAAAGATCCACATGCAACGACGTGGCAGATGGGGCAATAGAACAAGGGTATGGTTCGAAAAGAGGTAGCATACCTGAGGGTCGACGGGAGGTGGCTTCGCTCGTGGTCTTCATCCTTCGCACACACTACGGCAGCGAGCTTGGGGACGGAAGCCATCCCGCGCGGGCGCTAGGTTTGAGAGGACGGACTTGTCGTCAGTTCTGACCTCGCTTTCCGACGACGAGTGCGTCAATGCTGGACGTCCTTTTCTTCCCCGGCGGATCTGTGACCACCGGTGAGGAGGGAGAGAGGGGTCATCTTTTTTAGATCTGGAGAGAGAGGGTGGTAGTGTGAGAAGCAAGTGGGCAGCCCTTGGCAAGAAAGCACTGAAGCTCCAGCCTATATATCTTTTTTATACTACTAGTACTAGAGGTGGAGTAGTGGTAGAGTAGTTTATATTTTCTCTGCGTACAGTACCAGTTAGTCGTGCTTCAAAACTAAACGGCATGCCATTAAAAAAATAAAGGTCGATAACTAATGCGGCACCTCGGGCCAACACGGCCAGATCGCATTTTGCACGAAAAATTACACACCATGTTTCGTTGACATATGGTCCCGTTCCAACATATCAGTGAGACGATAACGAGTAGTAGGAGTATTTCCGAACGGACGTGTAGGCCGGGGCGCCTCTTTGTGAACCGTGGCAAACTAGCAACCGTCCACCGACTCTTCGCCTTTCCCTCTTGATTTGGAACTGCTGTCACACGCTCTTCCTCTCCCTCCTCAATTTTCCTTTAGCCCTTCACCCTTTCTTCTGCCATTGTCCGATTGTCTTCTCCATGGAGGGAACAGGCCGGAAACGACCCCGTTATTCTTGCCCCGATATGAAAGATGATGTGGTGGAGGAACTCATTGATCGGTGCGACGTCATCACCTTGGCTACCATGGCAGGTTCGTTCAAGCCCGTTCTCAACTCAACTAATAACCCAAGAGTCAAGGAGCAGTTTGATCTCCCCTATCTTCTTCACCGTGACCCTGATGACTAGCGCCGGCACGACGGAGGCCTCGCCCTGTGCAAGTTGACGCCGCTTGATAATGATACATATGATGTTAAGATGCCATCGCTTGAGGGAAAGGCTTGGGAAGATGCAAATGGAGATTGAGTTGTTTACATTGGGTCCAACTGTGAGTGGGAACTTGTGAATGTGTACACTCGTGACCGGGTTCCACTTCCAAAAATCTCAGCAGACTGCCGAGAGGTTGAGCACACCGGTATTGTACGCATGTTCAAATACGATCATGGTGACTGTCTTCTACGGAAGATAGAAATTTGTCGAGTTCCCAACCGCTCTTGGAATTACAACAACTATGAAGTTGTTGCCATCTTCGACAAGCTTGTTGCCGTCCTTGGTGGTTTGACTCGATGGATATTGCTCAAAAATCAGTTTCTGTACACGGATGAGTACTGTGATGCAATTCAATACGAGGGCCTTGTGTTTGCTGCCACCACTCGTGGCACTGTTTTTGCATGGCATCCTCGTAGTTTCGGTACGTTTGTCTTCCACCGTAATTATAATTGTTTCATCCACATGCATGCGGGTTAGCAAGTTTCCCTTTACTAATTAACCTTCTTCTTGTGTTTCCAAGGTCCTGTGAACATTCCACCACCTATACTTAAAAAAAATTGTAACCAAGGGGGAGATGACGATGGTGATGATCATGAGCATGAGGACGAGCAGCACCCATATACTCTTTGGCGCCTAGCAACTAATTCCGATGGATCAACTCTTCTTGTGTGTATACAACCCACTGATGATGTTACTGCTAAGGAAGCAGGTGTAGTCTCCCATGGTCGCACTCTCCGAACCTATTCCAACACCCGTTGCATGGTATTCAGGATGGATACTAGTGTGCTAGCGCCAACTCCTTCTCCCTGGTACATAATTGATAGTCTTGGAGAAAACTCGTTCTTCCTTGGACAAAACTATCCAATGATGGTGAAAGGCGATCCAACTGCTGTTGACACAACGTTACTACCATTTATGAGAAGCAACTGTGTCTGTACCTCGGACATTTGGGTGGTTCCCTACCCTAGTACTGATATAGTAGGCCGCTTCAGCCTGGATGCTCAGTCCTGCGTTGCTCTCCAGATTGACAATGGATGGCCCGTCCCATAGAATCACTTGTGGTTCAAAGCAATCGTTTCCAACCCGAGGAATGGTTGAGTTGAAGTTCATTTCATTGCTTGTTATTTGTTGTGTGGTGAAAACTTTAGTATTTATAATGTATCCTCGTTGTCGATGTGGGTTGATGACCTTTTGTATGTAATAAAATGATATGCCTGCGATAAACTTACTAAATTTGTGAATGGCTTTCGAGTCGCTTCTCTGAGTGAGTTGTGCGATGAGGCAAAAAAATATTTTCCGAATACATAATTGTACGTGCATTGCAACAGGTTATCGAATGAGGCCAATCAACAATAGTAGTACACTATTTGTACTAGCTTCACATGCTTCGCGCGTCGGGCGGGTGTTTTTACTGTAGCCATATGTTAATGTGTTCGCTGTATGTAACCAGCACCTCCAATCCTCGATACTAGTACTATATAGTAGGAGTAAGTAGTAGGAGTAGTAGGGTGGCATGGGCCATAACAAGCATTCACGCCCAGGAGTACGGCACACGCCACCACCACGACATCCATCTAACACCATATTATTTCTTGGAGTCCGTGCTAGAGCAATCTCTTCAACCTCGTCGTTTCTCAGCCATCGCGCGGCGGGCGAGGTGGGGGTTTGCCGATAGTCGGTTTCCTTAACTGCGGTCCCACTTGTATGGCCAACTCCAATGAACGACCCCAAACGGACCTCCGTTTTGCACAAACTCCCATGATAATTTTGACTAGAAAAGCAAGACCAAAGAAAACAAGAACCACAAGAATACATTTTACTACTCCTGTAAGTTGGATTATTGCCTTCTTGATGCATTCATTGTTGATTTGCGGAGGCTCGATCTTGCGTGCTTCTTTCTTCTTCGAGTGTAAAGAAGTAGACGTTGCTTCCTCGCATCTAGTCTCATGTCTAGCCTCTATTCTAGTAGGAGTATTAACAAGTGCACTAATCTCATCGCTAGCCTCTATGCTAGCTAAAAGTGATAAAACATCTACTAAATTGCGCTCTATCAATATATGGATGTACTCTTCTTCCCAATACAAAAAGTTGCATCCATTCTACTCCCTCCGTTGCAGAATACATGCCTTATATTTGTCAAAATATATATGCATCTAGACATGTTTTAGTATATAGGTACATCCATTTTTGGACAAATGGAAGTCAAGTATTTTGGAACGGAGGGAGTACACAATAAATTTTTTAAGTTAGCACAACTAGTCGAATCCGAGAGCACAACCAAAGATTTGGTCGGGTTCTTCCTCCTTTTGCCGACACGTGGGACATCCAGCATCTAGGTCGTGTCATGAAAGAAAATAGAGTGGTAGTTGAAGCCACGAGATGTGCATCTTGGGTTAAACTGTAAATAGAATCTTACTACTCTTGAGTAACTCCAAAAGCGGCCACCGAAGATCTTTATTGGATTTGTTTTTCATCACCAGGACGTCGAGGTGAAAGTGCAGGTTCAGTGGGTCCGCTTGCGTTTTCACTGACATGTGGGACCGCATGTGAGCAAACAGGCGATGGGCTCCGTGCGTCCGCTGGCTGGCTGAGAAGAGAGATAGAGGAGGGCTAAGCACGGACTGCAGGAAATTTGTTCTACGTACCTCGATATAGGTTCGATATAGTGGGGTGGCATGGGCCATAGCTAGCATTCACGTCTAGCAGTACGGCACACGCCAATCACACGAGTCCCATCCGACACCAATTTTCTTGGAGTCCGTGCTACAACCATCTCTTCTCCCTCCTGTTTTCTCAGCCATCGCGCGGTGGGCGGGGTGGGGGTTTGCCGATAGTCGGTTTGCTCAACTGCGGTCCCACTTGTAAGTGAAAATGCAACACCGCACGCATTCCCGCTTGAGCGGCGTGCCGGACCAACCGTGTGGGGGTGCGACATGAACACGACAGGCTTTTCCTTTTGAACTCGTAACTTGTAAATTTTGGTTCCGCTCCATGGCGCGACCGATAGATAGAAAATAACGATTTTGCCTAGAGTAGTGAGAAGTTTGGTTCTGGCGCCGTTCATGCATGGAGTACGTACGAAAATTATGAAGTTGATGCGAAAGGTAAGATAATTACTGTAGTATTATATACTACTACATGGATATGACGGAAAGATAAAAATACATACGGATCCATCAACGACATCCTCATGCCACTACTAGAAAAAGGCCTACTAATGGCGCACCGGTTTTGCCTACTAATGGCGCACTACCGGTGCGCCATTACTAGCACGCCACTAGTATTTTTTACTAATGGCGCACCAGTGGTGCGCCATTAGTATCTGGTATACTAATGGCTATGGCTTAATCTCGGGTCAATATGCTTAATCTCAGGTCAAATCACACTCCGTGGTCAAACTTCCCGAAAGGTCACCCATCCTCACACTACTCCAGCCCAAGCACGCTTAACTTCAGAGTTCTATCCAACCCCAGCAACAGCTCACTTCACAAGCACTTGTTGATATATCTAGCATATCAATGCTGTTATACCTTGTTGATATCTAGGACTTTGTTCATGTTCATGACTATGATGAATTTTTGAAAAATATTTCAAACTTCCCGGTCATATTACGTATCATTTTTTGAAAAAAAAATTCAAAAAAAAAATTCAAAACCAATTTTTTTCTATTACTAGTGGCGCACCACATCCACGGTGCGCCACTAGTAAGTTTGAAATTTTTTGAATTTTTTTGTCGCTAGATCTTGAAAGCCCCGTAACTTTTTTTCTGTTAGGTTTTTGGGGATTCTGAAAATGTTTAACGGGGTTGCCCTCGTTAAATTTGGATGTAACTTTTCGAGTAGATGATTTTTCATATAAAAAACTTTTTCATCCGAGTTCGTATGCAAAAGTTATGCCCATTTTACAAATTTCCAAAGAGATTTTGCAAATAAAGTCGAAATTCATATTTGTAAATTTTCCCAACAACATATTTTCTTTTATTTTTTTGACATTTCCATCATTTTCTTTTATTTTTTAAAACTGAAAAGGTGATCCACCGGGGGGTATTCGTGTTGGGGAAGTTAGTAATGGCGCACTGTGGGTGGTGCGCCATTACTAGTTTAACTAGTAATGACGCACCACACCCACGGTGCGCCATTACTAGTTTTGAAAAAATATTTTTTTTGATTTTTTGAAAAAAACTTAGTAATGGCGCACCAAAGGACAAAGGCGCCATTACTAGTTAAAATTAGTAATCGCGCAATCCGAGACATGGTGCGCCATTAGTAACAAATTTTTTTTATTTTTTTTACTTTTTTTTCAAAACTACTAATGGCGCATGACGGATGTGGTGCGCCATTACTATGTCAATTGGTAATGGCGCACTATACAACGGTGCGCCATTAGTAACAAATTTTTTTTATGTTTTTTTTCAAAACTACTAATGGCGCACCACACACCAGGTGCGCCATTAGTAATATATTACTAATAGCGCACCGAGACATGGTGCGCCGCACCACATCATAGGTGCGCCATTAGTGGCCATTCCATCTATAGCCCTTTTTGTAGTAGTGCGCCCTAGTGCGCCGGGTCACCAACCGTCGTGTGAGGAGCAGCGGCGTTGGCGGCAAGCTCAACGTGCTTCTGAACAGTGCCGTCCAAGGTTGCCCTGCGGTCCAAGAAGGCCAACATCCTATCGTCCTCCTCTTGCATGTAGTAGTCCTTGTGGACGATTTGTGCGTAGACGTGGGTGATCATGTCGATGGTGTCTTGCTGCGCCAGGCGCTGCGCGGCGAGCGCGACCTCGAGGTGGACATTCTCCGACGCGACGGCGGGTAGTCGCAGGGACACCAGTGCGTCGAAGAGGTTGTCACCATAGTGGCCGTTGAGGGTGGCGGGCATCGCAGAGCCTGGGCGCGTCGGCTGGAGGTTACGTCAAAGTCGTCCGCGAGCTTCTTGACGACGGTGAACTTGTCGAGGAAACCGACGAGGACCTCGTCGAACAAGGAGGCGAAGCTGTCGTCCAAGCGGCCCCTCCCCCTGGCGGCCTCAAGCAATACTACCTGGAGACGTTCCTCGGTGCCGGGCCGCAGGCCGGCGTCGTGGACCATCTGGCACAGCCAGCTGATGCTCGCGCTCATCGCCTCCATGGGTCTAGCCTAGCTTCTAGTCAACTGATCTTGCGATTCGAGTGATCACTCTTGCCCGTGGTTAGCGTGCGTAGGTGCGTAGGATTTCGTACTACTCCTCGGCCCTCTACTGCACCTGCCTTTGGTTGTATGATAGGTGGGCCAGCCACCCCCTGGGCCCATGTGTCATTCACCCAAAGGCAGTTGTCGAAGTCAATGAAGTTAAGTCCCCTCTCGTGCGGTGCAAGATATAGTCATCTCACTCGGACCTCTAGTTGGGGCCAAACAAGAGAAGTTTGATGTTTACTGGTTTATTGGTCCCCTTTGCATTTTGTGCCAAGTTTTGACCTTTGATTTAACTAATAAAATGTTAATGCATGTAAACAAAAATGTTGTGCAAGTCACCTTACGAAAACCAAATAATCCCAAAACATTTAGGCACGGTGCATTAACTCCCTCCTTGTTTCTTATTTTGTGACATATCAACCAATGAGAGATGTGGGCCGTGCATGCTTTCAATGACTTGAGACTACCAAACATGACATGAAGTGTTTAGTTCATTGCATGTAATCCTATTAGTACTCTAGTTAGCAAAAAAAACATTAAGTTTTCTCGCCGATAGGAATAAAACACCATGTATTTATTAACAGAGGGAGTAGTACATTTTTTGTGACATGCATTACTAGATATTGCTAGTCAAATACTAAAATCCAGATGGACGTGGTAGTACTCCTAAATCCAGACGGTGGTGCTACTAGTACTAGTAGTAGTACTACCAATGTAGTAGTAGGAGTACTAGCACTGTACTACCCGTTGGTCAAATTATTATGTGCTGCTCCTCACTGTGAAGTGACAAGACCCTGCGCCGGAGATGACACCTGAGTATAGGCGCCGTGTTCGGCATACCATAGTCATCCTCACCGTATGCAGTCACTATCATCATGGCAATAGAGCTAGCGTGCTTAACCAGCCCTGTTCGACATAATTTCCCGTGCGTAGATGCCCGTGCATTGCACGGAACACCAAGATTGGGGGTGGACGGCTCCGACAGCGGCCATCGCGCCAGATTTTTCCATGGCCTTATAGATGTGGTGGGGAGGTGATAAGGCTGACTGTGAGATACAAGGAGTTGTTTGTAAATAGGGAATAAGTGCGGGCATCTTTTTGCAAAAATGGAGAAGCTTGGTTTGTATGCGTCAGATCTAGATCCGACGGGCTATTGGTGAAAGATGGGAGGCACAACATCATCACCAACTCAGGACCTGTTTGATTCACAGGATTTTGAAAACGCAGGAATAGGACACGGCAATATTACAAGTTTCAAACTGATATTACAAATGTTAGGAGTAATGCTGCACCTACGAAGAGGGAATTACTAGGAAGTTTACGTAAGAACTTTCGTTACTTTAGGTGGATGCAGCATTATCGTACAAACTAAAATCCACCACCCTGACAAGTCACTAATGGGCAAATAAGTTTTCGAGTCTCTGGCCACTTGATGTTTCAAAAACAAATTCAGCTTCTGCTGAGACTTTGTCATTTAGGCTTAGACGCTTGCGGTGATCAGCACGCCATTCATTGTTGCGCCAGAGAACGCCAAACCTCATTACCTTGAGCACACTTGCCTCCAGAACAAAGAACCTGGCCAATTTAATCTCAGATGTGCTGCCTCGGTAGTCGATCAAATCAATTTCTGTAAGATGGAGATCAAGGCATTCGATGAGATTGTTATAGTGCAGCACGTTTTTCACTTCCGGATCTTTTTTTATCTGCAAAAGAAGAGAACATATGAGAGCAGCTGGCTGCATAAGATCGCAGTGTCATCAAGAGGTACCAATATCATTCGCTCATACGATAGGGTTGGCTGACTAGTGATATTTTTTCACTCTCTCTCTCTCTCTCTCTCTCTCTCTCTCTCTCTTTCTGTTTCCTCTCATTTAACTAGGAGCACGTAAAGAGCTTGGGCATTTGTTGCCTTCCACTATGTGGCCGATGCCATATTTCGCAAAAATATGCCACATAATACGCACTGATGTCAAATAAAAAGATTTTGGCACCGCTCTCGCGATGTGAGAGAGTTGGCACCGCTGTGCACACAGACCCACATGTATAAACAAATCAATCAAACCAACTACACCAGCCTCTCACTCTCCCAAACACGTGTTTTTCTATTGCCTCAGTCCTCTCTCTCTCCCACACAGTGTTTTTCATTGCGTGAGTTAATTTGGCACCGGAGCAAAGTAGGTGATCCAGATTGGGGCACCAGGTGAGCAATGGAGGGGCATCGATGCCAAATGCATCACAAGTGAATTTGGCACATGTTTTGGCCTACATAGCCCACTTTTGTACTCCCTCCGTCCCAAAATTCTTGTCTTAAATTTGTCTAAATACGGATGTATCTAGTTACATTTTAGTGTTAGATACATCCGTATCTAAACAAATGTAAGACAAGAATTTTGGTCGGAGGGAATACTACCTCGTATTTAATACTACAAAATTGGAAGAGTAAACCAGGACGGAGGTAGTACTTGCTCTTAGGGTAACCATAGAGTTACTGGAGTAGTCTAAGTTACTTTCCACTATGACTAGCCTAGGCTACTATAGTAGTACAACATAAAAACGATGCAGGTGATCACGTGAGAAAAAATACTAAAAACATTTCTTTCGGTGCAGTGCGTAGATGCAGTTTTGAACACTACACTTGTCATCGTAATTTGGGAAAATTACGAAAAAATTGAGCTACGTTGTGATTACCGTTTAATTATAGGAAAGAAGTTTCACCTCAATGAGTAGCTTCTCCATGCACGGAAAGCATGTAAGGAATCCAACAACTTGATCCAGATTGGGGCCGATAGATTTTAGTGCTAAGATCTTCACTGTGCACATGGACTGGGTCAAGCTTGTGGGAATCATTTTCTGGAAGACGATCGTAAATACATCAAGAAGAAATTTAAAAATGTGAATTTCAAGAAGACGGAGAAGAAGATGAGTGTTGTACCTGAATGATTACGGATCCAATAAAGAGTTCGGAGAATTTGGCAGACGAGTACACCAACGCTGTCAATTTCGGCGCGTCAATGACCCTGATTTTTGTTGGACCTTGTAGATCCGATACAAGCAATCTCTCAAGGAAAGGCGCATTCTCAATGACCATAACGTTGAACAGCTGGAGTGATCTCTTCCCAATTGATGTCTTGTTGCGGGACCAGCAAGACACATAAATCCATCGGAGATTCGTCGAGGCGATGTGGAGGCTAATGAACCCGTGGATCTGCTCAAGACAAAGGTACTCGAGTGAAGTACAGCTGCAGAGCAGGTGCTCCATAGCCTTCTTCGAGATGACAACGTCGAAGAGGTCGAGCTGCTTGATTTGAGGGAGAGGAAGGGCGGGCGCGGGATTAATCTGGGGAAGATAGCAGGAGCTGAAGCTGGCGCGGCGCAGCGTTGGCGTGAGGCGGAGCGCGGACGGCGGCAGAGAGCGACATCGTCCAGCTTCAAAGCTGAGCTCCTCGAGCTGATCTAGGGCGAGGGATAAGAACCACTTGTCAAACTTGGGTTGGACCTTGCAGTTGGTACTGAACATGCGGATGTCAAGGCGTCTGGCTGGCCCAGGGTGCGATGAAAGGAACTTGGAGACTGCGGCCATGCGTTTGCAATCCCCGTCGCAGAGGCAGCTGTCGACGGTGAAGTTGAGGGGGACGCAGCGCCAGAGGGGGCGCCATCGTCGGGAGAGCAGGGCGGTCCGCACGGCAGATTTGGTGGGGAGGAGGCCAATGATGATGAGCAGCATGTCATCGGGGAGGTTGCTGATGAAGTCCAGGCTCGCCGGATGCGGTTTTGGCTCGAGCCGCCTCCACTTGTTGGCTGCCTCGTCGTCCATCTCAACCGGCCGCGACGCCGGTGTACACGTGTGCTGGTGTGTGTTGTGTGCTGGGTGTGCACGAGTGCGTCCTTCTATGCATGCCGCCACGCAGTGGTGAATTGTGCGCGAGTGCGTCCTTCAGTCGCAAGAAGTTTGTCCTCAATGCGCCCTCAATTTACTAGCGTGTCTGGTGCTACCCCGAGTGGTTTCAACTTTGTTTACTTCACCGCGTGTCAGATGGGCCTCTAGTTTACTTATTTTCACCCACTGCCACATGGGCCAGCACACGAAGATACATAACACGAGCTGACAAGGCAGCATGTGGATTGGTTGACCGGTCAACTAAAAAATATACGGAGCTATACGCTGACACAGTGAGCGTATAATCCGTCGGTATAGAGAGCTCGAGTGAGAGGGGAGGCCCGTGAGAGATAGCAGAGAGAGAGAGAAAGTGCTACTCCCTCTGTTCTATAATGTAGTTCCAACATTTTTGTTTAAGTCAAACTTTTGAAACTTTGACCAAGTTTATAAAGAAATTACTTATATCTACAATACCAAAGATAAATGATAGTATGAAGTAAGTACATGTTGTGATGAATCTAATGATCGTTCCAGATGTAAATGTTTTTCTCCACATATACCTGGTCAAACTTTTCTGAGGTTTGACTTTTCAAAACATCCATATGCTTATGGACGTGACAGAGTCCCTAACTAGAGAGAGAGAGAGAGAGAGAGAGAGAGAGAGAGAGAGAGAGGAGAGTGAAAAAAGTGTGTGTGCATGTGTGAAAGAGACAAGGACAACACACAATAAAAGTAGAGAAAAAGCATGCGTGTCTTATGCAAACATATCACACATGCATCTTCGACAACGGAGGCAAGGTGAGGAGATAGTGTGTGGTTGTTTGGAACCGAGAGAGCAAGACCCCTAGCACGTGGCCAAGAGGGGTCTGACAAACAAGGGAGAGAGGTCGAGAGAGACGTACGGAGAAAATGCAGACATGGGGAGGAGAGAGAGTGTATGTTTGTCATAGAGAGATTGAGGGAGTCCTGAATTAGGGGGTATCCGGACACCCGGACTATATACATCGTCTGGACTATTAAAGCGTGAAGATACAAGACTCGAGACTCCGACCCGTGTCCGGATGGGACTCTCCTTTGCGTGGAAGACAAGCTTGGCGATCCGGATATTATATTTCCTTCCTTGTCAGCGACTCCATGTAAACCCTTGCCCTCTCCGGTGTCTATATAAACCAGAGAGGATGGTCCTTAGAAGGCTGATCACATTTACAACCATACCATCATAGGCTAGCTCCTAGGGTTTGGCCTCTACGATCTCGTGGTAGATCTACACTTGTACTACTCATATCTTCAATATTAATCAAGCAGGAAGTAGGGTTTTACCTCCATCGAGAGGGCCCAAACCTGGGTAAACATGGTGTCCCTTGGCTTTAACGCGGGCAAGAGCCATCCGCGCACCCTCTATGCATGCCGACCTTCTCATAGCATCGATCCGAGGCACGACCCCAAGGAATTTTTGCACCAAGCCAAAGTAGTTGTCCGGCTTGGGCCCCTTCGGCCATAGATGGTCTATTACAGACCGCATTGCAAGCCCGGACAGCCTGTGGAGCTCCGCCAGAGCAGCCACCTTCTCATTTAGCGGCAGCGGGCGATTGGGAGCATTGAATTGCGACCAGAAAAGCTTCTCCACCTCCTTATCACCTTGACCCTCGAAGAACTTGACAGCATCAGCTGTACTATTCGCCAAGTCCGCATATGCGTCTACAGCACTCCAGCACCCAGCCAGGGGAGCATACTTCGGATCCAAAAACTTCATCCGCAGTAAGTAGGAGCCCCCAGCCATGATTTTTTCGGCCTGTTGGAGCTCCTCCCACATACCCCGGATCTCGCTCCGCGTCTCCTTGGTGGCATTAAGTGCCTTGTCCAGCTCGGCCGAACTGGCCTTATTCTCCTCTTCAAGGAGTACATACCGGTTGGCGGCATTTTTTAACTCCGCAACCATTTCGGCTATCTTTTCCTCGCTTCGGCGATGAGCAGCCTGTTCGACTCGCATTGCTAGCCCGATCTTGTTCCTTGGCCAGAGCAAGTTCCGCCCTCAAGGCCTCCACGGCAGCAGCACCATCTGCAGTGCAAACACATTGCATTAATATTTTGCCCCTCTCGCATTTTCCTATACAACATAATAAGGGAAGCAGAGCACATAGCCTGTGATTCTTCCAGCCGTTTGTTCACCAGAGTGATATCGGCATCAATAGATCTGATCTGCCTCCTTAGTTCGGCGACTTCAACAGACTGGTCGGCTGTCAGATCCTTAGATACCTGCGCACATGTAAGGCGCAGCCATTACTGTGTGATCCCCCGTTTGCCACCTCTAGCGGACAACCAGAGTCTTAGGGGCTACTATCCATAGGGAGCACACCTAGCGCATGCTTCACAACCAAAAAATAGTGCATTTTTCACTACATACCTCAAAGCCTTTGAGCAGGCTTATAAATGCCTCATTCAAACCGCTTGTAGCGGATGAAATCTTCGTGAGCACCGTGCTCATTAAAGAGCGGTGCTCCTCCGAGAGCGCGGCTTGTTCCAGAAGGCCCGTTAGTACGTCCGGCCGGACATCGAACTGTGTCGGACCCTTCTCATCGCCCCCCGTGGGAGCCAAACACTCCGGGCTCAGGGCGGCTGATGTGTTAGCCTCCGGCATCGGCAGATCTGGACTCCTCCATGACGACACCTCAGTGTTGCCCACTTCATGAGGCGGAGAGGTGGGCGGGGTCTCACTCTCCATCATCTCTGGAGGAAGATCCCCCGAGTACGAACTCTGTTGAGAAGAGCTGCTTGCCGGACCACAAAAGACAAAGTCCCGATTATGAACTCGAAGAAACACCCTACCTTCAAATTAATGATCAACATACAGCTCAGTGGAGGGCTGGCCCATTGGTGGGCACGACACGGTGAGGGTGCCCGTTGCGGCAGAGCCTCCTGGTGATACCTTCTTCCCTTGTTTAGGCATCTCCGCCTCCAAGTCTTCGGAGGTGGGCCTCTTCCTCCCGCGCGGGGAGGAAGCTTTAACCTCCCCTTCTCGACTATCCTCCCCAGGGGAGGTAACAATTCCCCCGCTTTGGATGCGTAGTGTGTGAAGTTTGGCTTCACCGCCCTTTCCTTCGCCTTTTCCTGAGGGGATTTTGCTGAGCACCCGGCCAATCATCGCAGTAACGATTGGACCAGACGAGCCTTCAGGAAGTGGCAGCGGACACCTGATTCTCTCCACCTTGGTGCGCCATTCCTGGCCACGGAGGGTTTTTCAGAATAATGGTTATGATAAATATAAACGAAGTGTCCGGCTTTAAGGTTACTTACTTGGGCGTCTAGGCAATTGCAGCTTAGGCCCGCATCCTCGGTGGTGTCCGGACACTTTGCTTGTGGTCCGAAGAATAATTTGCACATCCCTTCAAGCTTCAAGCCGAAGAAGTGTTTAATAGTCCGCGGACCCTCCGGATTGAACTCCCACATCCGGAGAGGCTGGCGTTTGCGCGACAACATCCGTCGAATTAACATCACTTGAATTACACTGACAAGATTTATGTCACTCTCAACAAGCTCCCGGATGTGACTCTACATCACTGGTATATCACCAGCGGTCCCCCAATTCCGTCCTACGTCGGTCCAAGACGCCAACTATGACGGAGGGCCCGAGCGGAACCCGGGGGCGGCTACCCACTTTGTGCCTCTGGGAGCTGTAACATAAAACCACCTCCGTTGCCATACATCGGATACTTTCGGGAAAGAACCCTCTGGCCATGGGGCATCGGCGTTCCTGCTTATTATGGCACCTCCGCACTCCGCATGACGCCCCTCGATCATCTTCGGCTTCACATTGAAGGTCTTGAGCGATAAGCCGAAGTGTGGGGTGACGTGGAGAAAAGCCTCGCACACGATAATGAACGACGAGATATGGAGGATGGCGTCTGGAGCCAGATCATGAAAATCCAACCCATAGTAGAACATAAGCCCCCTCACAAAGGGGTCGAGGGTGAGGCCCAGGCCTCGGAGGAAGTGGGAGACGAACACAACGCTCTCATTGGGCTCCGGCGTGGGGATAACTTGCCCTGGAGCAGGAAGCCTGTGCTGGATATCGGCGGTCAGGTATCCGACCTCCCTAAGCTTAGTATTGTCCTCCTCTTGGATCGAGGAGGCCACCCACTGGCCTTTTGCGTCGGATCCGGACATACTGGAGGATCTGGGATGTTGGAGCTTAGGTCTTGGGAGTTGGAGCTCGAGGTGCGGGAAGGAGCAAGGGAGGTGGAAAAGAGGCATAGGCCTCGATCCCTTTATAAAGGGGAAGAATATCAAGAGTCCTCACTGTTACCACTTGAGACTTATCCAAGATACACGGAGTCATACCAACGGTCATCGTGGGGTCACACATGCCCATATTGATGAAAGATCCCGTAATAAGAGGAACACGATCTCTGCTTTGGCAGCACATGCTAATCAAGGGCACGACATACAAAGATTGTCAGCAAGACGGATTTATGCTATGTTCCCTACAATGGTATGTGGAGATCATTTTGCAGATCCGGACACGGTCTACGTGTTCGATAATAACCTTGGAGTATTCGGAAGGAGGAACCCTCCTTGCAATGCCGAAGACAAGACTGCACGCCGGACTCATCGTCATTGAAGCCTGGTTCAGGGGCTACTGAGGGAGTCCTGGATTAGGGGGTATCCGGATAGCCAGACTATATACATCGTCCGGACTATTGAAGCGTGAAGATACAAGACTCAAGACTCCGGCCTGTGTCCGGATGGGACTCTCCTTTGCGTGGAAGACAAGCTTGGAGATCCGGATATTATATTTCCTTCCTTGTAACCGACTCCATGTAATCCCTAGCCCTCTCCGGTGTCTATATAAACCGGAGAGGATGGTCCTTAGAAGGCCGATCACATTTACAATCATACCATCATAGGCTAGCTCCTAGGGTTTAGCCTCTACGATCTCATGGTAGATCTACTCTTGTACTACTCATATCTTCAATATTAATCAAGCAGGAAGTAGGGTTTTACCTCCATCGAGAGGGCCCGAGCCTGGGTAAACATTGTGTCCCTTGCTTCCTATTTCCATCAGCTTAAGACGCACAGATCGGGACCCCCTACCCGAGATCCGTCGGTTCTTACACCGACAGGGATCCCCTGGAGATCGTGATGGGACTACATGGGTGGGAGATCGAGTGACAAGGTGTGTGCGCGATAGAAGATGCCCCGAGAGATATCAAGATAAACGTATGGATGGAAGGAGATAATACATGTGTTCCTGATGGCTAGTAAGAGATAATCATACTTAGGAGGGGGGAGTGCTTGCGCCTATGATGGAGTGAGGTATTATGGTACTTAGGGGGGTGTGTGTCACATGGAGAGAGAACAAGGGCGGAGAGTGTTGGATGGGTCTATATGTATAGCGCGAGTGAGACATGTGTATGTGTGAACCAGGGAGATATAAGGCCAGTTTGGCTTGCGTCCTGAGCATCTTTTGCCTGGCCTGGGGTTGTGGCTGGATTTCATGCACGCTTGTTTGGTTGCTACCCTGTGAAAAAGAAAGCCCGCCTGGCCTGGGTTCCCTTGCACTTTAATTAGTCTGGGTGAACTCCGGACACGCAAGTAGCCCGCCCAGCGATGATTTCGACGCTGGCCGTGCCTGGTCGTGCGGCCATGAGGCAAAAAGCAACATGGATGGATATTAGCATTAAATAATTGATGCATGGATTGATTGATGGGACGTTGAGGCTTTGCCTGGCCCAGGCATGAACCAAACGCTTCAGCACCACACAAGCCTGGCCAGGCAGAAATATTTTACATCTCACGTCCACACCAGGCATTACCGGCCATCAAGGCATGAGGTTCAGGTCATGAACCAAACTGACCAATAAAGTTTGAGAGAGATTGAGGAGCCCCTATAAGGCTGAGTGGTGTGTCAGATAGCTGAGAGGGGGAAAGAGATATTCCATCCGCTCGATAATGCAGTGCATGTAAATTTTTTAGAAGTCAAACTTTGGAAACTTTGATCAGGTTTACGCAAATGTTATTTATATCTACAATACCAAAGATACATCATACAAAACTACATCTTATGGTGAATCTAATGGTATATGTTTGCCGTACTAGATGTAATTCTTTTTCTCCACGTACATGGTCAAACTTTGTGATATTTGACTTTTCGATAAATATATATGCTATGGACAGAGGAGAGTGCCTCACTCGAGACAGATCAAGTGCGTGTGTAGGAGAATGAGTAAGTGTGCAAAAAGAGTATGTGTGTGAAAGAGAAAGTGACAACAAATGATAAATTAGAGAGAGAATGTGTTTTTTCGTTTCTTATGCGAACATATCACGCATGCATCTCCGAGATGGAAAAGCGAGGTGAGGAGATACACGAAGATAGCTAGTGTGTGATTGTTTGCAACGGAGAGAGACACCCGTGTAGCACATGTCCAATAGAGGTCTGGCCAACAAGGAAAAAAGGTCGAGAGGGACACATGGATGGCATGGACGCATGGGGAGGGAGAGAGGGTGTGTTTGTGATAGAGAGATCCCCGAGATCGTGAGGGACTATATGGGTGGGAGATCGAGGAGTGCGTGCGATAGAAAGATGCCCGAGAGAAATCAAGATAGACCATGCACATGTTTGTGATGGAGACTAAGATTAGCTAGTCATATACATATAAGGGGGACTGCATGTGCCTACAATTGAGTGAGAGACCATCATACCTGGCTAGCTGGGCATGAGATTGTGTGTGTGTGTGCGTGTGAGATGGAGAGAGAACAAGGGAGAGAGATAGAGTTTTAGATGGGCCTTTCGAGTGCGAGTGAGATATGCATGTGTATTTGTGACCCAGGTGGATGGAGAGTTTGAGAGAGGGGGGAAGAGCTCCGAGACGACATAGTGGTGCGTGAGAGAGTTACGAGCAAAGAGCCAAGGAATTTGTGTGCGTACGATGAGTGCACCCAAGATATCTAGCTTGGACTAGCTAGAGTATCATACATAGTGTGCGAGAGAGACCTGTAGATGGTGTATATATGCATGCGAACTAGAAAGACCCCCCCCCCCACACACACACAAAGAGAGAGAGAGATAGAGAGAGAAAGGGAGAGGGACCAACAAGGTTTTTGTGTCGGATGCGTGCGACAGAATTGAAGATTGTCGGCGAGAGAGAGAGAGAGAACATGAGTCCGGGAGAGGGGGAGGTCGCGTTTTATGCATCAAAGACTGATATAAACCATGTTTCGATATAAACTTGCATTCAAATATTTAAATTGGAGAACATGTTGTCTGCAATCCACACATGAACAGATATATGCGTATATCAAACAAGTTCATTAATTTGACTTTCAACATGTTCATGGAGTACTATAATACTGTACAACGTGCTACTTGATTGAGGTGTTCAATTTTGGATTTAGTTCACTATTTTGACCTACTGAACGAGCTATTTCATTGACTCAAGATATTTCATTTTGGGTTTGATTCGCGTTTTTGAGTGGGTCAACTATTTGTCATATAGTAAATCGCTAGCAATGAGCATGTAAAAACACATTACTCCCGAGCATCATCTCTCCATCTAAAAAAGAAGTGGCAAGCTAATATTTCAAAATTTGATTCGAATCGACTTGGTAAGGTAGACGTGGATGCTCGTTCTCCCAAAATTTGAACGAACCGTTAAACATCCTCTCTGCTCAGTGGAATCCGCCGAGCAAATAAATGGGAGACGTGAAATTACCGTCCTATGTGGCACACGCATCAATTGGCCCATTGTACATCGAGGGTAGGTTCGTAACTTCATCCAAGCGCGCCTTCTCCTCGGCCGAAATGACATGTGCCGAATAATTCATAAACCATGGTCGGCAATACACGCTCTCCTCGCCCGAAATAGCTCGCGCCCACTATTTCAAAACACGCTCTCCTCGCTCGAAATCGCTCGCGCCCACTATAGTTCAAAACACGCCCTCCTCCCCTGAAATTGCTCCCACCCACTCTTTGGGGAGAAGCAAAGTTACTCTACTATCCCTGACCCTCAGTACACAGACCCAAGCCGAGAAGCCTATAGGCAAGGGTAGAACTATAACTCCCCCTCACATTTCAGACAAATGCTTCCGTAAGACATGGTTCCACTCCCCTCCCAATCCCCCCCCCCGCCCCCACCCTGCCCGCCCCCATTCATACCTCGTGGGCACCAAATCACCTTCTCCTCGGGAAGCTCCCTTCTCCCGAGCTGCGAAACCTCAGCCCCACCTCCATGGCGCCCCCACCGCACCAATTTGACAGTCGCCCTCCTCCCTAATGCCGGAGACGTTGTCCATTAGCCGTTGTGCACTGGGCCGTGTGCCTCTTACTCCGTGCTACTGGTGCTGCCTTGACGACGGCCGCGTGAACCGTACCGGAGCCGATTCACCCCCGCCGTTGTTCATGGCGCTGGAGCAGCTCCAACTTCGGATTCGTCCAAAGTCCTGGCGCTGCTTCCGCGTAGCCGTCGACCGACGCGACATCGCTCTTTCCCTGCCGCCGGTCGCCACCGCAACCGCGCCGGCCTGACCGACTCGACGGTTGGACCTGCATACTTCACCATGCCGCCAGATAGGTTGCACCCTCATCTCAAATCACTTTATTTAGGCGTCACTTGTCTGAATTTTTATTCTGGGCCAATCAATTCCCAATGGGAAGCAGCACCCCTCGAGGCGGCGGAGCTCCTAGGCTGCCGGTTGGCTGGTGTCTAACGTAAGGGTGCTGGGTCGCAAGTTCACCGCGGAAGCAGCGCTTAGATGGCTATCTTTTAGATTTGCGTGGGTTGAAGGTACTGCCGCCACCGGATCTGGATGACGGGCAGTCTTTGTGGATTGGCCCGGGGGCGGCGCAACCACGATAGTGCGGTGGACCGGGGAGCGGGGTTTTGGCCGGGGCCACGGATGGCGGAGGCAGGCTGCTCCGTCGTTGGTCGCTAGCTCTTCGGGGAAGATTCCAAACAGTGTCAGCCGGGAGGCACAAGACGGCCATCAAGCCATCCGGCGTATATCGGACAGTACCAAAATAAAATAAAATCGTGTGACCCCAATTTAGTCTTCAGTCAACAGACGTGTGACCACTCTCGTACCTTGCTGTTGATCTCTTATTGTATTTCTTTATATCAAAGAGATATGTCATTCTTAACATTATGCGTTATCTGCATCTTCAGACACACCGTCTTCCGACTCGCCGCTGCTGCTCCAACAAGGGAAGCATACACCAGAAGGGAGCTATAGTCCTCACTCGACAGTTCCCTGCATCGAATGCGCATGCCCGACATGGATAGCCACAACAACTACAGGGCCATCGACAAGTCAGCACATGATGCTCACTCCTATGGATGGCAGCCAGATACGTTGTACCCTCATCTTACTTGTGTGCAACATTTATGGCATTGTTATTCATCTAAGCATGGAAAATAGATAATCACATTTCACTGTATATTCATGCTAATCTCTTACGGTTCAGGAGTTCACGTTGTTCCATAGTTCAGCTAAGATACTTGTTCTTTAGGTAACGATGTTCCATAGTTATCACCCATCAGCCAATGCTATCCCACAAGCTGGTGATTATAGTATTATACCACTTCTTGTATTACCTATGTTGTTCTTTAATACTTTTGTGTACCATCTAGTTAATCTCAAGTACGAACGATACATATTCTATAGCTTTCATCTATGTTCTCCCTTCAGTTTGCGAGACCTGTTGCTGCTAGTTAACCCCAGTTCTACTGTTTATGTCGTCTCCTACATGCACTCATTACATAAATCTAACTACTAGTTGTCTTCCATGCATGTCAGATATAATTGCACACACTGATATATCCACAAGAACCTCACGGAGCAATGTAAAGGCCAATAAACTTGATATCAATGATACCTAATATGATGGAACATGTAAAGGCAGTTCTTCAGAAGACTTGCAGAAAGATGATGAATCCTCTTCACCCCACAAGGTCCTTGCTCTAACTTGGCATGTGTCCTGGAGTGTATCTACTCTGTTGCAATGCCATGTGCTTAGCATGCTGATCATGCATGTAAATATGTCATGTCTTCTTGTTTTTCAGTACCTATTCCATTCATGATAACATGTTTTCAAATTCAAGTACTGCCATTCTACTCTATCGCAATGCCATCTGCTTATTTGGACATCATGCTTCTGAATATCTTATGCATTGTTATTCATCAGTATGTACTTCATCTGTCTGCCATACCATGTTTTTTTACATTGAAGTGTTGTTCTAGTGCTCTGTTGCAATGCCATCTTATTTTCCCAATCATACACGTGTATGGTTCCTTAATTATTTCTGTATGTATTCCGCTAGCATATAGTTTTACAGTCAACTAGTGTTTTTTTGCTGTGTTGTCCTATCGTATCGCTAGCTCATACACCATACTCCCTCCGTCCGGATTACATGCTGCCGAAATGGATAAAAAAGGATGTATCTAGAACTGAAATACGCCTAGACCCATCAATTTTTTCCGGATGGAGGGAATACATGTCAATATGTCATGCCTTTCTATTCTTCAGTACCTATTCCATCTCTCTGATGTCGCATGTTTTATAATTAAAGCACCATTCTTCTATACAAGGCATGCAAGGGGAAGACGACTATGTTAGAATCTGAAGGGTTACAAACAAGGCCTTTGCAAAAGATCCAAACGCCAGGAGATAATAAACCAACTCTAGTTTTTATAGATACTGCTCCAGCACAGAGAAACCCAACTCCTACTGATAATAAGCAGATTCCAGTGGCCAAAGAACTAGTCCGCTCTAGTCCAGCAAAAATATGTCAACTCAATTCTAAGAAGCGTATGTGTATCCTTGCATCATGAAATTTTATAGCATGCTGATCATATTTTCTACATGTTTCTTACCCATCTCTCTTTTAGAAAATAAGCTTAAGAGATAGAAGAATTTCTGCAATGGTATCATTTATGAGGAAAGATTCTTGCAGGAATTCTCTGTGCTCCAATGTAGATGTAAGTACCTGTTGTATATCACTATATTTTTACATCAGCATGTATTTTGTTAATCGGCGTGAATCCAACCTTTATCTAATCTAAATTTAGTTGTAGCAAAATGTATGATTAAAGTCCACAATGTTGATTTTTGTAAGGAAAACTGCCTGGTAGTTTTGCATCCTGAGCTGCATGAGTGTACTATCTCATATCAGTGGGTTTGAATACTTTGGTTCTGCAGTGGGTTTTTCAGTGTTTTTTTTACTGTGTTGTCCTGTCGTATCCCTAGCTCTTACATCATACTCCCTCCGTCCGGATTAAATGTCGTAGAAATGGATAAAACTGGATGTATCTATAACTGAAATACGCCTAGACCCATCCATTTATTTCCGGATGGAGGGAATACATGTCAATATGTCATGCCTTTCTATTCTTCAGTACCTATTCCATCTCTGTTGTAGCATGTTTTATAACTGAATCACCATTCTTCTATATAAGGCATGCAAGGGGAAGACGGCTATGTTAGAATCTGAAGGGTTACAAACCAGGTCTTTGCAAAAGATCCAAATGCCAGGAGATAATAAACCAACTCCATTTTTCATAGATACTGCTCCAACACACAAAAACCAAACTCCCACTGATAATAAGCAGATTCCAGTGGCCAAAGAACTAGTCCGCTCCAGTCCAGCAAAAGAATGTCAACTCCATTCTAAGAAGCGTGTGCGTATCCTCGCATCATGAAATTTTATAGCATTCTGATCATATTTTCTACATGTTTCTTACCCATCTCTCTTTTAGAAAATAAGGTTAAACGATAGAAGACTTCCTGCATTGGGATCATATTCGAGGAAAATATCTTGCGGGAATTCTCTGTGCTCCAATGCTGATGTAAGTACCTGTTGTATATCACTATATTTTTGCATCATCATGTATTTTGTTAATCGGCGTGAATCTAACCTTTATCTGATCTAAAATTAGTTGTAGCAAAATGTTAAAGGCGACAATGTTGATTTTTGTAAGGAAAACTGCCTGGTAGTTTTGCATACTGAGCTGCATGAATGTACTATCTCATATCACGCACATTACTGAATTGTAGTGCTTCTCTGGTTGCCCATTCATTCATCGTGTCAATGTTGCTTTCGTACTACCTTACCTGGCTGATGATAGCTATGCCATATTGTGTTAATTTGGTGTAGGCTGGTTGCCCAAACGTTCGTTGTGTCAATCTTGCTTTCCTATTATCTGACTTGGACAATGATAGCAATGCTAGTGTGTTAATTTTGTGCAGGTTGCTGAAGATAAGAAGACAAACTCTGAAAACAGAAAGGCAACCCCATTATTTCTTTCCAGTAAATCTAGGCCAGGTAATATGGCAATAACTCATGATTAATCTGTTTGGTTCCCGTCCTAATTTATGTTATGATGCAGTGGTCGAGACACTCTCCAGTATCAATAATACAAGCCTGCCAAAATCGCCATCTGAATCTGTTCAGTATCCTCTATCTCGAATGCAACAGAATAAATGTATGTTTGTGAACCAATTAATGGCTGAAGCAATGATGAAAATGGTGGATGAATCAGAGGTGCAGAGTCATGCGACACAACAACTGATCAATGTTTTTAGAGACAGTGTAGCAAAGCAGCAAGAACTTGCCCACATGCTTATGGGGCGTCATCTGTGCTGAGGTTGCAGATTGTGACATTGTAGATGGTTAGGTTCTGCTCATTTATTTGCACTAGCATCAATCTTTGATTGCCCAGTGGATGTAATTTCATGTAATATATGCTGGATGTGCAACGTTATTCTCTGTATGCCATACCTTTGCTTGATCGGTTTTGGTCCTGTGCATAATTGCTCGTCGTAGTGGGCTCAAATTATCTAATTTGGCCTAAAGACATGTACGAACTTTAGTGGGCCCATTAAGTTAATGGGCCGTTACTAGGCCGAAAGTTAATGGTCGGCCCTCTTACCTCCCGGGTCGTTAACAGGCCGACATTGAAGCGGGCAACAGGTCGCCCCAATTTATTTCAAGGGCCGTTAATAGGTCGTTACTAAGTTTGGGCTACATATGGCCCAACTATACTGTAGGCCTTTAGCAGGCCGAAAGAGACATCTGGCTTATACTGGACCATGAGACACTACTAGGGAAAAGCCTATAAACAGAATCTTAGCAGCAGCACGGGTCAAGAAAGGGCGCTAGTGCTAGATAGCAGTAGCGATTGAGAAAAAATCGCGCTGCAGATACAACCTTAACAGTAGCGCGTGTCGTGGCAAAAGTGCTACTACTAATATTCCCATTGCTAAAATGATAGGCTACGCATAGCAGTAGCGGGCTTGGAAGAAGCGCGCTACCGCTAGGAAATAAGTAGCAGCGCGTTTCCTACGAATAGCGCTACTACTAATGGAAATAAAATAGGATGAAAAAAAAATAGAAAAGTAAATGTAAATGAAAGAAATATAAAAAGGAGAAAGGAAAAAATAAAATGTAAATCAAAATAAATGAAAAAGCGAAAAAACGGAGGAAAGCATAGCAGTAGCGGGTGTTCGTAAGAGGCGCTATAGCTAACGTAGCTGCAGCACGTGTCCTGGACCCCCTCTATATAAACAGAAAAGGAAATTAAATATTGGAATAAAATTACATAGCTATAGCAGCAGCGCGTTTTGTAAAAACCGCTATAGCTATCTTAGCTATAGCGTGCTTTGCTAAACGCGCTACCGCCAAGTTTGACTTAACCAAAAAACCGTTTCCCCCCAGCCACCACTTCCCCCCGAAATCCCTCGACCCACCCCGCCGCCGTCTCCCCGATTCGCCGTCGCCCCACTTCGCCGCCGTCTCCTGCCGACGTAGACGTCAACAAAGCCGTGCGCCGTCGACGCCACCGGAGCCGCCCCCAATGCCACGGCCGGAGCCGCCCCCAACGCCACCGTAGCCGCTGTCGACACCACCGGATCCTCCCTCGCCACAACTGCCTCCCTCGCCGTCACCGGAGACGCCCCTGCCGCCCTCGCCACCACTGCCTCCCTCGCCACCACCAGAGCCATCCTCTGTAAGCCCCCACCCCTCCTCTCTCTCTCATGCATAGGTTAGCTAGTTGAATTAGGTTAATTATCTAGGTTAGGGCAAAATTTTAGTTAGGGCTTTGATAGAGAAGTAGTTAGGTTAACTAGTTTAATTACGTAAATTATCTAGGTTAGTGCAAAAATTTTATTTAGGGCTTTGACAGAGAACTAGCTGCGTTAACTAGTTTAATTAGGTTAATTATCTAGGTAAACTAGATTAACTAACTAGGTTAAATAGGTAGGTTAATTAGGTTCGTTGGATTAACAAGCTAGGTTATTGCAAAGATTAGTGAGGTCATTTTGCAAAGATTTTTGATTTTTGAAAAGACCATTATTTTTCAAGGAAAAGAATTTAGGCAGATTTTATTTTAAAGATGATCCCTTCCTAGATTTCTATTGTTGATTGATTATATCTTTTCATTGAAGTGGTCATGTTATATCTTTTCATTGAAGTTGTTCGATTGTGCCCAAGTGGCTTTGTTGTTTCCATGGAATGATGCTGAGTGGCCTATGTTTTGCTGGAGTGTTGATTCATTTCTGTTCAGGCAAGTTTTAGGTTCTCGATTTGTCCACTTTTTAGCAAAGGTCATGCCGAAATTTTTCGTGAATTTCGGCATGACTTGTGCTACAAACTAGGACATATCGAGTGCCCGGGATTTGCCGCACCAGGAAGGAGTCAACATTCCTGCAAAACAATAGCCCTTTTTATGTCATTATTCATTTTATTAGGTCTAGAATTAATTGACTAGATTTAATCATAGGAAACATGGCAAGCAAAGACGAAGGAAAGGGTTCTGGTGATTGAGATGACGTCTACCGGGCGGCGGGGCAATTTTAGCCTTACCGACGATCAACCGATCTTGTTCTTGGGCCCACCCGTGGCATCGGGGCTGAGACCGACACGCATACAGGTCTTTGAGGCCGAGACCGTTATCGCCGAGGCTCGAGACCGGCATTGAGACCGGCGCCGAGATCGAGACCGGTGCTGCCTCGGGAGCGGAGCCGATGTAGAACCGAAAGCAAAGAGGCAACGGCTTCCTAACAAACTCAGGACTACTAGACTGGTGGTCACGGAGGTGGACGACGGCAATTTTGAGCCAAAGGCGCCCGAGGAAGCGCAATCGTGCTACGGTAATCAAATAGGCTGCATCGTACGGACAACAGCCACCATCAACGATGAGAAACTACAGAAGATAGAAAATATGAGGAGCTCCCTCCTAAAGAAGTTTCACCAGATATTCTTGTTCCCGGGCCGGAATGAGAAGGATTATGAAGATCCAGACGAGGACCCAGCAATGAAGAAGATAAACAAACACGCCATGACCAAGTTTAGCGACGCGTTGGCCGCTTGGAAAACTCGAGTGAAAGCAAAGTTCATCGACAAGAAGGAACCCTACTCCGAGATTGTAAAGGATAATCCGACAATCACGGAAGAGCGGTTTCAAATATTGAAGGAGGCTTGCAAGGCCGAAGCTGCCAAAAAAAGTCTAAGTACATGAAGGGGCTTCAAGACAGGAACATTGGGAGCCACCACCTCGGAAGCCATGGTTACGGCGGAAAGAGGTCCAAATGGACCAAGGAGGACACGGAAGCCGCGAGTCTGGGCATCCCAGACCCCTTGGCGGATTTCGCCGTCCCGCAGGAGCGTGACGTCCTGAGGGCCCGACACCATTGGGACCCAGTGAAGAAGGTTTACGAGACAACACCGGTCATTACGGAGTTCATGAGATTGCTGGTAATTTTAGTTTCTGATCAATTCGACTGCACACGTTAGTCGTATTTGTAAATGATCCTTGTGCCTTTTGCAGAGAGAGCAGCACCGGATTGCGGCCGAAAGCGACTCGCCATCTGAGGCATTGGCGAGGCCCAACTGGGACACTCCATTCAACCGGGCGTTGAACATATTGAAACGACAACCGGTGGATACTCGACCATCGTATGGACGCGTGCACGGTGTCGGAGACGGCGCCACGTGGAAGAAGTACTACCGTGAGACCACGAAGGAGAGGAAGGAAAGACGGAGGTTAACTGAAGAAAACATCGACAAGAAGGTTGAGATTGTGGTTGAGAAGAAATCATCTCAGACAGTCGCAACAGCGGTAGCTGCCGCAAAACAGGTGGTTACAGATTTTTCTACTTCCTTGGTGACGGGCATTTTCACTTGGACAAGGCAAAATCCAGAAAAAAATGCAGAGGACTTTCCCCTTGCTGACTTCTTGGGAGCACCTGCTCCCGCACCAGCTCCCGCACTGCTCCCGACCGGGCGTGCTCGGCGGTGCCGTCTTTAACTTAGCTCGGCGCCCTCACGATGTCTCTACACGGCCCCTTCAATATAAATGTATAATCTCCGTTTTGTTGCCTTTCGGATGTCTCCGTCACAGACTTTTCTTTGCAGGCCGACGAAACCCGTGCACCATATTGTACACCATCGGTGACGGAAGGTGGGCGTGGGGAAGGTGACGATAATGGAGCGAAGGAACCATTGTTCCACAGCCGGCCGATCCCCGAACGTCTTCAAGGTTTCCGTGGCCAGTGTCGAACCGGGCCACGAGAATTTACCTCCTCCAATACTACTGGTGGATGACGAGGAAACACCACAGCGGCTTGGTGATTGTTGCAATGGGTGGGTCCTGTTGTGCCAAAGAGTCTGCTTTGTCTGGAGGCAGTCGGGAGCACACCCACGAGCACGCAGCCTCAGCAAGGTATGAACATCAACACCCCACCTACCCAATTAGCATCGGGTGTCGGTTTGGGTGATAGCGGACGGGGTAAGGAGGAGGCTCCATTAGTCGCTGATGACGTCGCCATGGATGAGGATGAGGACGACGGTGGCGCTGAACAGTATGTCTATACTGGCGCCTCCTCGGGGTTTGAGCGTCATGAGTCGGTTCCTGAATTGTCGTCTCAAAGTATTATGGAAGACCTTCCGGTAGTAAAGAAGTCTAGGAAGAGAGCGAGGAAAGGCAAAAAAGCTGATTCTATGATCTAGCCGCCTCAGCAGTCTTAGCTTTAGGACCGTATAGATATCCCCGATGCGGATAAATGGCATATCCCTGGTCAACCTATCCTACCTACAACAGCGCTACAGGCCAGATTCGGCGATCTAAGGAGACTTCATGACGATGTGCTGCGAGTAGAGAAAGGCCTCATTGCCTCAACAGATCCAGGATACCCACTCTACGTGGTTAACGTTCCGCGGCAAATGTCGTATGTCGACAGCTTCCCCGCGGATAAGTTCTTCCTCCTATTCGATTACATATTCGACATGTATCATGTGAAGAAGCTGGATTTTACGTTTGTCCGCCTTTATGCATTGCACATGAACTACATCATCGGGTTTGAGCAGATATCTCATATCTGTGTCGCTGACCCGTACTACATGCACGAGAGCTTCTTGGGAGTCGGCGCAGAGCACAGTGTATACGCGAGGGAATACATCGTCAATTTCATGCTCGCCAATAAGAACAAGGAGGCGATTCTCGTGCCTTATCATCCCGTGTAAGTCATCCGCGCTGCTATCCTTCCTTCGATTTCAATCATTCATTTGCACGGTGGAGGCTAAGTAATTTGAGGTGTACTTATTTTGCGCAGCGGCGGGTGCGCTGTCCTCATCATCCTATACCCCCGATTCTCCCAAGCTCTTTACTTGGACTCGTCAAAGAACATTCACAAAAAGGATTACACCCACATCAAGGATGTCTCGACAGTGCTATGTTTGACTACCAAGCAAGGGGTGGAGAGGTCAGGGACAAGAAGAGAAGGGGCGGCAGGGTCGCCTTCAGCCATAAGACCGAATTTTGCTACATCCAGCAACCGAACGATTCTCTTAATGATTTCCATGACCGGTTTTTCAATAAAAAGCTTATTGAACAACCGACCTTTAGGCAGACCAGTATAGCAAAATCCTCCTTACTGGTAGACAAAACTTTGATACGGAGATCTAGTAGTATTAAGTATAATACAGAATTGAGCTGAAGCTGCTCAACAGTTTATTACAAGCACGCAAATATATTACATAAGGGAGGATATGACACAAAGGTATGGTGGCATACTACTTGCTCGATATAAAAGTGGTGGTGGATATGTCACAGTGGAGTGGGTAACAAGACTCTTAGTATTGCAGCTCAACGAGCGTCGGAGTGAGGCTCGATGAATTTATTCGGATAGCGGAAGCGGATATAACACAAGTGACCAAATCCAGGATCGCACGAGACTGACTGGGACTCCTCTAGGCATCGAACTCGCTATCGTACTCTTCATCCATGAGATCGCCTTTGTCAATATCTAGCCAAATCAACAAGCCAGGTGAGTACTTTGAATGTACTCGCAAGGCAGTTCGGACATAAGATATAACAAATGCAACACGATGCACCATGAGCAGTTAGCAATGCACACTCAAATAATAAATTTGCACAGCATGATAAATAAAAGGAAGTCAGGCGGTAGTCCTCCCGAAATCCAAAAAAAAATAAATAACTGGAAACCGATCGGGTGTCTGAAGCGACGCCTCGAACGGTAAAATAAATAAATTAACGTGCCGCAGTCGGGCGTCTGGGAGACACCACATAAAGGGCTTATATTGAAAAGTAAATGACAGTGCGCGCCATAGTCGGACATCTATGCGACATCACAGAAAGGGCTTATAATGAAAGTAGATAACAGTGATGCGACAGTCGGACGTCTAAGCGACATCTCGGAAAGGGCTTATAATGAAAGTAAATAAGAGTGCCGTAGTCGGACGTCTGAGCGACATCACAGAAACGGCTTATATTGAAAGTAAATAACAAGAGTGCCACTGTCGGACGTCTGAGCGACATCACGGAAAGGGCTTATATTTCATCATTCTTAGTCAATAAATTCATGAAGATATATCACTCACGGGAAATACTCCACACATAAAAATAAAAGGGTTAGTCCATCCACAGGAGCAATCGTTTAACCGGACTTAACGCCCATGTTTATTCTCCGGAGTTTTGTCACTGAGACTGACACCGACAAAGATAAGTTGAACACAGTCGTTGACCAAGATACGGTTACTTGAATGATTTTGACTCTGCAGAGTTTGTACTATTTAACCACAGCCAACGGATTTCAGTAGTCACGAGGGACTAGTTCCATTTACAGTATTTCGGTAGAAACACACCTAACCAGTACACACCCATTTCCACCTCACGATGCCAGGAATCACCCTAGGCAATGTTCAAGAAAAACTTTGAGACGGGGAGGCTACAACCTCGAAAGCATGGGATCAAATTTATATACGCGCGCTCTAAGGGGTGCCCCCCTCTCGGTCCCAACCGGAAACACCCATGCCCCCTGACCGGATGACTGGCTTTAATCCAGGGCCATGGAACCCTCATCACGGCCTCTCTATTTGGTGTGTACGAGGAAAGTGGTTTGCAACTTAATAAACCATATTCTTTACAGAAAACATGTGGTAGCACGAAAGGAAACGGATGGTAACGTGACTTGATTCACGTTGACCCTGGAGTTAAACAGTTTGGCATAAGACTGGCATGCTTCAACACTGCCATCTTACCACCTCTCATGTCACCACATGATGATATAAACTCACATCACAAGGTGTATGGAGTTTCGAAGCTCACTTGCATCAACTTAGCATGTAGCATACCACTCACTACTATATGTATGAACAGGCCATAAACCAGCTACTCGAAGCAAACATGCAACACACTCATCATATCAAAGGTTCAAACATGCTTGCCTGGTTCGGAGTAGTCGGAGCCTAGCTCGGTGAAGTTCGCGGTTCCGTCACCTCCTCCGGTATCTACGGGTTAAAGAAAAATACGTACTAACGTAAATATCGTGTGTGCACAAAAAGAGTTCAAAATATTTTTCAAATAAATATGACAACAAACTAGACAGAAAAATAAAGATGACAGAAAAAGAATTAATCAAAAATCATTTTCTGTTTAAAAGTTATGAGGGTTTTAGTCCAGGGACCTTTCTGTAATGAAACCGAAAGTTTCGAGGGTTCATTTTATAAAAACAGAAAACGTTCCATTTAAGAATACGCCAGTCCAGAGAGGAGACGTACTTTGCCAGAAGGCGTTTTCAGAAAATGTTTCGTTTAAAAGAAAAGAGAGGCCCCGTGAGGTTTGAATGTTTGAAAGAGGGAAGACAGGGCGCACCGACGCCCGAGGGCTGCAGTGGTCGCCGGCGGCGATCCACCGCGAGGCTGGGGGGTCGGGAGGTACCTACGGGTTCAAGGTGTTCTTCCGCACCTGAGGGTGGTGGGGTTGAGCGTCGGCGAGCATCACGTCGACGGCGGCCCCAACTCCGGCGGACGGTGGTTCGGGCGAGGTTGATTCTCTTCCAACAGAGCTGCAAGCTTCAAATTGGGGCGTGGGTTAGGATCGTGGGTGCACTAGGAGGTTGCTGACCAGGTACAGGAGGCGGGGATGGCCTCACCTGAGCGAATCGAGCCGGAGCCCGAGGCGGATCGGGGCGGCTAGAGTCTAGGAAGGAGACTGAGGGAGTCCTGGACTAGGGGGTGTCCGGACAGCCGGACTATCATCATCGGCCGGACTCCAAGACTATGAAGATACAAGATTGAAGACTTCGTCCCATGTCCGGATGGGACTTTCCTTGGCATGGAAGGCAAGCTCGGCGATGCGGATATGTAGATCTCCTACCATTGTAACCGACTCTATGTAACCCTAGCCCTCTCCGATGTCTATATAAACCGATGGCTTTAGTCCGTAGGACACAACAACCATTACAACAATCATACCATAGGCTAGCTTCTAGGGTTTAGCCTCCTTGATCTCGTGGTAGATCCACTCTTGTACTACCCATATCATCAATATTAATCAAGCAGGACGTAGGGTTTTACCTCCATCAAGAGGGCCCGAACCTGGGTAAAACATCGTGTCCCTTGTCTCCTGTTACCATCCGCCTAGACGCACAGTTCGGGACCCCCTACCCGAGATCCGCCGGTTTTGACACCGACATTGGTGCTTTCATTGAGAGTTCCTCTGTGCCGTCACCGATAGGAAGGATGCCTCTTCCCGTCTTCAAGGACGGTGTCTTCGCCAAAGGAGCCTTGGCCGCCGGCCAAACTATCCGGCTAGGAGGTTTTGTCATGACCGCCTGTTCGGCCACCGCTTCGATGATGACCTCTCGGGTCATCAAAAGCTATCTTCACGTCAAATCGGAATTCGCCGAGCACCTAGATCCAATAGAGCTCTCGTCCGTAAACGAACTCTTTGATCGCATCGCCGCCCTGGGAGTCGCTACAGACTACAATCAGATCGGGCTTAAAACCGATCTGAGAGAGATTAACTCTCCCCAGGTTACCCACCACGTCACGGTGGTAGAGGAACATCGCGGCGACTCTTCTCCTATATTGGAAACTAGTCGTGTCCGGGCTTCCGAACCCTCCATGCCGGATTCCTGCGGAGGGACGGCTTCGATCAAGCGCTGAACCTAAAGTCAGGCATCGGACCGGACTCGTTGGACAACGTTCCACTTTCCAAGCTTCTGAATTCGGAAATTTCTCGGCCCTTGAGCCTTGAGATGGGTAGGGTTCCGGACTCAATTAAACCCACCCACCCAGACATATGCGATCTATTTCTAATCCGGCAAGAGCCTGCTGAAACAGTACATCATTACTGGGCCAGATTCCTCCTGGTTATGGACAGGATAAAGGACTGCCGAGAGGAAAACGCAATCTCAATTTTTTGCAATAATTGCACGGACAAGGGAATCCTGAACGCCGTCAGCCGTCGTGAAATCACATGCTTCGCCGATCTGGCGTCCATAGTACGAAAGTACTGTGCGATGGAGAGTTTCTGAAAAACCGAAAATAAGTTTTGGGACAATCCGGCCCCGAATACAACCCTAGTCCGCAACAAAAGGGTGCATTACACTCAGGCACCAGGTACAAAAACCAAAAAGCAGAAACCCCATAAAGGGCACGGAACCGTACTGGAGGGATGGCTTAGTGGACCCTGTACAATTCACAGTACAGAGGGCGCCACCCCAACATATAGCCTTCGAGCATGTTGGATATTACGGCAGGTAGCCAAAAGTGGCGAGGAGCTTCTAGCCGCGGAAAACCACACCAACAATACCGGTACGGTATCAACAGTCTTCGAAACTTTCGCATCAAACAATATGCGGAAACGAACAATCCGCAGCCTCGCCGAAGTCTACCAAGTAGCAACAACCAATCCTTGGAGCGCCGCGGCCATCACCTTCAACGCCAGCGACGAACCTAAATTCCGAACAGCCCGAGCACCAGCCGCATTGGTCCTCAGTCCAATAGTGGACGGCTTTCGACTTACCAAGGTACTCATGGATGGCGGCAGTGGATCAAACCTCATCTATGAGGAAACTCTTCAAAAAACGGAAATAGACTGGAGCCGCATTGAGCGAAGCAGCACAACCTTCAGAGGAATAATCCCTAGCCGGGAAGCGCGCTGCACCGGAAAAATCACACTTGATGTGGTGTTCGGCTCGCCGGACAATTACAGGACCGAAGAAGTCACGTTCCAAGTGGCCCCGTTCAGCAGCGGATATCACGCTATATTAGGACGAGAGGCATTCACAATTTTTCAAGCCGTACCCCATTACGGGTACATGAAGCTCAAAATGCCTTGGCCCGGCGGAATAATCACTCTCGTTAGTGATCCGGACATAGAACTCCGCGCCGAAAACAAGACAGCCGCATTAGCCCTGGAGGCACTATACGAAGCCCTAGCGGCAGAAGAACTCACTGCGCTACGCTCTACGGTGCATAGGGACGATGTGATACTCGATACGAGATCCAAGTCCACCTCCTTTAAACCAGCGGACGAAATAGCAAAATTCCAGGTCCATCCAACGGACCCGACAAAGACGGCCTCCATCGGGGCATAGTTGAACCCTGATGTAGACGCCGCACTGCGAGAATTCCTTCGGGAAAATTGGGACATTTTCGCCTGGCACCCTTCAGATATGCCGGGAATCCCACGCAGATTGGCAGAGTATAGCCTAAATATCCTAAAAGGGTTCAAGCCAGTCAAACAGGCTCTTCGACGATTTTCCGAACCCAAAAGACAGGCAATGGGAGAAGAACTAGCCAAACTATTGGAAGCCGGATTCATCAGAGAAATCAAACATCCGGATTGGCTAGCAAACCTGGTAATGGTACCAAAGAAGGACAAATCCTGGCGCCTATGTGTCGATTTTAAAGACCTCAATAAGGCCTTCCCAAAGGATCCCTCCCCCCTCCCCCGCATCGACCAAATAATCGATGCTACCGCAGGGCACGATTCATTGTGCTTCCTGGACGCATACTCCGGCTACCATCAAATCAAGATGACGGAAGCGGACCAAGCCACAACGGCATTCATTACTCCATATGGACCATTTTGCTTCAACACGATGCCCTTCGGACTTAAAAACGCCGGCGCAACATATCAGCGCATGATTCAGACATGTCTGGCTACCCAGATCGGCAAAACAGTAGAGGCATACGTAGACGACGTAGTCGTCAAAACCAAACACGTCGAAACTCTAGTAGACGATTTGAGGGTCACATTCGACAACCTCCGAGCATATGACATCAAGCTGAATCCGGAAAAATGCGTTTTCGGCGTACCAGCCGGAAAGCTCCTGGGCTTCATTGTATCCGGTAGAGGAATTGAAGCAAACCCGGCCAAGATCCGAGCTCTGTCACAGCTGGATATTCCAAAAGACCTCAAACAGATCCAAAAATTGACTGGATGCGTGGCAGCTCTCAGCCGCTTTATCTCCCGTTTGGGAGAAAAGGCATTGCCCCTCTATCGCCTCCTCAGACGCACCGAACACTTCGAGTGGACGGATGCTGCCACTGCCGGACTCGAAGAAATAAAAGCCATATTGGCAACAAATCCGGTCCTGGCTGCGCCTAACCTGGGCGAACCAATGTTGTTATACATCGCGGCAACACAACAAGTTGTAAGCGCGGTACTCGTCGTAGAACGAGAGACAGAAGGGCATAAAATCCCTCTTCAAAAACCAGTGGCCTCTCAATGTATCTGAGGGCTGCCTGAATTTTCTCAGAATTTTTGGAGAAGAGAAAAAATGAATTTCACTGAAAATGATGAATCTGGTCCAAAATTGCAGTGGGAAAATTTTGAACTATTTGAACTGTGGAAGAGTGGATCTTGATGGATCTAGGTTGGGGGTGCTAAGGACTAGCCAGGGGAGTTGGTTTGAGATCAAAACTCAAAATGAAAAGGTTACTCCCTTTGTAAATCACCTAGGTCCAAAATCAAAAACAGAAATAGTTTTGGGGATAAAATAAATGGAATAAAATTCAAAAATGAGTTGAACTTGCTGGGACTGACTACTTGACTTGACCCAAAGTGAAGGGAGGTGTTTTGGGGAAAATTTTGATAAGAGACATGGTGAAAGGTGATGGTTGGAAATAAAAGAAGTAAATCCAAAGCCCTTAGGATTACTTTTAAATGAAAAACTCTCAAAAAAAATTGTGGTGAGTTAACACCAAAGAAGAACCTTCAAAGGCAACTATCAAGGTTGAGGATAACCCCGAAGAGATTTTATCACAAGAGAAAAAAATTATTTTGAGAGGGGAGTCTTTTTAAAAGATTTTTAAATAGCTTCTTCCAAATCAAACAAGAAATTTGCTAAAAACCAAATGAAAATTTTTTGGAGTGTCACAACACCTACCCCCTTAGGAAAAATCTTGTCCCCGAGATTTCAGCTGATCCTCAAATAGGTGTGGATGCTCTGCCCGAAGGAAATCCTCTCTCTCCCAGGTTGCTTCATTCTCGGTGTGATTAGTCCACTGAACTCTGAAAAACTTGATCATTTTCTGACGGGTCCTCCTTTCAGACTCCTCCAATATTTTTATCGGACGTTCCCTGTAGGTGAGGTCTAGTTGCACGTCAATTTCTTCATGCGATACATGCTTCTCAGGGTTGCTTACGCACTTCCTCAATTGTGATATGTGGAACACGTCGTGGACGTCTGATAATTCTTCGGGTAAGTCTAGCTGATAGGCTACGGTGCCTCTTCGTGCAACTACATAGAAAGGTCCGATGAATCTGGGTGCCAGTTTTCCTTTAACTCTGAATCGTTGCAGGCCCCTCATAGGGGATACTCGTAGGTACACATACTCACCGGGTTCAAAACTGACTTCCCGATGTTTTTGATCATAATAACTCTTCTGTCGACTTTGAGCTGTCTTGAGTCAGTCCCTGATTTGCTTAACCTTTTCCTCGGCTTCCTTGAGCATCTCTGGGCCAAAGATACGGCTGTCTCCGGTCTCTGACCAATTCAACGGGGTGTGACATCTCTGCCCGTACAAGGCTTCAAAGGGTGCCATTTGTAGGCTGGCTTGGTAACTATTGTTGTATGCAAACTCTGCATACGGCAAGCTTTCTTCCCAACTGGTTCCATAGGTGAGGACACATGCCCTCAGCATGTCTTCTAGAACTTGGTTTACCCGTTTAGTTTGACATCTGTCTGAGGGTGGTATGATGTACTAAATGCTAGTTGAGTTCCCAGTGCCTGTTGTAGGTGATCCCAAAATCTAGAGAAAAACTGTGTGCCTCGGTCGGATATTATAGTCTTTGGGACTCCATGTAGACAGACGATACGGGAGAGGTAAAGCCTGGCAAGCTTTTGAGTGGTGTGGGTTGTCTTCACCGGGATGAAATGTGCCACCTTAGTCAGTCTATCTGTGATGACCCATATGGCATCATTTCTGTGTCGTGACCGAGGTAGTCCAACAATAAAATCCATTCCAATCTCGTCCCATTTCCACTCGGGTATCTTGTTTGGCTGTAATAGTCCGGCTGGTTTCTGGTGCTCGGCCTTGATGCGTTGACATGAATCACAACATGCAATGAACGTGGCTATGTCCCTTTTCATACCGTGCCACCAAAAATTTTCCTGAAGGTCCTTGTACATTTTTGTTCCTCCAGGATGGATTGAATACGGGGCGGTGTGGCCTTCAGCTAGAATTTGCTGTTTGAGGCCCTCGATATTTGGTACGCAAATTGTATCTCCGTACCACAATATTCCCTTATCGTCTATGACGAACTCTGAGGCCTTGCCCATGCTCACTTTTCTTTTTATTCCTTCGATGCTGGGGTGCCCACATTGAGCCTCCTTAATCTTTTCTACCAGGGTAGGTTGTATTTCCAAATTTGACCCACTGCCTTCGGTGACCATTATTAAGTTGAGTTTGGCAAACTCCTGCTGAAATTCTGGTCTCAAATTTGGTAGGTTTTCGTTGCTTGGACTGGGGTTTCGACTGAGGGCGTCTGCCACTACATTTTCTTTTCATGGATGGTAGTGTATGCCAACATCATAATCCTTCACTAATTCCAATCAGCGTCATTGCCGAAAATTGAGTTCTGGTTGTGTGAAAATATACTTGAGGCTTTTATGGTCTGTATATATTTCACAGCGGTTTCCAAGCAAAAAGTGTCTCCATTCCTTAAGTGCATGGATGACTGCTGCCAATTTCAGGTCATGAGTGGGATAATTTTCTTCATGTTTCCGTAGTTGCCTGGAAGCGTAGGCGACTACCTTGCCTTCTTGCATCAATACGCATCCGAGGCCCTTTCGGGATGCGTCACAATATACTTCAAAGCTCTTGTGTATGTCGGGCACAACTAATACGGGTGCTGTTGTCAGTTTCCTTTTGAGTTCTTAGAAACTTTTCTCGCATGCTTCGGTCCATACAAACTTTTTATCCTTCTTGAGCAACTGGGTCATTGGTTTTGCTATCATAGAGAACCCTTCAATAAATCTCCGATAATATCCTGCCATTCCCAAGAAACTTCGTACATCCGTTATGCTGGCTGGTGGTTTCCAGCTAAGTACGGCCTTGACCTTTTCCGGGTCTACGGCAACACCTTCTTGGGTTAGCACGTGGCCTAGAAAACTGACCTGTCTCAACCAAAATTCACATTTGCTGAATTTGGCGTACAATTGATGTTTCCTTAGTTCTCCCAGTACAATTCTGAGATGTTCAACGTGCTCTTCTGGTGTCTTGGAGTATACCAGAATATCATCAATGAATACCACAACAAATTTGTCCATAAAATTCATAAATACTTTGTTCATGAGGTGGACAAAATATGCAGGGGCGTTCGTCAGTCCAAACGGCATTACTGTAAATTCGTATAAGCCGTATCTTGAGGTAAATGCTGTCTTGGGAATATCCTCTGTCCGTACTTTTAATTCATGATATCCCGACCTCAAATCAATTTTCGAGAATACTTTGGCTTGTGCGAGCTGGTCAAATAAGTCATTTATCCTTAGCATAGGATACTTGTTTTTGATGGTGACCATGTTGAGCGCTCGATAGTCTATGCACAATCTTAGTGACCCATCCTTTTTCTTGGCAAATAATACCGGTGAACCCCAAGATGAGGAGCTGGCTCGAATAAATCCTTTGTCCAATAATTCCTTTATTTGCTTCTTTAATTCTACTAACTCGGAGGGTGCCATTCTATATGGCTTCTTGTATATGGGAGTGGTTCCAGGTGCTAGCTCAATGATGAATTCTATTTCTCGGTCTGGCGGCATGCCTGGTAGTTCCTCAGGAAATACGTCAGGAAACTCACATACCACTGGAACTTTGTTTAACTCTGAGATATCCACCTTGTTCAACCTTGGTTGCCGTGATATCTGTCTTTCCTGAGCTGGAATCTTTATTGCCTTCCCGTGATGATGGGTGAGGATCACAGTCCAATTGAAGCAGTCAATAAATCCCTTGTTGGTGGTTAACCAGTCCATTCCTAGGATAACATCCAGTCCTTTATTTTCCAATATGATGAGGTTTGCATGAAACTTTAGTCCTTCAAGATCAATAACCACACCTTGGCAGTAATTCTGAGTAACTTGCTTACTCCCAGGGGACTTGATGATCATTGATTTTTCCAAGGGAAGCAGCGAAAAATTATTTTGCAAAGCAAATCTCTTTGAAATGAATGAGTGAGAAGCTCCAGAATCAAACAAAACCGTGGCAGGTATTGTGTTGACAGGGAACGTACCGAGTACGATATCCGGGGCATTCTATGCTCCTCTCTGGTCACGTGGTTCAGGTGACCCTTCTTGTGGTTGTTATTGGGGTTGAAATTGTTTCGCTTGGGCGCTGCATTATTACCACCGTTGTTTGGCTTTGGGGCCGAGTTCCTTGGCTTGGGACATTGCTTGGCATAGTGTCCTTCTTCTCCACAAGCGTAACAGGTAACGCCTGGGCGATATGTGAACTCCTTGTCTCTTGCGTGGAAATTCTTGGTAGGACGTGAAGCATTGGTGGTGGGTTTGTGTGCCCCACCTTTCTGAACATCAGTCTTGCTTCGTTGGTTGCGAACAAGTGTAGTCTGGTCCCTCTTGCGCTTGTGAAAATCCTCCAAGCTGCGTTGCTCATTTTCCAAGGTAATAGCCTTATCCACCAGTGTTTTGAAATCTGGGAAGGTGTGTACGACCAGCTGGCATTTAAGCGCTGGTGCCAGACCGTCCAAGAATTTCTCCATCTTCTTGTTTTCAGTCATACGTTCTTCGTAGGCGTAGTGAGAAAATAGTGTAAACTGACTGTTGTACTCAGTCACCGTCATGGTCCTCTGCTTGAGGTCATCAAACTCCCTCTTCTTGATCTTCAAAATACTTCTGGGGATGTGCGCCCCACGAAAACCTTCCTTGAATTCCTCCCAGGTTATATCATTTTCATTGGGGTGCATGATGTGGCCATTAGTGGCAAAGCTATTGTTTCACGTACAGAAATATTTGAAGCTATTTCATATGCTACACAAAAGGAAAGAGACTTGGACCATGGTGCTTCAACGGGACAAGTTTTTGTTGGTTCTATGTTGCTCCAGATGCCTCCACCACAAGAAGAGATCAGACCAACTTTTAGAACTCCCCCGAACAGGTTGTGTTTTGATCTATGGCAAGAAATAAGCAAGCAACTAGCTACGTGATGTGTTTTTCCTTCCATAGTGCGAACGCTAGCTACATGCATGGCATCTTTCTCAGGCAGGTCTACAACTAGTACTAGTTACGTATCATGTTCTAAGTCTAATTCGGTTGCTATGTAATCAAGGTGGCCGGATAATTAGTTAGGAAAATACCTTCTTAGTTGAACGAAGAGTCCGTATCAGATTTCTTACCTGTTTGCTTATGAGTCGGTTTGAAACGACCTGGTGTGTCGCCTATAAAACGGGCTGGCTTCGTCCATTGTACGGAGGCTATTTTTTTAGAGTTTAGACAATATTGTGTATCGATATTAAGCGACCCTCTTTGGGTGTCGTTCATATTTATTTTGTGTGAATTTTCTATTCGAAAGTTGCACTTGGTTCGAGGTCCGTCGTCATCGACTGGTTGCGGGCTGGTTACGTCTACTACGGCGGGAGGTTTCTCGTGTGTCGAGGGATTATCCGTTGGTGGTCGTCACCCCATCTCAGGTTACGTGTACTGTTCATGTAATTGGAAGATTTTATCGTGAATCTTGGAGTAATTCGTTGCATCGTAAAAGATCGGGCCGAATCAGTGGCACATCCGAGGTCGTGCCTCATCAGTTGGTATCAGATTACTGGGTTTATTACGGTGCAATTTTTCTCTTTAATTTGTTCATACAGATTCTAAAACTGCGATGAGGATGGAGTATTATTTTGATGGTGAGATGTCCCAATGTGAGAAGGATCCGTCACGAGCCTTTTCATGGTTTCAAATCTACACAAGAGTGAAGGTTGGGCCAACTACTTGTGTTGCAATGTTTGATCGTTCTTCAGAAATAAATTTGGTGAGTCAAACCTTGGTTGATGCATTGAAGCTAGTAGTAATAGAGCATCCAGACCCATATAAACTCAGATGGCAGGGAAAATTTGTGACAATAAAACATCAAGTAGAGGTGACTTTTGGATTTTGTGGATTTACCAATTCAGTTTTCTGTGATGTTGTTCCATATCATATGTATATGTATAGCTTGATACTTGGTAAATCTTGGACAAAAAGAGGAGCTACTGATTGATAAATCTGGCTATTTTTCTTGGAGGAAATTTCAGATTTTTAAGTAATGGTCGAAGGATTTATTTTGAAGCATACTCTTCCGAACAATATTTGGAAGATCGTAAGAGAAGAGACCGAGCACATGCTGCAATTAATGCAAAGAGAGAAGTAGAGCAGATCTTGCTAGAAAAGAAAAAGGCGGAGGATAGTCTTGTTGGAACTAAAAATATTTCTTCACATGAGAAGAACAAAGAGAAACCAGCAGTACCAACGAGTGGGCTGAATATGCAACTTAAGAGGGTACATGATGGAGATGAACTGACAGTAGACAGAGGTCAGCGCATGAGTTTATTTCAAACTCAGTGTGACATTAAGGGTGTGGCGTGCAAGTTAATTATTGATGGAGGTAGTTGCACTAATGGCATTAGCAACACGTTGGTGGAGAAGCTTGGTTTGTCCGCATGGCGATATGATAAACCATATCATTTAGAGTGGTTGAACAATTGTGGGAAGCTCAAAGTTACACATAAAGTACGTGTACCATTTTCAGTTGGACAGTATGTCGATGAGGTGGAATGTGATGTTTTGCCGTTGGAAGTTTGCGGTTTACTACTAGGCCGACCTTGGCAGTATGACCGTAGTGTGCAGCATGCTGGAAGGACCAACACATACACTTTTATTCATAATGGCGCACAAAGGACACCTAAATCGATGAATGAAAAATTAATCCACTCAGCTGTGGTATTGACAGTGCGCAAGGAGAGGGCTCCCAAGAAAAACATGAAACTGAAGACGGATTTTCTTCAAGTGGAGGGGAATGATATTCTTTTAGTAAAGAAAAAGGCCCCTAAAGCTATCATGAAGCCGAGGACGGCTTCGTTTCAAGAGGGAGAGGATGGTGTGGCCATTAGTGGCAAAGCTATTGTTTCACGTACAGAAATATTTCAAGCTATTTCATATGCTACACAAAAGGAAAGAGACTTGGACCATGGTTGTAACGCCCTCAATGCGGCTATATCTCCCACGTGTCGAAGCACGACTTAGAGGCATAACCGCATTGAAAGCAATGTCGCAAGTGAGGTAATCTTCACACAACCCATGTAATACATAAGGGAAAAAGATACATAGTTGGCTTACAGTCGCCACTTCACACAATACATAAATAAACATCCATCATTCAGATTACACTCAAGGTCCGACTACGGAACCAAAATAAAAGAAGATACCCCAAATGCTACACAGATCCCCGATCGTCCCAACTGGGCTCCACTACTGATCATCAGGAAAAGACACATAGTAACGACCACGTTCCTCGTCGAACTCCCACTTGAGCTCGGTTGCGTCACCTGCACTGGCATCGTCGGCACCTGCAACTGTTTTGGTAGAATCTGTGAGTCACGGGGACTCAGCAATCTCACACCCGCGAGATCAAGACTATTTAAGCTTATAGGAAGGACAGGGTTGTAAGGTGGAGCTGCAGCAAGCGACTAGCATATATGGTGGCTACATTCGCAAAAGAGAGCGAGAAGAGAAGCAAGGCACAGACGTGAAGCTAGTAGCGATCAAGAAGTGATCCTGAACTACTTACGTCAAGCATAACTCCAACACCATGTTCACTTCCCGGACTCCGCCGAGAAGAGACCATCACGGTTACACACGCGGTTGAGGTGTATTTTAATTGAGGTCAACTTTGGGTTTTCTACAACCGGACATTAACAAATTCCCATCTGCCTCATAACCGCGGGCATGGCTTTCGAAAGATAATACCCTGCAGGGGTGTCCCAACTTAGCCCATTATAAGCTCTCACGGTCAACGAAGGATATTCCTTCTACCGGGAAGACCCGATCAATCTCGGAATCCCGGACTACAAGACATTTCGACAGCAATAAAACAAGACCAGCAAAGCCACCCGATTGTGCCGACAAATCCTGATAGGAGCTGCACATATCTCGTTCTCAGGGCACATCCGGATGAGATAGGCTACGAGTAAAACCAAGCCTCGAGTTTCCCCGTGGTGGCCCCGCAGGTGGCTCGGTTCGGGCCAGCACTCGAAGGAGCACTGGTTCGGGGGGGGGGGGGTTAAAATAAAGATGACCCTCGGGCTCGCGAAAACCCGGGGGAAAAAGGCTCAGGTGGCAAATGGTAAAACCAATGTTGGGCCTTGCTGGACGAGTCTTATTCAAAGCGAACTGTCAAGGGGGTCCCATAAATCACCCAACCGTGTAAGGAACACGAAATCAAGGAACATAACACCGGTATGACGGAAACTAGGGTGGAAAGAGTGGAACAAAACACCAGGCATAAGGATGGTTTGCAAAGCGGTAACATAGCCAATCAACGGTTTGCTAGGAAAGGATGGTTAGGGGCTGACATGGCAATATGGGTGGCATGATAAGCAAGTGATAGGCATCGTAGCATAGGCATAGCAAAAGAGCAAGCATCTAGCATAGCAAAGATAGAAGTGATTTCGAGGGTATGGTCATCTTGCCTGCAATGTTCTCAGAGTTGTCGAAAGCTTGATCCTCGTAAGCGTTCTCAACAGGTTCCTCGTTCACGTACTCGTCTCCCGGCTCTACCCAAAGCAAGAACACAAACAAATGAACCACAATAAATCACGGTGCAATGCACAAGCAACATGATGCAAAACATGACATGATATGCGAGATGTGATATGCAATGCGTATCTGCGCGCTCGGAAGGAAAATGATGAACCAGGCATCAACTTGGCAAACCAAGTATGCCGCTGGAAAGATGAGATGATTTCGGTTGAAATCGATATAAAGATCACCGGAATAGGATGCACGGTTTGCAAATGACAAGCAAAACAAGAATGGCACAAATCATCATTAACAGATGATGCCACTTAGCAAGCAACAAGAAATTAAGCTACTGCACCCAAACGTATAAACAAAGCACATGGCAGTGATCTACTCAAGATGCTTGGCAAAAGATGAACACTGAGCTACGGCTAAATCACAACATAACAGGTCCAAACAAGCATGGCAAAAGTGCAAAAATATCAGGCTGGACATGGCAAAAACAGCATCAGGTAGCAATGTTCAGAGCAAGAAAACAAAATGCTACAGGAACTTATAATAGCAAAACATGGCATGGCATGAATCTACTCAAAGAATAGAACAAAAGTCCCTTAATTACCATAAGCCAAAAAGGATTAGAAAATATAGTAACACCCATGTCAATATCGCAAGTTTCGTTAACAGATTCAGCAACATGGCATGTCAAAAACAGATAACAAGTAGGCATGTTTACAAGCTCAAAGCACTCACTACAGAGCCTTTCATGATAAACTAAGCATACATACATCAAGAAGACATGGCATATAAGACATACATGGCAAGAACAACATCATAGCATACACGGATCAACCACAACAACCTTGGCAAAATTGAATAACATGTAAACAATCTGCCAGGAAACATTTTGTAGCAAAAGTAGAGCTCGATTGACTCAAGCTATGGCACTCCATAATTGCAAACAAAGGCATGGATGGATAGAGCATAACCATGTGTTCAAAACATCCTTACTGAAGTATCTCAAAATATGCATGGATCACTCGGTAGCATCAAGTTAACATGGCATCAAAATATCAGCAAAACAGGGCTGAAAACAACAACATCAGGAAGCCTACTTTGCATGCTTGTGCTAGTCACCACATAGATCACAAAAATACATGGCATACACCCCTGGAAAGATGGCATGGCATATTACAAAACACATGTAGGACTCAAATTCATATATAGTGTGCACACATCAATCATAGCAAAAATAACAAAAGTGCATGTTCTGTTAAGAAACAGAAACTAACATCACATAGCCCTCTTCTAACAACATTTCAGGAATCAAGATGAGCTCAAATGAAAATGATGCAATGAGGTGAAATTATCTACTCTTCGAGACGAACATTTTGACATATTACACGCACGAAACGGAGATATAGGTGCAAAGCTATGATGCGTTGAAAATGCCACAAATCTATCACCGAGACAAAAACTTAGACGAATTTTGAGGGGGGAAGAAGTCAACCCTATCGCTAGATCCGATCGGATCCGATCCGGCGCGGCCGGCAGCCGGCTCGCCGAGCTCGGTCGGGCGAGGAGGAGGAGGAGAGGCCGGGCGGGCCGGCCGGGAGGGGGCAGCGGGCGGCGGGCCAGCGGCCGCGCGGATGGGCGGCGGCGGTGGCGACCGACCGGAGGGGGCCGGGGCAGGGCGGGCGGCGGCGGCGAGGCGTCAGCGGGGAGGCGCGGCGGGAGGCCGGGCGGCCGGGGCGGCGGCGAGGCCGGGCGAGGGGCGCCGCGCTGGCCGCCGAGCGGCGGGCGCGAGGCGCTCCGGGTGCCAGCAGAGGCTCGGTGCCCGCGCAGGCGGCGGCGCGTGGGCCCGAGCTGGCTCTGCGGGCTGGCCGGCGGGCCGCAGGGCTGCGGCGCGCTGAGGGAGGCGGCGCGCGCGCGGCGCGCGCTGATTGGGCGCGGGCGGCGTGTCCGTCGGGCGGACGAGTCCGTCGCCGAAATTGTCCGGGGGGATGAGGATGGCTAGGGTTTGGACCCGGATTTGGACGGGGGAGGTGTTTAAATAGGCATAGAGGGAGCTAGGAGAGTCCAAATGAGGTGTAGTTTTCGCCCACACGATCGTGATCGAACGACGGAGAGCATGGAAGTGACTTAGATGGGTTATTGGGCTGTTTTGAAAGGGTGTTGGGCTGCAACTTAAAAGAGGCCTTTGCGAGAGTGCGGTCAACCGTTGGAGTACCAAACGAGCTCCAAATGACCCGAAACTTGACAGGTGGTCTACCGGTGGTATACCAAGGCCACTTGACAAACCTCGGTCCATTCCGAGAAAGTTTAGTACCGCTCACGGAAAAACGTAAAGGGGGCGGCCGGATTGCAAAAGCGGACAACGGAAAAATGCTCGGAATCATGAGGCGAACACGTATGCAAATGCGATGCACATGATGACATGATATAAAATGCATGACATGGACAAAATGCAAAAACGAAAGGCAAGAACCCAACCACGGAGGGAATACCATATCACAATGCCGAAAATGGCAAGAGTTGGAGTTACAATTATAGAAAGTTACATCCGGGGTGTTACAACACTCCACCACTACAAGAGGATCTCGTCCCGAGATCTAGGACTGAAAGAACTCCAGATATTCGGAACGGAGGTGATCCTCGCGCTCCCAGGTGGCTTCACGGTCGGAATGGTGTGACCACTTCACTTTCAGGAATTTGATTGACTTGTTGCGAGTCTTGCGCTCGGTTTCTTCAAGAATAGCAACGGGGTGCTCATGATAAGAGAGATCTTCTTGAAAGTCAATTTCTTCGAAGTTGATAGTGCGTTCAGGAGTCTTGAAGCACTTGTGAAGCTGTGACACGTGAAACACATCGTGCACGTTCGCGAAGTTGGACGGAAGCTCAAGTTGATAAGCGAGATCGCCTCTTTTGCCAATGATCTTGAAAGGACCCACGTATCTAGGGGCAAGCTTCCCTTTGATACCGGCGGCGAGTGCCTTTCATTGGAGAGACGCGAGGTAGACATGGTCTCCGATTTCAAAGGCCACATCACGGTGCTTATCATCATAATAGCTCTTCCGCGATTGCGCGGCTTTGAGATTCTCACGAATGACTTTGCACATTTCTTGACTTCGTGATCAAGTCATTGCCAAGAAGTTGGCGTTCACCTGTCTCGGACCAATTGAGAGAAGTACGCACTTTCGCCATAGAGAATTTCGAATGGGGCCTTGCCGAACTCGCTTGGAAGCTGTTGTTGTAGGAGAACTTCGGCATATGGAAGACAATCTTCCCACTTCATACCGAAGGAAATGACACAAGCCCTGAGCATATCTTCAAGGATTTGATTGACTCGCTCGACTTGGCCACTTGTTTGAGGATGGAAAGCTGTGATGAAACGAGTGTTGGTGCCCATGGCCTTCTGAAAAGAATCCCAGAACTTGGAGGTAAAGATGCTGCCACGGTCTGAAGAGATCACTTGTGGAATGCCGTGCAAGGAGACAATCCTGGAGGTGTATAGTTCTGCCGACTGAGCTGCTGTGATAGATTCTTTGATTGGAAGAAAATGAGCCACTTTAGTAAGATTGTCAATGACAACGAAGATAGCATCATTTCCACGCTTGGACTTAGGAAATCCAGTCACGAAGTCCATTTCAATATGATCAAACTTCCATTCCGGAATAGCAAGAGGTTGGAGGAGACCAGCTGGTCGTTGGTGTTCTGCTTTCACTCTTCTGCAGACATCACACTCATTCACGAATTGAGCAATTTCTCGCTTCATTCGCGTCCACCAATATGACTGCTTGAGGTCATGGTACATCTTCGTACTTCCAGGATGAACGGATAGAAGCGAATTGTGAGCCTCGTTCATAATGACTTTACGTAGATCACCCTTAGGAACCACAATCCGGTCCTCGAAGAAAAGAGTATCTTTGTCATCAATGTGGAAGCACTTGTATTTGGAAATGCCCTTGTCGATACCACGTTTCACCTTTTTCACCATGGTATCCAGAAGTTGAGCCTCACGAATCTGATCTTCCAAAGTAGGAGAGACTATGAGGTTGGCAAGAAAGCCTTGAGGAACAACTTGAAGATTCAGCTTGCGGAAAGCTTCACAGAGATCCGGTTGGAAGGGCTTGAGGCTTAGACTGTTGCAGTAAGCCTTCCTTCTCAAAGCACCTGCAATCACATTGGCCTTGCCCGGAGTATATTCAATACTTGGGTTGTACTCTTGAATCATTTCGACCCATCGAGTCTGCCTGAGGTTGAGGTTGGGTTGAGTGAAGATATACTTGAGGCTCTTGTGATCGGTGAAAATGTCCACTTTCCTTCCCAACAAGAGATGTCTCCATGTTATCAATGCATGGACAACTGCCGCCAACTCAAGATCGTGAGTGGGGTAGTTCTTTTCGTTGGGCTTTAGCTGACGAGAGGTATAAGCCACAACTCTCTTCTCTTGCATTAACACAGCACCGAGACCTTGAAGAGAAGCATCACAGAAAACTTCAAATGGCTTGGATTCATCAGGAGGAGTCAAGACAGGAGCTGTGACGAGTTTCTCTTTGAGAGTATTGAAAGCAACGTCACACTCAGGAGACCAGACATACTTCACATGCTTCTGGAGGAGGTTGGAAAGAGGCTTTGCAATCTTGGAGAAATTCTCAACGAATCTTCGGCAATAACTTGCAAGACCAAGAAAACTGCGGAGTTGCTTGACATTCTGAGGAGGTTCCCAATTCACAACCGCGGACACCTTCTCAGGATTAACAGCGATGCCCTTGGCGGAGATGATATGACCAAGATAAAGCACTTCATCAAGCCAAAATTCACATTTGGAGAACTTAGCATAGAATTGATACTCTCTGAGCTTGTCTAGCACCAATCGCAAATGTTTGGCATGATCCTTCTTATTCTTGGAGAAGACCAAAATATCATCAAGATAGACCAAGACGAATTCATTGGTGTAGGGGTTGAAGATGAAGTTCATCATCCGAGAGAAAGTTGGAGGAGCATTGACAAGGCGAAAGACATGACAAGATATTCATAAGAACCAAAGCTTGTTCGAATGCTGTCTTGGGAATATCTTGTTCATGAATGCGAATCGATGATAACCCATCTGAAGGTCAAGCTTGGAGAACACTTTAGCACCTTTGAGTTGCTCGAAAAGCTCATTGATGTTGGGAAGTGGATACTTGTTCTTGATAGTCTTCTTATTCAGTGGACGGTAATCGACGCAAAGTCGGTCCATGCCATCCTTCTTCTGGACAAAAAGAACACCACAACCCCAAGGAGATGAACTCGGTCTGATCAAACCCAGATGCTCTTGTTCATCGAGCTGCTTCTTCAATTCCTTCAGCTCATTAGGTCCAAGCTTGTATGGACGCTTGCAAACGGGTTCAGTGCCAGGCTCAAGATCGATAACGAACTCAACTGGCCGATGAGGAGGCATACCCGGAAGCTCTTCTGGAAAGACATCTTGGTACTCACAAACGACTGGAATCTGAGAGATAGCATCCAATTCGCCCTTCTCATTGAGAGAAAACAACCGAATGGTTTCATCACGAGCGGCATAGATGATCACATCATTAGAAGAGTGAGTCAATTGAATTTCCCTGGCAGCACAATCAAGCTGAGCTTTGTGCTGAGAAAGCCAGTCCATCCCGAGAATAAGATCAATATCCGAGTCACCAAGAACAATTGGTTTAGCCAGAAATCTATAGTCGCCCATCTTGATACCGACATTCGGAACCAACATGGTAGATCTCAAACGCTTAGCCGGAGAAATAACTTGCATAGCTTTAGGTAATGCCTCTGTATCAAAATTGTGCTTCGATGCAAAAGGATATGACATGAAAGAATGCGATGCACCAGTATCAAATAAGACTTTTGCAAGAATATCATTAACTGGAAGATTACCCATTATCACATCAGAAGATTCCTCCGCTTGAGCTGCATTCATCATGTTCACCTTTGTAGACTTGGGATTATGCTTGACCACTGCATTGCTGGAAGATTTCACAGGAGGAGGAGGCGGAAGGCGCCTTTGGTTGAAGCACTTGTTCACATAGTGACCTTTCTGCTGACACTTGTTGCAAGTCACCTCAGAGAGCGGACGGTGGTAAGGAGCACTTGACCTTGGAGCTTGAGAATTAGACTTGTTCTGATAGCCTGGGTTGGGTGGGTGGGAAGATCCACGGCCACCTGAGTTCTTCTGCTGATAAGGCTGACGGAACGGAGGAGGAGGAAGGTAGAACTTCTGCTGCTTAGCTGCCACTTGAGAGGAAGAAGAAGACTGAACTGCATCCCTGATTCTCTTCTTAGAGGCCTCACATTTGAGCTGGGCAGCTTCTTGCTTCAGTGCCATGTTGTAGAATTCATCATACTTTTCTGGCTCAAAAAGCACAAGAGCTAATTGCAGATCTTCTCTGAGACCACCTCTGAATTGATAGATCATACTCTTTTCATCAGGGACGTCTTGCTTAGCAAAGCGAGCGAGTTTCTGGAACTGGATATTGTATTGATAGACAGACATGTTGCCCTGCTTGAGATTGCGGAACTCCTCACGCTTGCTCTCAACAACACTTTTCGGAATGTGGTGAGCTCTGAAATCTCGGCGGAACTCATCCCAGGTAATGACACGACCTCCTCTGGAATCTTTGTATTGCTGGTACCACTCAGCAGCTTGGTCCTTGAGCTGAGACGATGCAAACTTGACAAAGTCCTCAGGTCTGACATTGCTACATTCAAAATGCTTGCAGATGTCCACTAGCCAATCGTCGGCGTCTGTGGCCTCGACACAGAAACTGAAAGACATCGGCTGATTAGCGAGGAACTGACTGAGAGTAGCAAAGTGCGGTTGGTTGTTGCCTTGACCTTGATTTCCTTGATTGCCTTGCCCTTGAGTACGCTCTTGCAAGAGCTGCAAAATCATCTGAGCATTGGCATTGGTGGCTGCCATGATAGCTTGCCGGAGCCTCCGGAGGCGGAGGTGGAGGTGGAGGTTCGATGACTCCCATCATTCCGTTCCGGATTACGACGCGTTGGCGGAGCCATCTGAAGAGGGTGACATCCGTTAGCACTTTGATAGACAAATAGTCAAGTTGAATCAACGGATAGAAATTGCAACATATAGTCTTCACAATAAACATTCAACAAGGATGAACGAATGAATTCCAAAGTTAACATCACACGTCCATTAAGGTGAGAAGCCACTTGATTAAAGGTTGATGAAAAAAATAACAAGGTACGACTGGAACAAATAAGTGGTAAGGATTACCCAATCACAAACCAAATATCTGCGGGAAGAAATGCTAGGAGCTACTTGAATCCCACCTATAAACTCCCGAAACTTTCTGGTTATGCAATCTGGTGTTGGGGATACAGGGGACACAAAATATATCACCCAAACTAACAATACCTAGATCCAGCTGTATCCATCCGTCAACACATAACCAAGAAACCTTCGGAAATCGTGTACCTCGACCTTCGAAAAGCATCCGTTATATGAGTCATGGCAATACTCGAGCTCGCCCGATCTTCGGGTTATCGGGTTATCTCACCAACAACTGCACAAAAGAGATTTCGATGTCGGCAAAACTCGGGTATTCGAACTGCAACGATAAAATTGTGACGACAACACCTCGGAGCTCAACTCCCGGGACACTGCCACAACCCCTAAATGTCGAGGCACCAAGAACAATGTTCTCGTCACAAAACCATCGAACGATTCCAAGATACCAGCGTGATCCTAAAATTTTTTAGTGAAATTTGAGGAGAGAGAGTCAAAACTTCTCGTCAGGATACCTCACCGAGCGACGAAAGGACTGGGAAGTAAAAAGAATCCTACTCTTGATATATATAATCCTAAGACTCAAAACATTTTCCGTTCTAGACTCAACAACGCCAGACAAACAATCAAGTAGGGGGCTCCTAAGTCGGGAAGGCTCGATTACCAACTTAGCGCCCTCGATGCGGCTATATCTCCCACGTGTCGAAGCACGACTTAGAGGCATAACCGCATTGAAAGCAATGTCGCAAGTGAGGTAATCTTCACACAACCCATGTAATACATAAGGGAAAAAGATACATAGTTGGCTTACAGTCGCCACTTCACACAATACATAAATAAACATCCATCATTCAGATTACACTCAAGGTCCGACTACGGAACCAAAATAAAAGAAGATACCCCAAATGCTACAGATCCCGATCGTCCCAACTGAGCTCCACTACGATCATCAGGAAAAGACACATAGTAACGACCACGTTCCTCGTCGAACTCCCACTTGAGCTCGGTTGCGTCACCTGCACTGGCATCGTCGGCACCTGCAACTGTTTTGGTAGAATCTGTGAGTCACGGGGACTCAGCAATCTCACACCAGAGATCAAGACTATTTAAGCTTATAGGAAGGACAGGGTTGTAGGTGGAGCTGCAGCAAGCGACTAGCATATATGGTGGCTACATTCGCAAAAGAGAGCGAGAAGAGAAGCAAAACACGGACGTGAAGCTAGTAGCGATCAAGAAGTGATCTGAACTACTTCGTCAAGCATAACTCCAACATCGTGTTCACTTCCGGACTCCGCCGAGAAGAGACCATCACGGTTACACACGCCGTTGAGATGTGTATTTTAATTGAGGTCAACTTTGGGTTTTCTACAACCGATATTAACAAATTCCCATCTGCCTCATAACCATGGGCACGACTTTGAAAGATAATACCTGCGGGTGTCCCAACAGCCCATTATAAGCTCTCACGGTCAACGAAGGATATTCCTTCTACCGGGAAGACCCGATCAATCTCGGAATCCCGGACTACAAGACATTTCGACAGCAATAAAACAAGACCAGCAAAGCCACCCGATTGTGCCGACAAATCCCGATAGGAGCTGCACATATCTCGTTCTCAGGGCACATCCGGATGAGACAGGCTACGAGTAAAACCAAGCCTCGAGTTTCCCCGTGGTGGCCCCGCAGGCGGCTCGGTTCGGGCCAGCACTCGAAGGAGCACTGGTCCGGGGGGGTTAAAATAAAGATGACCCTCGGGCTCGCGAAAACCCGGGGGAAAAAGGCTTAGGTGGCAAATGGTAAAACCAATGTTGGGCCTTGCTAGACCAGTCTTATTCAAAGTGAACTGTCAAGGGGGTCTCATAAATCACCCAACCGTGTAAGGAACGCGAAATCAAGGAACATAACACCGGTATGACGGAAACTAGGGTGGCAAGAGTGGAACAAAACACCAGGCATAAGGCCGAGCCTTCCACCCTTTACCAAGTATATAGATGCATTAATTATAGCAGATATATATTTGTGATATCCCCAACAAGTAAACATGTTCCAACAAGGAACAACATCTCCATGTTCAACAAGGAACAAACTTCAACTTCACCGCAACTAGCAACGCTATAAGAGGGCTGAGCAAAGCGGTAACATAGCCAATCAACGGTTTGCTAGGAAAGGATGGTTAGGGGCTGACATGGCAATATGGGTGGCATGATAAGCAAGTGATAGGCATCATAGCATAGGCATAGCAAAAGAGCAACCATCTAGCATAGCAAAGATAGAAGTGATTTCGAGGGTATGGTCATCTTGCCTGCAATGTTCTCAGAGTTGTCGAAAGCTTGATCCTCGTAAGCGTTCTCAACAGGTTCCTCGTTCACGTACTCGTCTCCTGGCTCTACCCAAAGCAAGAACACAAACAAATGAGCCACAATAAATCACGGTGCAATGCACAAGCAACATGATGCAAAACATGACATGATATGCGAGATGTGATATGCAATGCGTATGCGCGCTCCGGAAGGAAAATGATGAACCAGGCATCAACTTGGCAAACCAAGTATGCCGCTGGAAAGATGAGATGATTTCGGTCGAAATCGATATAAAGATCACCGGAATCGGATGCACGGTTTGCAAATGACAAGCAAAACAAGAATGGCACAAATCTGCCATTAACAGCATGATGCCACTTAGCAAGCAACAAGAAATTAAGCTACTGCACCCAAACGTATAAACAAAGCACATGGCAGTGATCTACTCAAGATGCTTGGCAAAAGATGAACACTGAGCTACGGCTAAATCACAACATAACAGGTCCAAACAAGCATGGCAAAAGTGCAAAAATATCAGGCTGGACATGGCAAAAACAGCATCAGGTAGCAATGTTCAGAGCAAGAAAACAAAATGCTACAGGAACTTATAATAGCAAAACATGGCATGGCATGAATCTACTCAAAGCATAGAACAAAATTCCCTTAATGACCATAAGCCAAAAAGGATTAGAAAATATAGTAACACCCATGTCAATATCGCAAGTTTCGTTAACAGATTCAGCAACATGGCATGTCAAAAACAGATAACAAGTAGGCATGTTTACAAGCTCAAAGCACTCACTACAGAGCCTTTCATGATAAACTAAGCATACATACATCAAGAAGACATGGCATATAAGACATACATGGCAAGAACAACATCATAGCATACACGGATCAACCACAACAACCTTGGCAAAATTGAATAACATGTAAACAATCTGCCAGGAAACATTTTGTAGCAAAAGTAGAGCTCGATTGACTCAAGCTATGGCACTCCATAATTGCAAACAAAGGCATGGATGGATAGGGAATAACCATGTGTTCAAAACATCCTTACTGAAGTATCTCAAAATATGCATGGATCTCTCGGTAGCATCAAGTTAACATGGCATCAAAATATCAGCAAAACAGGGCTGAAAACAACAACATCAGGAAGCCTACTTTGCATGCTTGTGCTAGTCACCACATAGATCACAAAAATACATGGCATACACCCCTGGAAAGATGGCATGGCATATTACAAAACACATGTAGGACTCAAATTCATAGTGTGCACACATCAATCATAGCAAAAATAACAAAAGTGCATGTTCTGTTAAGAAACAGAAACTAACATCACATAGCCCTCTTCTAACAGCATTTCGGGCATCAAGATGAGCTCAAATGAAAATGATGCAGTGAGATGAAATGATCTACTCTTCGAGACGAACATTTTGACATATTACACGCACGAAACGGAGCTACGGGTGCAATGTTATGATGCGTTGAAAATGCCACAAATCTATCACCGAGACAAAAACTTAGACGAATTTTGAGGTGGGAAGAAGTCAACCCTGTCGCTAGATCCGATCGGATCCGATCCGGCGCGGCCGGCAGCCGGCTCGCCGGAGCTCGGCCGGGGCGAGGAGGAGGAGGGAGAGGCGGGGCGGGCCGGCGGAGGAGGGGCCAGCGCAGGCGGCGGGCGGGCGGCGCGGCCGGCCGGCGGCGGTGGCGACCGGCCGGGAGGGGCAGTGGCCGGAGCGGGCAGCGAGGCCGGCGAGATGGCGTCGGCGGGACTGCCGGTGGCCGGAGCGGGCGGCGAGGCCGGGCGAGGGGCGCTGGGCGCTGGAGCCGGGCGGCGGCGTGGAGGCGCGCCGGCCGGGAGCGCGGCAGAGGCCTCGGTGCCATGGAGGCGGCGGCGCGGCGACCAAGCCGGGCGGGCCGTGGCCCGTGGGGCAGCGGCGGCGGAGGGAGGCGGCGGGCCACGTGGCGCGCGCTGATTGGGCGCGGGGGCGGCGGCGCTGACGGGCGGACGTGTCCGTACGCCGGGAAATTGTCCGGTGGTGCGGGGATGAGGATGGCTAGGGTTTGGACCCGGATTTGGACGGGGGAGGTGTTTAAATAGGCATAGAGGGAGCTAGGAGAGTCCAAATGAGGTGTAGTTTTCGCCCACACGATCGTGATCGAACGACGGAGAGCATGGAAGTGACTTAGATGGGTTATTGGGCTGTTTTGAAAGGGTGTTGGGCTGCAACTTAAAAGAGGCCTTTGCGAGAGTGCGGTCAACCGTTTGAGTACCAAACGAGCTCCAAATAACCCGAAACTTGACCGGTGGTCTACCGGTGGTATACCAAGGCCACTTGACAAACCTCGGTCCATTCCGAGAAAGTTTAGTACCGCTCACGGAAAAAGCGTAAAAAGGGGCGCCGGGGACATAGGAGTGCCGGATTGCAAAACGGAAAACGGGAAAAATGCTCGGAATCATGAGACGAACACGTATGCAAATGCGATGCACATGATGACATGATATAAAATGCATTACATGGAAAAAATGCAAAAACGAAAGGCAAGAACCCAACCACGGAGGGAATACCATATCACAATGACGAAAATGGCAAGAGTTGGAGTTACAATTATAGAAAGTTACATCCGGGGTGTTACAATGGTGCTTCAACGGGACGAGTTTTTTTTGGTTCTATGTTGCTCTAGATGCCTCCACCACAAGAAGAGATCAGACCAACTTTTAGAACTCCCCCGAACAGGTTGTGTTTTGATCTATGGCAACAAATAAGCAAGCAACTAGATACGTGATGTGTTTTTCCTTCCATAGTGCGAACGCTAGCTACATGCATGGCATCTTTCTCAGGAAGGTCTACAACTAGTACTAGTTACGTATCATGTTCTAAGTCTAATTCGGTTGCTATGTGATCAAGGTGGCCGGATAATTAGTTAGGAAAATACCTTCTTAGTTGAACGAAGAGTCCGTATCAGATTTCTTACCTGTTTGCTTATGAGTCGGTTTGAAACGACCTGGTGTGTCGCCTATAAAACGGGCTGGCTTCGTCCATTGTACGGAGGCTATTTTTTTTAGAGTTTAGACAATATTGTGTATCGATATTAAGCGATCCTCTTTGGGTGTCGTTCATATTTATTTTGTGTGAATTTTCTATTCGAAAATTGCATTTGGTTCGAGGTCCGTCGTCACCGATGGGTTGCGGGTTGGTTACGTCTACTACGGCGGGAGGTTTCTCGTGTGTCGAGGGATTATCTGTTGGTGGTCGTCACCCCATCTTCAGGTTACGTGTACTGTTCATGTAATTGAAAGATTTTATCGTGAATCTTGGAGTAATTCGTTGCATCGTAAAAGATCGGGCCGAATCAGTGGCACATCCGAGGTCGTGCCTCATCAGTGCATGTGTAGAAAATTCTCCCACCATGATGCAGCTGCACCAGTGAGATAGTGTGGTGCATATAGCACTTTGTCATGATCTGAACACTGTGCAATAATTAACTTTCTCTCCATGTCTCGAAGCCAGTCGTCGGCCTTAAGAGGTTTGTCAGTATGAGAAAATATTGGGGTTCGCATCTTTTGTAGTTCTGATAATTTAGATTGCGGTTGATACGGACCATGGTGATTTCCCATATTGATGACTTGGTTCATCATTTCCTGGTGATGTTGCTGACTCTATTTGTAAAGGCGGCATACTTGAGAAAATGCGGCATCACTGCCCTGCTGACTTGATTGTCCCTGTGTGAAGTTGTTGCTTGTCTGCGTACCATAATTCTCTTCTGGCGGACTTGGCATGGAGCGAGTCCAAGGGCGATGCATTTTCCACTCTGGGGTATTTTTTGTAAAAATATTGTGAGAGAAGTTGTGAGACAAAAAATAATTTTTTTGCAAAAAGAAAAAATTAATGACTCCAATATTTTTCAAGGAAATATTCGATTGCGCACGGAGAAGGACTGCTTAGTACATATCTTACACGCAAGCATAATTATACAATACGTCACTCAGGGTGTGCGTACACAATCCTGACATGTTATTTAGGCTAGTGCACTTCTCCAGTTCCTACATGATGCGCAAACAGACTACTTCTCACAACCTTTGTACATATAAACATATCATACATGCTGACACTCCGCATGACATGCTGGGCGCACTTAGTCGGAGATGGTGAGAACTTCCCTTGGCCTGCCCAGGGTAAGGCCCAGTGGAGTTGGAGACTCAACCTCTTCCTCAACAATAGGCTCCAGACGTGAAGCACTGAGCTGTGGAGCTGGAACGGGTGCGGTAGGCGGTGCAGCTCTGACTGGGGTAGGAACGATGACTTGGTCAAATTCTTCAGGAGTAGGTAGGCGGTGAGCAGTGGCGAGTGTGGCAGGTGTGTGAGATGCCGAGGACGAGACGTCAGTCAATGGAGGAGCTGTATGGAGAAGTTCCCTCCTGTTGGCGGAACAGTTGTGCACGACGGACATGCGAGCCGCCACGAGGTCGTCCAAAAGGTTATCAAAAGCGGCCTCAAGCGCCTTGAGATATTCAACCAGCATCTCAATAGCCTCATCCATTTCTCCTCTAGGGCAAGCAAATGCATAGTGACATGTGTATGGCACGTGGCAGGGAAGGTAGCGGTAGCGACGAGTCTTCATAGAAGGAAGAACATCCCGAAGACGAGCTATCGCCTCACGGGCAGCCATCTGCATAGCATGCCTCTCCGTAGGCATGGCTCTGCCCACAAACCGGAAGCGGCGGGACTCGACACGCCCTCCCTTGAATTGCACCGCGGCCTGGTGCATGGACAGACCGTCGTTGATCTGGTGCCGGTAGAGCGTGAACTCCGGACGAGTCGAAGGCCCGATCGCGATTTTGACGATGGAAGTGAGGAGCTTGACGAACCCCTCAGGTACGTTGGCAAACACCTGCGATTCACAGTCGACGCCAGCCATCTACAAAAGTAGGCAAAAATTCTGAATGGTCAGGTCATAAATTTATGCTGACTGTCAGAAAAATGACTACATTTGCAAAATATTAAAATAGCATTAATTACGCTAATAACCGATTAGTGATCGCACCTAGTGGCTTCCTACAGTCAGCCTGGCTCTGATACCAAGTTTGTCACGACCGGTTTTTCAATAAAAAGCTTATTGAACAACCGACCTTTAGGCAGACCAGTATAGGAAAATCCTCCTTACTGTTAGACAAAACTTTGATACAGAGATCTAGTAGTATTAAGTATAATACAGAATTGAGCTGAAGCTGCTCAACAGTTTATTACAAGCACGCCAATATATTACATAAGGGCGGATATGACACAAAGGTATGGTGGCATACTACTGGCTTGATATAAAAGTGGTGGTGGATATGTCACAGTGGAGTGGGTATCAAGACTCTTAGTCTTGCAGCTCATCGAGCGTCGGAGTGAGGCTCGATGAATTTATTCGGATAGCGGAAGCGGAGATAACACAAGTGACCAAATCCAGGATTGCACGGGACTGACTAGGACTCCTCTAGGAGTCGGACTCGCTATCGTACTCTTCATCCACGAGATCACCTTCGTCAATATCTGGCCAAATCAACAAGCCAGGTGAGTACTTTGAATGTACTCGCAAGACAGTTCGGACATAAGATATAACAAATGCAACACGATGCACCATGAGCAGTTAGCAATGCACACTCAAATAATAAATTTGCACAGCATGATAAATAAAAGGAAGTCAAGCGGTAGTCCTCCCTAAATCCAAAAAAATAAATAACTGGAAACCGATCAGGTGTCTGAAGCGACGCCTCGAACGGTGAAATAAATAAATTAACGTGTTGTGGTCGGGCGTATGGGCGACACCACATAAAGGGCTTATATTGAAAAGTAAATGACAGTGCGCGCCACAGTCGGACATCTATGCGACATCACAGGAAGGGCTTATAATGAAAGTAGATAACAGTGATGCCACAGTCCGACGTCTAAGCGACATCTCGGAAAGGGCTTATAATGAAAGTAAATAAGAGTGCCGCAGTCGGACGTCTGAGCAACATCGCAGAAAGGGCTTGTATTGAAAGTAAATAACAAGAGTGCCACAGTCGGATGTCTGAGCGACATCATGGAAAGGGCTTATATGTCATCATTCGTATTCAATAAATTCATGAAGATATATCACTCACGGGAAATACTCCACACATAAAAATAAACTGGTTAGTCCATCCACAGGAGCAATCATTTAGCCGAACTTAACGCCCATGTTTATTCTCCGGAGTTTTGTCACTGAGACTGACACCGACAAAGATAAGTTGAACACAGTCATTGACGAAGATACGGTTACTTGAATGATTTTGACTCTGCAGAGTTTGTACTATTTAACCACAGCCAACGGATTTCAATAGTCACGAAGGACTAGTTCCGTTTACGGTATTTCGGTAGAAACACAACTAACCAGTACACACCCATTTCCACCTCACGATGCCAGGAATCGCCCTAGGCAACGTTCAAGAAAAACTTTGAGACGGGGAGGCTACAACCTCGAATATCATGGGATCAAATTTATATACGCGCGCTCTAAGGGGTGCCCCCCTCTCGGTCCCAACCGGAAACACCCATGCCCCCTGACCGGATGACTGGCTTTAATCCAAGGCCATGGAACCCTCATCACGGCCTCTCTATTTGGTGTGTACGAGGAAAGTGGTTTTCAACTTACTAAACCATATTCTTTACAGAAAATATGTGGTAGCATGAAAGGAAACAGCTGGTAACGTGACTTGATTCACGTTGACCCTGGAGTTAAACAGTTTGGCATAAGACTGGCATGCTTCAACACTGCCATCTTACCACCTCTCATGTCACCACATGATCATATAAACTCACATCACAATGTGTATGGAGTTTCGAAGCTCACTTGCATCAACTTAGCATGTAGCATACCACTCACTACTATATGTATGAACAGGCCATAAACCAGCTACTCGCAGCAAACACGCAACACACTCATCATATCAAAGGTTCAAACATGCTTGCCTGGTTCAGAGTAGTTGGAGCCTAGCTCGGTGAAGTTCGCGGTTCCGTCACCTCCTCCGGTATCTACGGGTTAAAGAAAAATACGTACTAACGTAAATACCGTGTGTGCACAAAAAGAGTTCCAAATATTTTTCAAATAAATATGACAAAAAACTAGACAGAAAAATAAAGATGACAGAAAAAGAATTAATCAAAAATCGTTTTCTGTTTAAAAGTTATGAGTGTTTTAGTCCAGGGACCTTTCTGTAATGAAACAGAAAGTTTCCAGGGTTCATTTTATAAAAACAGAAAACGTTCCATTTAAGAATACGCCAGTCCAGAGAGAAGACGTACTTTGCCAGAAGGCATTTTCACAAAATGTTTCGTTTAAAAGAAAAGAGGCTGACGGGGGGTCCCACCCGTGAGGTTTGAATGTTTGAAAGAGGGAAGACAGGGCGCACCGATGCCCGAGGGCTGCGGTGGTCGCCGGCGGCGATCCACGGCGAGGCAAGGGGATCGGGAGGTACCTACGGGTTCAAGGTGTTCTTCCGCACCTGAGGGTGGTGGAGTTGAGCGTCAGCGAGCACCACGTCGACGGCGGCCCCAACTCCGGCGGACGGTGGTTCGGGCGAGGTTGATTCTCTTCCAACAGAGCTGCAAGCTTCAAATTGGGGCATGGGTTAGGATCGTGGGTGCACTAGGAGGTTGCTGACCAGGTACAGGAGGCGGGGATGGCCTCACCTGAGCGAATCAAGCCGGAGCCCGAGGCGGATCGGGGCGGCTGGAGTCGAGGAAGGAGACCTCCTCGAGGTCCTCTCAGTGGCTAGGCAGGGCTCTGGTGGTGTGTAGATGTGCGATGGGTCGAGGGAGAGCCTGGGGGCTCCTTTTATAGCTGATCCGAGGCGGTGACCGTGAACGGGATAACTCCGGTGGTGGGTACAGCGGGGCGATGGCCGAACGGGATTGTCAGGCGGTCGGGCATCAACGTGCGGGTCTACTGGTGCCATACAGGAGCTGAACTTGGCAAAACTTTGGTGTTACCCCAATCCTTCGACGGAACGGCCCACGGGACTCGGCGGCGGCAGGGAGCGCGCCCTGCGCTTGCCAGGCCACGGCGACGGTGCCGCAGCGTGCACAGAGGAGGGGGTGGCCACGCGGACGCCTTGGGTGGCTTGGGCGGTGCTGGACGGCGCCAAAAGCTGGCGCTGACCCCTGCCGGCCGCCACGGGTGGTTCTGCCACCGCAGAAACTGTCGGCGTCGGCAAGACATGCCGCCACCGACGCCCACGCCCGGCCAAGCGAGTGTGCGGTGCATGGATAAGGAAGGGGTGCAGTGCGCAAGGTGCCAAGTGCGTGCACTGGTGAGATTGGCGACGATCTCTGAAGAAAACGACGCCGATGCTCTGAAACTGGACACTGACTCTGAATTTTTCTGAACTTGCACAGCAACAGTGCCTGCCAGGTGTTTGATAAAATGAAATTGGCATGTGGGGAATTTTCCTTGAGCTGATCTTTGGTGGGGTGGCCTCTCAATGTATCTGAGGGCAGCCTGAATTTTCTCAGAATTTTTGGAGAAGAGAAAAAATGAATTTCACTAAAAATGATGAATCTGGTCCAAAATTGCAGGGGGAAAATTTTGAACTATTTGAACTGTGGAAGAGTGGATCTTGATGGATCTAGGTTGGGGGTGCTAAGGACTAGCCAGGGGAGTTGGTTTGAGATCAAAACTCAAAATGAAAAGGGTACTCCCTTTGTAAATCACCTAGGTCCAAAATCAAAAACAGAAATAGTTTTGGGGATAAAATAAATGGAATAAAATTCAAAAATGAGTTGTACTTGCTGGGATTGACTACTTGACTTGACCCAAAGTGAAGGGAGGTGTTTTGGGGAAAATTTTAATAAGAGACATGGTGAAAGGTGATGGTTGGAGATAAAAGAAGTAAATCCAAAGCCCTTAGGATTACTTTTAAATGAAAAACTCTCAAAAAAAATTGTGGTGAGTTAACACCAAAGAAGAACCTTCAAAGGCAACTATCAAGGTTGAGGATAACCCCAAAGAGATTTTATCACAAGAGAAAAAAAATTATTTTGAGAGGGGAGTCTTTTTAAAAGATTTTTAAATAGCTTCCTCCAAATCACACAAGAAATTTGCTGAAAACCAAATGAATTTTTTTTTTGGAGTGTCACAATGATGGATTCTATGTCCTACACCACATGTTGGAGTATAGACGGGATCACCAGAACCTTCGCATGTCACCTAGATCCGGCGATGCCCATATTCTGCAATGGGCAAAGAACGTGGAGGATCATCGACTTCGAGCCGAGTTCTATCACATCTAGCGCGAACTTGCCCAAATCATCATGAAGGAGGTCATCGGAAAAACAGGGATGTTCTACGAAGAAGGACAAATGTCGCGGGAAGACGTCCGAACATGGGTAGCCGCTCAGCGTCTTGACCTGAAGCCTTTCACTAGGCTCGAGGACTATCTCCCTGACATTGATGGATGGCACGACATGTTGGAGTGATTGTCGATATATGACAATGTGTCCGTTTAGTCCATACTTTCTGTATGACAAAACTTTGAGTTATGCACGGTGAAACTTTATTTGTGATGTAATTAAACTGTCCTCCTCCTCGACTAGCGAAAATCACTCTAGTTAGGGCATTTTGGGGTACGATGAACTTTGTTATTTATGCTTATGATATGTTGTTTCTATTTTTGCCAAGTCTGTCTCTTTCTGTTGCTCAACTATATATGTTGCATATCATCGACTCATGTGACGATGCAGGTGCATAGATCATCGATGGTGAATAAGTGCTACGCCAGGAGTATATATCGACAAGTGGCCGGAGTGTCGAGCCCAGTGTACGGTTTCCGTTTCGGCGACAGGCAGTAGTTAGTTTAGGTTCACGCTAATGCGAGAGAGGGATACGAACTCATGTACTCAAAGTGATAGCTCTTCTTGCGTATACCATTGTTTAGATGGATGACGGTGTATTTGCAAGTAATCGATATTTGTATCGCTATTTTCGAGATGATAACGAGAGGCCACTTTGTGTTGGATGATGATTATGATGATGACATGATTTGATGAGACTAGTTGTATGTATATTCTATGATTACATTTGTATGTGTATGATATGCTAAAGATTATTGTATAAAGCCTATTCAAATACAAAAAAAATATTCAAATACAAAACAAATATGAAAAAAAATAAAAATAAAACTAGTAGTAGCGAGGGGGAAGTTAGCAGTAGCGTCGCGTTACCAGTAGCGCTTCTCTGGCAAAAGCGTTGCAGATCACTGAAGCGCGCTGCAGCTATCCATGTATAGCGATGGCGTGGGACGACAGCGCCATCGCTACATCGTTAGCTATGGCGCCTTGTCGATGGCGCGTCGTCGCGCTCTTGATAGGCCCAAAACCCGTGCTGCTGCTAGGCTTTTCCCTAGTAGTGAGAGCATGGGCCGCTAAGAGGCCGAAAGTCAGGTCGTATTGTAAATGGCCCAACTGTGTTGTGGGCCTTTAGCTGGCCGAAAGAGAAACCGGGCTGGTATTGGACCATGAAGGGCATGGTCCGTTAAAAGGCCAAAACTAAGGTCCGACTACAAATGGCCCAACTCATTTATGGTCCGTTAACAGGCCGAAAGGCACACAGGGCCGGGAATTGGCCCAACACTTAAATGGGTCGCTAAAAGGCCAAAACTTAGGTCCGACTACAAATGGCCCAACTGATTTATGGGCCGTCAACAGGCTGAAAGTGACACCGGGCCAGAAATTGGCCCAACACTTAAATGGGACGCTAAAAGGCCGAAACTCAGGTCCGACTACAAATGGCCCATCAGATTTATGGACCATCAACAGGCTGAAAGACACACCGGGCCGGAAATTAGCACAACATTTAAATGGGTCGCTAAAAGGCCGAAAGATGTACATCCTGAAAATTGGCCCATCCATTAAATGGGCCATTAACAGGCCGAAATCTCATCGGGCCGATATTGAGCCCAAATATATAGCGGGCTGTTAACGGGCTCGAACTGACAATGGGCTGCAATGGTGTCAAATCTTTAATGGGCCATTTATGGGCCGAATTGGCACATCTCGTATGGGCCGTGGGCTTAAATGGACCTGACACAAGTAGGCCTTATATGGGTCGGCCTGCTAATTTTTACTGGGCCGGCCTTTTTCACCGGAATGGGCCACTGCTGGGCCGTGCCACATGTCGACCTATCATAGGCGCCTCCTGTCCAATGAGTGGATTACATCTGTCCCAATGGTGAGGCAACACGTGTTTCCCGCGGCCAATTATGATTTTACACATGGAAAATCCCCATTGTTCCGGGCTGTTAACGGGTTATCGGATCCAAAACCGGACCCGATAGCTTAATGGCGTTCCGTTACGGTGGATGCCACGTGTCGGTCACCCTTGACGAAAGCACTTCTGTGACGCGCGATTTATTGTCATGGAAGTGGACACCTCCGTGATGATAATTTTGGTAATGTCATGGAACACTTCTACGACAGCACAGGTATGACTATCTTGATTCTGTCATAAAATCGTCATGGATGTACATGCATGACAACAAATGCGACCTACTATGACAAACACGTATCATCACGGAAGTGTATTTTTTTAGTAGTGTGAGTGAAAGGCTTGTCCTCGTTTGGAGAGTCGATGGTGGAGGAGGTAGTGGCATGCATGGCAAAGGCGGTCGTGCCCACTTGATCGTCATTGATACGTCTCCAACGTATCTATAATTTTTTATTGTTCCGTGCTATTATATTACCTACTTTGGATGTTTATGGGCTTTACTAAACACTTTTATATCATTTTTGGGAGTAACCTATTAACCGGAGGCGAAGCCCAAATTGCTGGTTTTTTTTTGCCTATTTCAGTGTTTCTAAGAAAAGGAATATCAAACAGAGTCCAAACGGAATGAAACCTTCGAGAGAGTTATTTTTGGAACGGAAGCAATCCAGGAGACTTGGAGTAGACGTTAGGGAATCTTCAAGGTGGCCACGAGGCAGGGAGGTGCACCCAACCCCCTGGGCGCGCCCCCACCCTCGTGGGACACTCATGGCTCCCCTTACCGACTTCTTTCGCCTATATATGTCCATATACCCTAAAAACATCGAGGAGCATAATAGATCGGGAGTTCCGCCGCCGCAAGCCTCTATAGCCACCAAAAACCAATCGGGACCCTGTTCTGGCACCCTGCCGGAGGGGGGATCCCTCACCGGTGGCCATCTTCATCATCCTGGCGCTCTCCATGACGAGGAGGGAGTAGTTCACCCTCGGTGCGAGGGTATGCACCAAGAGCTATGTTTTGATCTCTCTCTCTCGTGTTCTTGAGGTGATCGATCTTGATGTATCGTGAGCTTTGCTATTATAGTTGGATCTTATGATGTTTCTCCCCCTCTACTCTCTTGTAACGGATTGAGTTTTCCCTTTGAAGTTATCTTATCGGATTGAGTCTTTAAGGATTTGAGAACACTTGATGTATGTCTTGCCGTGCTTATCTGTGGTGACAATGGGATATTCACGTGATCTACTTGATGTATGTTTTGGTGATCAACTTGCGGGTTCAATGAACTTATGCATAAGGGTTGGCACACGTTTTCGTCTTGACTCTCCGGTAGAAACTTTGGGGCACTCTTGGAAGTACTTTCTGTTGGTTGAATAGATGAATCTGAGATTGTGTGATGCATATCGTATAATCAAGCCCACAGATACTTGAGGTGACATTGGAGTATCTAGGTGACATTAGGGTTTTCGTTGATTTGTATCTTAAGGTGTTATTCTAGTAAGAACTCTATGATAGATCGAACGGAAAGAATAGCTTCATGTTATTTTACTACGGACTCTTGAATATATCGATCAGAAAGGATAACTTTGAGGTGGTTTCGTACACTACAATAATCTCTTCGTTTGTTCTCCGCTATTAGTGACTTTGGAGTGACTCTTTGTTGCATGTTGAGGGATAGTTATATGATCCAATTATGTTATTGTTGTTGAGAGAACTTGCACTAGTGAAAGTATGAACCCTAGGCCTTGTTTCAACGCATTGCAATACCGTTTGTGCTCACTTTTATCATTAGTTACCTTGTTGTTTTTATAATTTCATATTACAAAAACATATATATATCTACCATCCATATTGCACTTGTATCACCATCTCTTCGCCGAACTATGCACCTATACAATTTACCATTGTATTGGGTGTGTTGGGGACACAAGAGACTCTTTGTTATTTGGTTGCAGGGTTGTTTGAGAGAGACCATCTTCATCCTATGCCTCCCATGGATTGATAAACCTTAGGTCATCCACTTGAGGGAAATTTTCTACTGTCCTACAAACCTCTGCACTTGGAGGCCCAACAACGTCTACAAGAAGAAGGTTGCGTAGTAGACATCAGTCATCACCATCATCTTCATCTCCAGACATGTATTCTTCATGAACAAGATCCTTGTCATCCTTCCTCTTTGCAAACTTGGTGAACTTCCTCTTCTTGAGCACAAGCTTATCGGACTTGTCTTCACGTCTCTCATACGGACAATCATGTACAAAGTGTCTTGGGCTGTCACAATTGTAGCATTTCCTTCGTCCAAAGGATCTTCCTTGAAGATTTTTTCCTTCGTTTTCCATAGTCCCGGAGTACTTCTTGACTAAAAGTGCCAAGTCTTCTACAAAATCATTTGTCGGGCATGAGGTGTCAATGTCCTCCTCACATATCTCTTCACTCACTTCTTCCTCCCTTGAGGGTTGGCTTATCACTTTCTTGGCCTTCAAAGCAATATTGGAGTTCTTTGTTTCTTGAGCTATTGCAAAGGTTTTCTTGGACTTGGTTTCCAAAAGAACATGAGTAGAGAAGGTGGAAACAACTTGAGCCGCGGTCAACTTGTGATAGTCCGGACGTTGATGCACCATCATGACCATGGTATGTTCCGTGAGAACCATAGCATCTATGAACTTGTCCTTGATGAAGTCATCATTTGCCCAAGTGCACCCAAAGGTTCTCAAATTGAGCACAAGGTACTTCAACCTTCGGAAAACTTCTTCTGCGGACTCGCCCTCATTCCTCACAAAGAGATTGACTTCTTGCTTGAGCAAAGCCAAACGAGATCTTCGAATTGCTTCATCTCCTTCGAGAGCCTCCTCAAGGCAATCCCAAATTTCCTTTGTGGTTTTGAGAAGAGAAATGGAGTCACTATAGTCTTCGGTCACAGCGGTGCGCAACATGTTGTGTGCAGTTGCATTGAGTTGGTCATCAACCGCTTCCCTCGGAGTGAGATTCATTGGGTCCTTGGGGTTGAATCCATTGACCACAAACCACCACAATTGAGTTGAAGCATTGCGCATGTAAGACTCCATATCTAGCTTCCACTTAGCAAACGCATTAGCTTTCAAAGGGGGCAGAGGCCCAACAGGATTAATGCGAGGATGTTGCAAAGGTTTAGGAGAGTAAAAGGGTTCCACGACATTGTACTTGGGGACTTGAGTATGAGCCGGAGAAGTAAGGTGCGGGGAAGGATTAACCACAAATGAGATGAGTATGCGGATTTTATCCCAAATTTCACTCTTCCTTGGGGAAGAGCTACTCTCCATTTGGAGCGGTGCCGGAGCCAAAGCTTGAGGAACGCCACCGAAGGCTCACCGTAATCTCCTTCGAGTCACCCCCAACGGATGAGCCTCGAATCACTCGGGGTTGGTCTTGAAGGAGACCACCACACCTTTACAAACTTCTCTGGAGCACACCACAAGCAAGGAAGCTTCCGGAGGAACCTCTAGCCGCCTAGGAGCCCAAGCTCCAAGAGTAACAAGTCAATGGGAAGAAATGTTGCGGGGAACGCGATTTGGTTTGGTCAAGTTGTAGACCGGGTCTTGCTCTCCCAATCCCCAAAGTTTCAACAAGTTTGGATGGAGGGATTGAGAGTATTGAGCAAAATGGGGTGTAGCAATGGAAGAGCTCAACAAAACATTAGTGTTAGGGGTTGGAGGAGGAAGAAGAGGCTTTATATAGTGTTCTTGGCCGGGTGGGGAATCTGCCCGTTGGACCCCGTGCGCACGGCCTAAGTCAGCCCGTCTTGCACGGGCACTCAGAGAGTTTCACACAACCCCATGCGCACAGGGCACTCAGAGAGTTTCACACAACCCCGTGCGCACGGGGGTCAAACGACCCCGTGCGCACGGGGTACTCAGAGAGTTTACACAGTACCCCGTGCGCACGGGGGTCAAATGACCCCATGCGCACGGGGTACTCAGAGAGTTTACACAGTACCCCATGCGCACGGGGGCCAACAGATCCCGTGTGCATGGGGTACTCAGAGAGTTACGCAGTACCCCATGCGCACGGGGGTCCAAAGACCCCGTGCACACGGGGTACCCAGTAACTTTCTGTCACAAACTATCTGAGTACCACAAGCACACACACTAGGATTTGAGGAGGTAGGAGTGGGTAGGCTAAGTGTATAAGGTTAGCGAATGGCATTCCCACACAACTTTCATCCACACAAACCCCTCTTAATAGTGCGGTCTTTCCTATGACTCGAAGCAAACCAAAAACTAAAACCTTCGAAGCGCCGGAAGACCACGCCTTTGTCCTTTTGAAATGGGGGGGCACATCTCCATCAAGGAGCACTTGGAACCAATATCCTGAGATAAACTTTAGAAGTCGATATTAGTTCAACTAACCACATTGTCATCATACCAAAATATAGAATAAGTGCCACTTACACTTTCAATCTCCCCCTTTTTGGTGTATTGATGACAATGTGGTTAGATCATGGCAAAAAGGATAAAAAGATAGAAAACCATGGGACAAAAAATGATCATGGTCGCTCCCCCTATATGTGTGTCCGGATAAAAGGAATGCTTAAGAATGCATCAAGTACACACATAGGAAGCTCCACCAAGATCATTAATGTCAAGACAATCATAATAAACCTATAATGGTGCCTAGATCTCATGACATAGTGTGGTGAGAAAATATTGTGAGACACATAATAAGCAAGATGTGATAAGCACAAAAAGTTCAATAATAAGGCTAGAGTCTCACAACAAACTGAGTAGCTTACACAACCACACAACCGAAAGTAAATAAGAGTATCTCAAGCCAGCTAAAACCAACCAACAGCGAGAAACACGAGGCTTGAGATCTCAACACACACAAAGCGCACACCCACATACACACCACTTCTCCCCCTTTGTCATCAAGACAACAAAAAGGAGACAAATGGCGACACTCAGGCCTGCTAGACAAGAGGAGGAGTGCTCGAGGCATCATCATCATCATCATCAAAACACCACCCAGCCATCGGGAAAGATCGAGCAGTGGCCTCACTGTCGTTGTCCTCTGACCCTGGACCGACCTCCTCACCGGCTGCGGCCCTAGCTGCCTTTTGCTCACGCCGCATAAGCTTCTCCTTGTTGATGTGACGCCCGGGTATTTAAGCTACAGTGAACCTCTGCTAATGATGCCACGTCACCTCGATTACTGTTACAAATCTCGTGATAGTTCGAAACCGCTTCAAATTCAAATTCAAAATCAAGTCAAACATTAAAGGTTTTCTAATATTAAAACTAAAGTGTTCAGGTGGTTCCAACTAATTCATAAGTAATTATGGTGGAGGAACCACACTTTTATAAAAGGCATAAATACTCTAAAATGTTTTGAATAGTAGCAAAACAATTAGTTGAATTCCTTTTACAATAAATAAAATATTAAACTATTTTATTTAGTTACCCAAATTAATGTGGCAGTAGTATGTATAAGCAATACCAATTTAGGAACCATTGGTGTATTTTGTAAAACTAAAATAAAAGAAAACTAGACATAAAACAGAAAAGAAAAGTAAAAGGAAAAAAAAAAGCAAAGCAAAAACAAAAAAAGAGAGAAAGCCCCCCCCCCACTGGGCCTCGGCCCAGCTAGCCTTAGACCAACCAGGCCGGCCCACCCCACTCCCCATACCCTCCCCTGTCGGCCGAAACCCTAGCGCAGCCGCTCCCACTCCCCCCACCCCCCGACGCCACTCCCTCTCCCCTCCCGATCCAATCGGGATCGAGGCAAACCCCCACTCCCCTCGCTCCTCGCCCCTTTGCCCGATCTGGATCGAGGCACGCGCCCGCCCCGTCCGATCCTCGTCGCCTCGGCGCCGCCCCACCGACTCCGCCCCGCCATGCCCCCAACGCCCTCGCACCGGCGCCGCCCCGTCGATGACCGCGCCGTGGCCGGAACCCGCGGGAATGCCTCGTCCCCGTCGCTCGCGTCCTCGTCCTCCTCCCCACCGGTCGCCATCACGCCTCAACGACGCCCCGTCGCCGTCGCCGGATCGCCTCCTCGTCCTCCTCCCCACCGGTCGCCATCGCGCCTCGACGCCCTCTTCCCTCCAACGGACGGTGAGGACCCCCGGTCCTCCTTCCCCCGCCTAGCGCCTTACCGCGGCGGCCCTCGCCTCTGCCGCCTCCGTGCGTCGCCCGCCGCCCGCGTCGACTACGCGCGCGCGACGGCGATCCCGCCTTTGCTCGCCCCTCCCCGTGAACGCGCCCACTCGCCCCGCGGCCAACTCCGGTGCCCCGCCGCACCACGACGGCCGTCGACCGCGCCCCTCACCCCCAGCCTCTGCTGCCCCGCTCCGATTCGTCGCCGTGGCCGGCGCCCCACTGGGCGGCCACGCCCACTACCCGAACCCCCCAGCCGCGTCGGGCCATGGCCTCCGACGTGCGCGCCCTCCGGCTCTCTCGCCGCTCGCCGGCGCCTGCAGCCACGGCTACCTGCGGCGCCCGGCCTGGCGCCCTCCCAGGCGCGTGCCCAAGCGGGCTGGCGCCCCAGCGCCCACGCCCGCTCCACTAACCGCCCGCTCCAGTGGCCAAATGGGCCACTGCCAGCAGGGTCCCACCAGCCCCCTTTTTTTCTAAAAAAAAGAGGAGAAATGAAAATGAAAATGAAAATGAAAATGAAATTAGTAAAATAAATAAATAATTAATTAATTAATTATTGAATTAATTAAGTTAATTAATTTGGTTTAACTAAATTAATTAGAATTAGTTAACCTAATCAAGTAAATTAAGCTAATTAACCTGTTTAGTTAAACTCAGACAATGACAAATGGGACCCACCCGTCAGGTTGACCAGGTCAGCGGTCAGCGTTGATCGCCGACGTCCACTGGCGTCGACAAACACTATTCTGGATAATGTTAATTTAATTAATAATTAATAAATTAGAAAATGATTTAAAACTTTAAAATTAATATAAAATAATCCGTAGCTCGGATGAAAATACTTTCTACATGAAAGTTGCTCGAGCGACGAGGCGATTCCGGATCACGCATCCGTTCATCCGCCACACCCCCCTAACCTATCGAACTCGCAACTTTCCCCTCCGCCCTCTCGCTGAAAACGCTAAACACCGGGATATTTCCGGATGTTTTCACCCTTCACCAGTATCACCTATCCTGCGTTAGAACACCTCTAGCACCGCATTTGTCACGTTATGCTTTGATTGCTCTGTTATTTATTATGTTCCCCTCCGTTACTTTTTCCGGTGACCCCGAGGCGCTGCCGCCCCCCGTGTGATCGACTACGGAGTCGACGACCCCTCTCTCTTGCCAGAGCAACCAGGCAATCCTATATGCTTAGTATAGGATGCTAATACTTTCATCTGTGGCCCTACATTCTTGTCAGTCTGCCGTGCTATACTATCGGGCCGTGATCACTCGGGAGGTGATCACGGGTATATACTATATACTTATACATGATACATGTGGAGACTAAAGTCGGGTCGGCTTGTGGAGCACCCGTGAGTGATTCACGGATTGGGGGCTGAAAGGACCTTTGTCCCGACGGCCCTCTGGATGGATCTTTGTGGCGGAGCGACAGGGCAGGTTGAGACCGCCTAGGAGAGAGGTGGGCCTGGCCTGTTCGGCGTTCATGGATACTTAACACGCTTAACGAGGTCTTGGTATTTGATCTGAGTTGGCTACGAGCTTATATGCACTAACCATCTACGCGGGAGTAGTTATGGGTATCCCGGCGTCGTGGTATCAGCCGAAGCACTTCAGACGTCAGCGACGAGCGGCGCGCGCGGATTGGACTGGAACGCTGTTAGGCTAGGTCTGCTTTTCGGCACAGACGCATAGCGTGCGAGTGTGCTCGAGGCGATGGGCCCGCACCCTGGCGCTTAGGTTTAGACCGGCGTGTTGGCCTCTCTGTTGTGCCTAGGTGGGGCTGCGACGTGTTGATCTTCCGCGGCGGGCATGACCCAGAAAGTGTGTCCGGCCAAATGGGATCAAGCGTCTTTGGGTAAGATGGTGCACCCTGCAGGGAAGTTAATCTATTGAATAGCCGTGATCTTCCGTAACAGGGCGACTTGGAGTTGTACCTTGAGCTTATGACAACTAGAGCGGGATACTTGATAAAACACACCCTTCCATGTGCGGATACAACCGATGGTCGCCCTCTCGGGGATATGAGGAGGGATCGCGGTAGGATTATTGCTATGTGATGTTACTTGGAGGACTTGGATCGTCCTCTTCTACTGTTGCAAGACAGGTGACCATAAGCGTAGTCTTCGCTAAGACTAGCTATCCCCCTCTTATTCTGGCATTCTGCAGTTCAGTCCACTGATATGGCCCTTTACACATATATCCATGCATATGTAGTGTAGCTCCTTGCTTGCGAGTACTTTGGATGAGTACTCACGGTTGCCTTGTTCCCCTTTTCCCCTACCTCTACTCGATTGCTGCGACTGACGATGAAGCCCGGGGCGACGCCACCGTCGATGGCGACTACTACTCGGAGGTGCCTACTACTACGTGCAGCCAGCGGCGGCGACCAGAGTAGCTAGGAGGATCCCAGCAGCGAGGCCTGCTCCTCTTCGATCTGTATCCCGTTTGTGCTAGCCTTCTTAAGGCAAACTTGTTTAACTTATGTCTGTACTCAGATATTGTTGCTTCCGCTGACTCGTCTATGATCGAGCACTTGTATTCTAGCCCTCGAGGCCCCTGGCTTGTATTATGATGCTTGTATGACTTATTTTATTTGTAGAGTTGTGTTGTGATATCTTCCCGTGAGTCCCTGATCTTGATCGTACACATTTGCGTGCATGATTAGTGTACGATTAAATCGGGGGCATCACAAGTTGGTATCAGAGCCGACTGCCTGTAGGAATCCCCCTTCCACACTCCTTGGCCGAAGTCGAGTCTAGACATTGCAAAACTTTTACTAACTTGGCTGTGTGCCTTACGGGCCCACGTCGCCATCGGGTGGTACTAGGATCTTTTACTCCTCGATCTTTATTTTGGGACTCTGAACTCTCTTCTATTCGGGTTAAACGATTTTTACTAAAAGTCTAACTTTAGGATCTCGTTACTACTTCCTCCCGGAGAACCCCTCACTGCAGATGATTGCTCCGTGAACCAGAAGAATTTGAAGATACTCTCCGATATTCTCTCGAGACCTTGTGCCTGTCGCTTTTGTAATTCCCTACCACCGAAACATCCCTATGGATAAATACTTACGCCTGTCGTTCCTACTTTTTTTCCCAGTTAATCTTGTTATTACAAGATACCCTGAAGTTTTCTCTATTGTTCCGAGAATACTTTGTGCCTACTGCCTAGCAGATGTTTGCCACATGAATACCCCTTCAAATAAATCCTCGCACTTGTCGAGTATCCGCTCATCCCCAGTTGTTCATGTGTTTCACAAAAGTCTTCAAAATACTATTCGATCTTCCGAAAATCCTCTGGAGCCTTTGGCTCTTGAAATTCTTGCTTGCTTGCATTATGGTTAATCCCATAAGTCTCGTAGTCTTATTGACATTCCTTGTCATTATCATTTTGAGTCTGTTGACTCAATATGTTTGCGAATACTCGCAACCATCATTGATCCTTATAAATTACCTTTCCGGCTGAGCTGCCATTCTTTTAACTGGAATTGGTTCTCGACCAATCCAATTGTCGTTGATTGTACCCTAAGGCTATTCAACTTATCCATCCCTAATCAGAGCATTGCTTCTGACCCCTTGATTTGGGAATCATAATTCCTTTGCATTTGACAATTGAGTTAGTCAGTTGTTTCTATAATTTGATCTCCTTGCATTCTTCTTCCTCTAGTTGAGTACTGATGCTCACGTCAGATCCCTTGTGGACCACCAGATCCTTTGTTGGATTTTATCTGACAACGCCCTTCATATTCAATGTGTGAACTCGAAAGTTTTCACGAGTCGTACTCTTCTGGTATTTTGCCAGATAAAATTTCAACACTACAACTTCATTGAACGCGAGAAGTGAATGGAAGGTTGTGCATTGGAGAAGTGGGAGTCGACCTTTAACTTGTGTTCATGCCCATGGACACGATGTAGATCTTATCATTAAAGCTTCTCTTAAATTAATTATTCCTTTGGTATAAGTTCAGCTTATATCACCATGTTCTCTTTTAGATACCATTTCTCGTGCAAGTTTTAGCACTTGTCTTCTGTAGAGCAATACCCCCGTCCAACCTCTACTTGGATATGTCATCGAGTATTACCCCCTGGTATCTCGAGATTATCATGGAACTGCATAACCTCTTATGAGTTCTTCATCAAGTGCTACCTTCCCACGGATTCCAATTTTTCACGGGCTCTGAGTTATTAAACACTCAAAGACACCGATAACTGAACCGAGTCCGCACTACGGTTCAACAACTCTTTAGTAAGCTTCTATAAGTACGAGTTTGTATCCGACCACGCCATTCCTAGCCTGTTTGGCTATATCATTGTCGAGATGATTTTAACTGTGCTACCCGGTCCTTCTCCTCGGAGCACAAAATTCGACGGTGAGCTAATCTTACCATCGATCTTCCTCGTCATACCGTTGGTCCTTGGACAGCAAGCTTGATTTCGAGTTTGTGTCCTACCCATGGTTCCAATAACCTTCCGCTTCATTATTCCTGTGACTTAATGTCGTCACTGATTGATTACATCTTCATGAAATCTCTCGACAAGTGCGTCGTGATCATCATCAACCTTATGAGCTCTTCCAGGATATCAATTGAGTTCATGATGAGAAATACCATCCTTGCCCCTGATGATTTGTGTTACCTTTGACCACTTATTTGCCTCCCATTCAACACAAACTTGTTCGTGTTTTGAGTTATACCTTGAGATCCCTACTATCCAGCATATGTTCTTTCTTACCTTGGAGTATTACCATCTTTTAGTATCAAGGATGTTGTGAGGACTGCTCCACCTCTTAAAGGGTTTTTGGTATAGTGATACTACTCACCATCACCACTCTTTCATGGTCCTCGTGTTGATTCCAACCGGGGTACTAACAAGTGAAAGGTGCTGTTAGGATCCTGCACTTCTAGCAACCCTATTGCTTTGAAGTTAATAGTCGGCCGTTCATTCTTAGTCTATTGATTACTGAATCACCATTCCAACATTGGTCGTGCAACCCAACCCGTATTTCGGGCGCACCGTTCAACCAATGTTTAATTATGTATGTTTTTCCTCGAGCATATCCCATTATATCGTTTAATCTGACAGATGTTATCTCCTTGTTCACTTAATTGTAGAAATCCATCTTTTGGAAATCTCGATGAATTGTCGTTGAGTTCATCAGCCACCTCCTTGACCTCTCCTTGGGTTAATGATGAACTCTTGTTAACGGAAATCACTTCGTAGTTCATTCCCGAGAATCCTACAGTGTCATCCCGTCAATTTGTGTTGCACCTTTCTTCTCAGGCATCCTGAGTCCGAGGTATCATGACACCAATTGGATCTGAATCTCTGTCAGATGGAATGGTTGGGACAACTTTCCAAGAGTTATGATATTGATCCTTTGATGACCCGGTAGCATGATGTCATGCCTAGCACCCCCCCCCCCCGGCTGGAGGACCTATCGTTATAGATTCCTTTTCAGCAAGGTTATCCATTCATCCATGAGGAAATTGTAAGACTTATTCTACAAGTTATCCCTGATGGATCCTTCGTGTTTCCATAGTCTGATCTTCACCTGAAGACCATGTCAATGCTATCTCGAAGCATGTCAATGATACTCCGATGTTCAACAGGAACATTTGAAGCACAATGCAAAATTTTATTTATCACTTATCCTAACACCGTTGTATGGGTAATATCATGAGATTCCTCCCCCCTTACCTAAATGGTTTTCTGCTTTATATCCTGTCATGGATATCTTGCTCTGCTTGTCCTTGGGAAGGATTTACCCTTGAAATATGTGTTTAAACATATTTTCCTTTCCATTGTTCTGTTTAATCTGATGATCATATTTTCCTTTCCATTGGTTTGTTTAAACCTTCTTGTGATCTATATAATTTAAGCAGTAATATCCCTGCTTATGTAAACACCTCCGTTTACCATCTTGTCTGGTGTAACCCTGTTACTATTGTTGATGACATTCCGGTAGCCACCGATGGACGAGAACTTTGCCTATTGGTCCGCCTCGTTCAACGAGCAGGAATTGGTTCTCTTCGTCCCTAGCCCTTGGTACCGATGTTGTTGCCGACATAACTGACGGGCTATCCTCTGACATGCCTTACTACATGATCGTGCAAGACGTCATCACCCTTCTTACTTTTAAACCACATGGTGGGCCCATAACCCACAGTTCCACAGGATCTAAACCTGACTCTCCTGTACACCCCTGTTCCTAAAGCTGATCCTCACGCTTGGCTTCGTATGGAAGATCACGAGCCACCTTCCTAGTGATCTATTCTGTTATCAGACGCAATGCTTATTCCCGTTGCTCTGAACCCCTTTCACGCCTTGTAACAGGCATCGAACGATTGCCTATCCGTTTGAAAATTCTCATGGTACCTCTTACTTTGCTCTCGATATTTTCTTAAGATTCAATCCGAGAGTAACTTCCGCCACCTTCCTCGATGTTATCGACCAGATAGTCAACCTTGTAGAGGTCTGTCCTTTTGAAGCTACCCCTTATCCTTTCCGTAAGTACGATGAAGATCCCCAAGTAAGGACGACAAGTTCATCATGATGACCCGAAGCCGAGAACTGAAGACATCAATGTAATGGGTCGACCTCTTCGAGAAGAGCAACCAAGACCGAGAAGATCCGTTAGATTTTCCGTAGCCCAATCCCTCCCTCCTTACTCCCCCCCTTAAATCTCGGGACGAGATTTCTTGTAGTGGAGGAGAATTGTGACGCCCGGGTATTTAAGCTATAGTGAACCTCTGCTAATGATGCCACGTCACCTCGATTACTGTTACAAATCTCGTGATAGTTCGAAACCGCTTCAAATTCAAATTCAAAATCAAGTCAAACATTAAAGGTTTTCTAATATTAAAACTAAAGTGTTGAATTGGTTCCAACTAATTCATAAGTAATTATGGTGGAGGAACCACACTTTTATAAAAGGCATAAATACTCTAAAATGTTTTGAATAGTAGCAAAACAATTAGTTGAATTCCTTTTACAATAAATAAAATACTAAACTATTTTATTTAGTTACCCAAATTAATGTGGCAGTAGTATGTATAAGCAATACCAATTTAGGAACCATTGGTGTATTTTGTAAAACTAAAATAAAAGAAAACTAGACATAAAACAGAAAAGAAAAGTAAAAGGAAAAAAAGCAAAGCAAAAACAAAAAAAGAGAGAAAGCCCCCCCCCCCACTGGGCCTCGGCCCAGCTAGCCTTAGACCAACCAGGCCGGCCCACCCCACTCCCCATACCCTCCCATCGGCCAAACCCTAGGGCAGCCGCTCCCTCCCCCCACCCCGACGCCACTCCTCTCCCTCCCGATCCAATCGGGATCGAGGCAAACCCCCCCCTCCCTCGCTCCTCGCCCTTTGCCCGATCTGGATCGAGGCACCGCGCACCCGGCCCCGTCGCCGATCCCTGTCGCCTCGACGCCGCCCCACCGACTCCGCCCCGCCATGCCCCCAACGCCCTCGCACCGGCGCCGCCCCGTCGATGACCGCGCCGTGGCCGGAACCCGCCGGAATGCCTCGTCCCCGTCGCTCGCGTCCTCGTCCTCCTCCCCACCGGTCGCCATCACGCCTCAACAACGCCCCGTCGCCGTCGCCGGATCGCCTCCTCGTCCTCCTCCCCACCGGTCGCCATCGCGCCTCGACGCCCTCTTCCCTCCAACGGACGGTGAGGACCCCCGGTCCTCCTTCCCCCGCCTAGCGCCTTACCGCGGCGGCCCTCGCCTCTGCCGCCTCCGTGCGTCGCCCGCCGCCCGCGTCGACTACTGCAAGCGACGGCGATCCCGCTTTTGCTCGCCCCTCCCGTGAACGCGCCTACTGCGCCCGCGGCCAACTCCGTGCCCGCCGCACCACGACGGCCGTGACCGCGCCCTCCCCCACCTCTGCTGCCCGCTCCGATTAAATCGCCGTGGCGGCGCCCCATGGGCGGCCATGCCCACTACCGAACCCCCAGCCGCGTCGGGCCATGGCCTCGCCGTGCCGCGCCTGCCGCTCTCTCGCCGCTCCGGCCGGCGCCTGCAGCCACGGCTACCTCGCCGGCGCCCATGGCTCGGCGCCTCCCCAGGCGCGTGCCCAAGCGGGCTGGCGCCCCAGCGCCCACGCCCGCTCCACTAACCGCCCGCTCCAGTGGCCAAATGGGCCACTGCCAGCAGGGTCCCACCAGCCCTCCCTTTTTTTCTAAAAAAGAAAAAAAAGAGGAGAAATGAAAATGAAAATCAAAATCAAAATGAAAATCAAAATGAAAATGAAATTAGTAAAATAAATAAATAAATAAATAAATAATTAGTGAATTAATTAAGTTAATTAATTTGGTTTAACTAAATTAATTAGAATTAGTTAACCTAATCAAGTAATTAAGCTAATTAACCTGTTTAGTTAAACTCAGACAATGACAAATGGGACCCACCTGTCAGGTTGACCAGGTCAACGGTCAACGTTGACTGCTGACGTCAGCAAACACTATTCTGGATAATGTTAATTTAATTAATAATTAATAAATTAGAAAATGATTTAAAACTTTAAAAATTAATATAAAATAATCCGTAGCTCGGATGAAAATACTTTCTACATGAAAGTTGCTCAGAACGACGAGACGATTCCGGATACGCAGTCCGTTCGTCCGCCACACCCCCCTAACCTATCAAACTCGCAACTTTCCCCCTCCGCCCTCTCGCCTAAAACGCTAAACACCGGGATATTTCCGGATGTTTTCCCCTTCACCGTATCACCTATCCTGCGTTAGAACACCTCTAGCACCGCATTTGTCACGTTATGCTTTGATTGCTCTGTTATTTATTATGTTCCCCCGTTACTTTTTCCGTAGACCCGAGGCACGCCGTACCCCCCAGTGATCGACTACGGAGTCGACGACCCTCTCTCTTGCCGAGCAACCAGCAAGCCCCCCCTTGATCACCAGATATCGCCTACTCTGCTCTTTACTGCTTGCATTAGAGTAGTGTAGCATGTTACTGCTTTCAGTTATACCTATCCTGATGCATAGCCTGTCCTTGTTACTACTGTTGTTACCTTACCTGCAATCCTATATGCTTAGTATAGGATGCTAGTACTTTCATCTGTGGCCCTACATTCTTGTCCGTCTGCCGTGCTATACTATCGGGCCGTGATCACTCGGGAGGTGATCATGGGTATATACTATATACTTATACATGATACATGTGGAGACTAAAGTCGGGTCGGCTTGTGGAGCACCCGCGAGTGATTCACGGATTGGGGGCTGAAAGGACCTTTGTCCCGACGGCCCTCTGGATGGATCTTCGTGGCGGAGCGACAGGGCAGGTTGAGACCGCCTAGGAGAGAGGTGGGCCTGGCCCTGTTCGGCGTTCGCGGATACTTAACACGCTTAACGAGGTCTTGGTATTTGAACTGAGTTGGCTACGAGCTTATACGCACTAACCATCTACGCGGGAGTAGTTATGGGTATCCCGACATCGTGGTATCAGCCGAAGCACTTCAGACGTCGGCCGACGGAGCGGGCGCGCCCGGATTGGACTGGAGCGCTGTTAGGCTAGGTCTGCTTCGGCACAGACGCAACGTGCAGGTGTGCTCAGGCGATGGGCCCGCACCCTGCGCGCTTAGGTTTAGACCGCGTGTTGGCCTCTCTGTTGTGCCTAGGTGGGGCTGCGGCGTGTTGATCTTCCGCGGCGGGCATGACCCAGAAAGTGTGTCCAGCCAAATGGGATCAAGCGTCTTGGGTAAGATGGTGCACCCTGCAGGAAGTTAATCTATTCAATAGCCGTGATCTTGATAACAGGGACGACTTGGAGTTGTACCTTGAGCTTATGATAACTAGAACCGGATACTTGATAAAACACACCTTCCCAAAGCGGATACAACGGTGGTCGCTCTCTCTCAGGGATATGAGGAGGGGATCGCCGGGTAGGATTATTGCTATGTGATGTTACTTGGAGGACTTCAGATCGTCCTCTTCTACCTGTTGCAAGACAGGTGACCAGAAGCGTAGTCTTCGCTAAGACTAGCTATCCCCCTCTTATTCTGGCATTCTGCAGTTCAGTCCACTGATATGGCCCTTTACACATACATCCATGCATATGTAGTGTAGCTCCTTGCTTGCGAGTACTTTGGATGAGTACTCACGGTTGCCTTGTTTCCCCTTTTTTCCCCTACCTCTACTCGATTGCTGCGACCAGACGATGGAGCCCAGGAGCCAGACGCCACCGTCGATGACGACTACTACACTGGAGGTGACTACTACTACGTGCAGCCCGCTGACGACGACCAGGAGTAGCTAGGAGGATCCCAGGCAGGAGGCCTGCTCCTCTTTCGATCTGTATCCCAGTTTGTGCTAGCCTTCTTAAGGCAAACTTGTTTAACTTATGTCTGTACTCAGATATTGTTGCTTCTGCTGACTCGTCTATGATCGAGCACTTGTATTCGAGCCCTCGAGGCCCCTGGCTTGTATTATGATGCTTGTATGACTTATTTTATTTGTAGAGTTGTGTTGTGATATCTTCCCGTGAGTCCCTGATCTTGATCGTACACATTTGCGTGCATGATTAGTGTACGATTAAATCGGGGGCGTCACAGTTGATTTCCTTAATCTGACGGTGCTGGATAGACTGGCACATCTTAAACATGTTGCTCAAGGTCTTGAACAGAGACTTCTTCTCTCCCCTGACAAAGACGGCCTCAGAACCAACAGACTTGGCCTTACCATGAGGGATCCGTGCAGTAGAGGACATGCCTGGAGTGAAAGTAGCACGGTCCTGAGGCCGAGGGTTACGCCCCTTCTTGATAGGCACATAAGGAGCAGGAGCAGCTGGGGTCCAGTTAGAATTGCGCTTGGGAACATAGGTCTTGAATGAGGTAATGTACTTGGCAGGACAGACGGTCTCAATCAAAGCCTGTATGAATGGAGCATAGATCAAGGACTTGTTCTCTTGCACACGCTGACGGAGCTCATAGAACAAGAAATCCAGAACATCCACTTTCTTCTTCTGATGAAGATACACAAAGATATCTAGCATGGAACTCCGAATGTTATGAGAATCGCCTGCCTTTGGAGTGAGGGTATACCTCAGGATATGGCGCATGGTGTCATAGAGGGGCAAGAGATCTTTGATGGACCCAGTGACAAACGACTTCTCTTGCTTGTATGCAAAAGAAATCTCATCCTTAGTGCGCTGCGCACTCTCTCGAACCTTGCCAAACTCATCAGATACAGCCTCGTCATCAATGAGTTAGGAGAGCGAGTTATGGCCGATTCAGATTAGCACATAGACAGTGCTATTGGATGCCATATCCTACACAGAGAAGGACATGAGGAATATGTGCTTAAAACTTGCACTGTGCAAAGCTAGAAAAAGGCATAGTTGACTTCATAGAGGAGAGAGGAGCTCTAGGAGTTTCTTCATAAAATTTGAAACAATTTTTATGGGGAAGACATGGTTCTTCAAAATTATTTATGGCCTTTAAAAAAGAATTTAAGAAAAATATTTAAATACCTTTATACAAATTATATGTTCGAAGGGGATAGTGGTCATATATATAATAGATCTCCTAAAAGGTTTTTAACGATTTTTTGCTTTGTATAAAAATACTTTTAGGTCAAACCTCCTATTTAGAGCTTTGAAAAATAAAAATGTTCATTTGTCTTTTGGTAAAAAAAAATTATAAAAATTGTTTTAGAATATACCCACATGACATGATTGTTGGAAAAGAGTTAGGCCAAAGGATTGGAAGATGATAGCTATAAGAAATTCTATGAATTTATATTCCAACGAAACACACAACAAAATAAGCTAGCCACAAAATCTCCTCTTTGCTGTAGAGCATTTTGGACTGTGAGTTTGCAAGTTAGTACTATTATAAGTATTTGCATTGCTTTTAGAAGATTGAGATTCTTTGTTGAGCCGAAGCCGTTTCATGGGCCTAGTGGATACCTGATCTCAAACGTTGGGCCCAACATCACTCACTCACTCACACTCGGCCACACCACCAGCATTCCTTGATTCTCCCCCAAACCGAAACCCTCGCCGCCACCCTCCACCGGCGGCCATGGGCGACCAGCAATTTATCATCGGCACCTCCATCTCCGAGATGCTCGCCGGCATGGAGCTAGACGGCAAGGACCCTGCGACGCTCGAACTCGGTTCAAACTATGTGCTCCACTTCCTGTACGGCTACCTCCCGGCCCCGCCCGTTTCCCCCACCGCCACCCGCTCGCTCTCCGGCGTGCCGCGGGTCCCCGACGGCGTCGACCGCATCAGCCGCCTCCCCCATGCGGTCCTCGTCGAAATCCTCTCCCGCCTCCCTGCCAAGGACGCCGCGCGCACCGCCGCCCTCTCCTCGCGCTGGCGCCCCCTTTGGCGCATGGCGCCACTCTCGCTTGTCGACAGCCACCTGCTTCCAGACGGCGGCGCGGCAGGGCAGTTTCCCATCGGCGTTCCCTCTCCCCGTGCCGTCACCGCCGCGGTGTCCCGCATCCTCGCGGCGCATCCGGGGCCCTTCCGCTGCGTCCACCTCACCCGCACCACCATGGAGGAGCACCGGGGCGAGATATCGCGCTGGCTCGACATCCTCGTCGCCAAGGGGGTCCAAGAACTCGTCTTTGTCAACCGCCCTTGGCCAATGGACCTGCGCCTCCCCGCCACGATCTTCAGCTGCTCCACCCTCACCCGCCTCTACCTCGGCGTCTGGAGGCTCCCGGACACCGCCGCCGTGCCGCGCGGCGCCAGATTCCCCAACCTCAAGGAGCTCGGCCTCTGCATGACTGTCATGGAGGACCGTGATCTGGCCTTCATGCTTGAAAGAAGCCCCGTCCTGGAGTTCCTCGTCCTCATGGGGAGCCAGACCGGAGTGCGCCTCCGCCTCGTCAGCCAGAGACTGCGCTGCGTTCAGCTTGGCCATGCCTTACTGGAGTACATCGACGTGGTGGATGCCCCTAGCCTGGAGAGGCTCTTCTTTGGGAAATTGCCCCCCCTGTCAAGCTCAAGTCCTTCAGGAAGAGGAACGACGACAACCACTCCACCATGAACGGCTCTTCCAGGATCAAGATTGGGCATGCACCTTACCTCCGTGTGCTGGGATACCTTGAGCCGGGAGAGCAAGAGTTGGGGATTAGCAACACCATCGTCGTGGTATGCAGCTCGCTTGTGTATAGTACCTGCTATATGTCAATATATGATCTGAATTAGTTTCTCTATAGTATATCGGTCCTTGGGCTAATTTAATTGGCCGTGCACCTAATCTCTGTGTGCTGTGCTATTTGTAATGCCAATATATGATTAATAAGATACCTGAAGTATGTATGCTATTGATGCTACCATATATATTTGTAATCAGATTAATCATATGACTGTTGGCCTGCTTATAGATAAGATACCTGAAGTATGTATGCTACCATTTCATCTGCAGTCCCCTCCCATATCTGAAGAGTCCACTGGCAAGGTCAATCTCAAGTTCTGGCAGGAGGGCGGTCCCATCAATTGTGTGGTGCAGAGCATGAAGAAGGTGTTCTTCTACGAGTTCCATGGGTTGAGAAGCGAGGTTGCTTTCCTCAAGTTCATCGCAGAGACCGGTCGGGTGCTGGAGCATATGGTGGTTCTGGTGGCCAAAGAATGTTTCTCCTCTGGAGATGATAATGTGAGGGCCAAGCTGAAGCCTCTGGCGAGCGTGAAATGGAACAACAAGGCTTGCAAAGTACAGCTCTTCAAGAGCCGGCGCACTAACCCTGGAGGTCCTGTTTACAGCAACAAGATAGCTTCTGACTTTGGGTTTGCTGACCCTTTTGACCTCCTCGGGCACTAGTAGAAAGCAGAAGGATCTCTGTAAGTTAGTTAATATCACCTTTGCTTGCAGCCTAGTTGTTACCCAGCTAGACTTGGTTTTGTCGGACCTGACGGCAACTGAAAAACCTGCATCTCTTGGCAAGCTATGGTATGCTTTCTGGATGTGGTTGCTTTCTGGGTTCTTCAACTGAAAAACCTGCATTTCTATTGGCATGCTTTCTGGATGTGGTGTTACATGATGAGGTTATTGGTGCCAAGAAGTCTTATGTGGCTGGATTGCTGGGGTTTTTTATGAGCAAAGGCTGGATTGCTGGTGGGAGTAACTGATTGAATTGGATAAAATGTTTTTACCAATAAATTTTCATTTTACCTTGCAGTCATTTTGTGTACCCTGCAGTCAAATGTGTGCAGGGCTTCTAGTACTCTAGTACTCCCTCCATTGCAAAAGAAGTGTCGTGGTTTTAGTTCAGAACGGAGGGAGTAGTATATATGGTCTTTCTGGTTTGTCCAACTGCAACTTTAAATTCTGCTGTGAAGTTGTTGTAGTTGGCAACTTGGCATGAATTACCTTGGTATGCATCAGCTGTTGGGGGAATGCGTCGTTGCACAGGCTCGCAATGCGGCAGTGAGTTGTGGTATGCTTTCTGGATGTGGTATGGCATGATGAGGTTGTTTGTGCCAAGTCAAGTGAGTCTTATGTGGCTGGATTGCTGGCGGGAGTAACGGATCGAATTGGATAAGATGTTTGTACCAATTATTTCCGTCTACTCTGTTCCGTCTTCAACTTATTTTTCTTTTTTACATTGCAGTCAATTGTGTGCACGGCTATCTAGTACTCTAGTAGTACTCCCTCCGTTCCGAATTACTTGTCACACGTATGGATGTATCTAGATGTATTTTAGTTCTAAATACATCTATTTCAACGACGAGTAATTTGGAACAGAGGGAGTAGCATATATGGTCTTGCTGGTTTGTCCAACTGCAACTTTCATTTGTGCTGTGAAGTTGTTGTAGTTAGCATGAATTACCTTGGTCTGCATCAGCCGTTGGGGGAATGTGTTGTTGCGCAGGCTTGCAGCGCGGCGGTGAGTTAGGAGTGCCCTGGAGGACGTTATCGCGCACGGGTTGTTTGTTAAGACTGTTTAGGTATGCATAGTGAAAGATGAGCTCAGCCTAAGCTGTGCTGGCAGAGAGGATCAGAGGGGGCAGGAGGTGCTTCTTGCAAATGCTTTTTTTCCTTGTCAAACAATTGTTGCAAGTGGTTTGCTGTAACAGCTTCATGGTAGAATCAAAATGGTTTACGCAAGAGCGTGATACAACTCTTTGCTGTGAATGTACTTCAAACTAGAATTGAGGCGTTGTTCTGCGTTTGTGTTTGATCTCATATGCTTCAGCGTGATCACCTCCATGGCGTCCTTCCAAGCAGCTATCCTAAATGAAAAGTGTGCTTGCAGAGGCCGAGCTCCATTGAGCTCTTTATTTTTTTTCCAGCAAAAATACCTGTTCCACATCTCAAAAAAAATCTGAAAAAAGGTTTTCAACTGGACATATACTGTAGTATACAGGTATAAAATTTTATGAACATATATATTCATATGTGATGTACACAAAAAAACAAATACACTGAGTAAAATAGGCTTTTACTTTGTTGTATATATGTCAGATTTTTGTCTTTTTTGTGTAGCATGCAAATAATCAAATTAGTTGATGAAATTTTATACATACTTTAAGAATATGTATAGGTATTTGTAGAATTTTTTTGATATTTTTCAAAACTTTTAAATATATTAGATTTTTTTTTTTTTTTGCAAAACGAGCTCCATGGAGCCCGGTCTTTGCAACGCCACACTCCTATCCTAAACTCTTAAATAAGGGGTTGCTGCTTATAAGTGATTATATTTACTGAATAGCAGGCATTTTCGGCATTCACTGAACACAGCAAGAGCAGAGCATGAGTACACTGTTGGGATGAAAGGAAAAGCATACCTCATTGTCCAATTGCATGGAAGAACACACATGTTTTCAGAAGAATAATACGGGCATGAGGACGAAATCACTCTCTTCAAACGCCTCCATTGTCGAGATTGTGCACTAGGCTTGGACGGCGCCGCCGCGGCCTTCTCTCCGAATCAGCCAAGCCAGTTCCAGGTTTACGCTGATCAAGCCTAAGGGCAATCCGCCACCTTCAACAAGGTTTACTAGCACGATCAAGAGGATAGGGAAGCTGGAACGCATCATACCTAGCTCTACCAACTATGAGATCTAGGGTTCATGGTAGCCTGGCTAGGAGGGAGTAGGTACAAAAAGAGACTCGAGGAGGAAGAAGAAGCATAGAGACAGGGATCTACTTCATTCATTGTAACAGCCCCGGATCAGCGGCTGTTAATTGGAAATTGATTGTGCATCGTAAGTATCATGTTTAATTGGTTTTTAATTTGAAAATGAGGATAATTCTAACCCTCATCTTTTAAATGGGCCAAACCCTTACACTTTTCCAATAAACCCCAAAGTGCCTTGCTATACCCTAAGATTTTGACATGAACTTCATATAAAAGTATGGGTTTGTCTAGGGCACATCTAGATGTGCCATAGTCATTGCACATCTAAGTGATTCAACCAAACAAAAAAAAAGAGAAAAAGACAAATGAAAATGCCCGCACGAATCTTCGCGTAAAGTCAGTGACATAGGACTTAGATGTGTAATACTTAGAGCGCATCTAGATGTGCTTTAGCAAAACCGTAAAAGTATATAGACTCACACAAAGATATCACATGGGTTGAAATGGTTTAAATTATCTAACCCTAATTCAAATTCCAACTGCAATAAAAGTAGTGATCTATTTGAATTGATGTACTTTTCACTCGGTGGAATCTCTTGAAAACCTATATCGTGCCTTCCAATATTATTAGGAAGCTACGATTAATATTCCTTGCGTTTTGGGATTACCCACGACATACTTATAGTTCAAACCCAAAATAATAATAAAATGAGATTTTTATTGCTAGACATAGAAATATGAGCTCAAAAATGCTGAAAATAATTTATATGGCTTTGTCTTGGACTAATAAGGTTATATAAACATTTTGAGTATATTTGGAGGTATTTCGAACCTTCTTTTCAATCAAAGATATGCAACAAATAATAATCATCATAAAAATGTCTAACAACACTCTCACTTCTCTCTCTTACATGGGTCGACCATCTTGTAGTAGGCATCTAGGAGCAAACTAACGCCCGATAGCAGCAGTCGCAACTCACAAGCAAGCCCAGCGCAGCTCAAATCCCCCCTTTCGTTGCTCACCAGCATATACCTCCCGTACGGCAGCTCACCCGGAGGGCCACGTCGCCATGGCTTCGCTTGATGGCCATCATATGACGCTCCTAGGCTGTAAATCGCCGTCGTGCTGGGGTTTCATCCTCGCCTCTTCTCCTCCTCACAACCGCCTCTCCCTCGCCTAGCTCTCTCGCATTGCCATGACTCGACATCCAAACACCGGCCACCGTCTGTGCACACGACCACCGACCATCCCCCATCGAGGTAAGATGTACAGTAGCTCCGCCGTCCACCGTCCATCCTCCCTATGCCAAAATCGGGCTAAGACGTCGAATACGACGCGTGCATCCCCTTCTTCCTCGGATCAAACTTCTGATGTGTTTCAAATTCGTCACTTCTCGTCTCCCCCAACCTCCATGAGCATCATAGTGATCTCTCCTCCATTTCCCCTCTATTTCTCGGCTTGTTCTCGGGGTTTAGATAGCCACACCATGAATCATGGCCATGCCATCGTGGATGCTTAGTTTGTCGCATGGTAATCCACCTTAAGCCAAGTCAAGGCACCGACATACTCATGAAGCTCCAAAGGTGCCGCCTGGCCTCTCTTATTGCTCACTTTTGACCCCATAGCCACCTCCCACCGAGTGCCGCCTGCAACCAACGCTAGATTTCGCTGCCAGCGTTGCTTCGGTCATCCCCACACGCTCCTACCACCTCCAGCTGACGCGACACTCCCCCCAAAGCCCGTAGGTTGAAGCCCCACGCCAAAAGGACGCTCAGACGACTTCGTGTGCCACCACCACGTGGCATGGCCACCATCTTTTAAACAGCGACAACTTTGTTGGGTTAGGTGTTGGGTAGATGCTTAGTTTGGGCTAAATGGGTCACTGACTGCTGGGCCCATTTAATTAGTTAGGTTAGCCAATGACAGGGTGGGGCCAACCCGCACACCCTATCTAGTCAAGTATTAACTGGGCATGACCCCACCAGTCAGCCTTTTGTGTTTAGCATGACCCTAAGTAATAAAAGGCTTTCTGGGCTTTTATATAATTAAAAACAATTTTATTAAATTCCATAAAATCATTTAAGCTTCAAAAATCCATAACTAATTCATAAATAAGCAAAAAAAAACAATACAATACATCACAATTTAGTGGAAATGCGTAGATTCCAAACATGCCATTTTGATGAATGATAACCGCCATTAAAATTCTATTTAGGTTTGAACAAGAATTAAAGCTTTCTTTTAATTATGGAGTTTTATAGAATTTTTATATATAAATTATCTCCTCCATTTAAAATGTGTATATTAGTTAATTCCATCATCACCATATTTCATGTTTGTACATGTTAATAACGTTGCAAATTATGTGTTTAGCAAAACAAGATTAAAACCTATTCTTTAATGTGGAGTTATTAGAATTGCATTTTAATTGCAATTCAAACTTCACGTAACTTGTTGCTAATATGCACGAGCCATTTCAAACCTCACCTTTTCCATGAAATGCATTGCATACCATGATCATGCTCATATCTTTGCCGTATTAGTAAAATGCATCATTTGCCTTTTGTAGTGTTTTGTTTCATCCCGAGTATCTGGCTACTGGTCCACCAGGAAAGTAAAACCTCCTTGAACACTCTTATACATCCTACTGTCTGCATTCTCACTTATTCTTGCACTAGAGTATCGATTAAGTTGTAGTTCTCATCTTAGCTAGTTTTACCTATTCCTTTGCATTGCTGATACGTCTCCAACGTATCTATAATTTTTGATTGTTTCATACTATTATATTACCCGTTTTGGATGTTTATGGGCTTTACTTTACACATTTATATTATTTTTGGGACTAACCTATTAACCGGAGGCCCAACCCATATTGTTGTTTTCTTGCCTATTTCAGTGTTTTGAAGAAAAGGAATATCAAACGGAATCCAAACGGAATGAAACCTTCAGAAAAGTTATTTTTGGAACAGAAGAAATCCCGGGAACTTGGAGTGCAAGCCAGGGAAGCGTCGAGGAGGCCACGAGATAGGGGGGCGCGCCCACCCCCCTGGGCGCACCCTCCACCCTTGTGGGCCCCTCGAGGCTCCCCCGACCGACTTCTTTTGCTTATATATTCCCATATACCCTAAAAACATTGAAACACACAATAGATCGGGAGTTTCACCGCCGCAAGCCTCTGTAGCCACCAAAAACCTCTCGGGAGTCCGTTCCGGCACCTTGCCGGAGTGGGAACCCATCACCGGTGGCCATCTTCATCATCCCGGCGCTCTCCATGACGAGGAGGGAGTAGTCCACCCTCGGGGCCGAGGGTATGTACAAGTAGCTATGTGTTTTATCTCTCTCTCTCTCTCTCTCTCGTGTTCTGTCTATGGCACGATCTTGATGTATCGTGAGCTTTGCTATTATAGTTGGATCTTATGTTGTTTCTCCCCCTCTACTCTCTTGTAATGGATTGAGTTTTCCCTTTGGAGTTATCTTGTCAAATTGAGTCTTTAAGGATTTGAGAACACTTGATGTATGTCTTGCCGTGCTTATCTGTGGTGACAATGGGATATCACGTGATCCACTTGATGTATGTTTTGGTGATCAACTTGCGGGTTCCGCCCATGAACCTATGCATAGGGGTTGGCACACGTTTTCGTCTTGACTCTCCGGTAGAAACTTTGGGGCACTCTTTGAAGTACTTTGTGTTGGTTGAATAGATGAATATGAGATTGTGTGATGCATATCGTATAATCATGCCCATGGATACTTGAGGTGACAATGGAGTATCTAGGTGACATTAGGGTTTTGGTTGATTTGTGTCTTAAGGTGTTATTCTAGTATGAACTCTATGATAGATTGAACGGAAAGAATAGCTTCGTGTTATTTTACTATGGACTCTTGAATAGATAGAACAGAAAGGATAACTTTGAGGTGGTTTCGTACCCTATCATAATCTCTTCGTTTGCTCTCCGCTATTAGTGGCTTTGGAGTGACTCTTTGTTGCATGTTGAGGGATAGTTATATGATCCAATTATGTTATTATTGTTGAGAGAACTTGCACTAGTGAAAGTATGAACTCTAGGCCTTGTTTCCTACCATTGCAATACCGTTTACGCTCACTTTTATCACTTGCTACCTTGCTGTTTACATATTTTCAGATTACAAATACCTATATCTACCATCCATATTGCACTTTTATCACCATCTCTTCGCCGAACTAGTGCACCTATACAATTTGCCATTATATTGGGTGTGTTGGGGACACAAGAGACTCTTTGTTATTTGGTTGCAGGGTTGTTTGAGAGAGACCATCTTCATCCTACGCCTCCCACAGATTGATAAACCTTAGGTCATCCACTTGAGGGAAATTTGCTACTGTCCTACAAACCTCTGCACTTGGAGGCCCAACTACGTCTACAAGAAGAAGGTTGTGTAGTAGGCATCAAGCTCTTTTCTGGCGCCGTTGCCGGGGAGGTGAGTGCTTGAAGGTATATCTTTAGATCTTGCAATCTAATCTTTTTTTTTCTTGTTTTATCACTAGTTTAGCCTATAAAAGAAAACTACAAAAAAATGGAATTGAGTTTGTCTCATACGCTTCATCTTTTTAATATCTTTTGTGAGAATGATGGAAAGGAAAATTGTGCTCAAGTGCTAGAAGAAGAATGCATTAAAATGTTTGGTACTAGATCTTTGTATGATGAGCATGATTGCAATGTTGTTAGTATGAATTCCTTGAATATTCATGATGCTAACGATATGCAAAGGCACAAGCTTGGGGATGCTATGTTTGATGAAGATGATATGTTGAGTCCCCCAAGTTTTGATGAGAATATTTATTATGATGAAGGCATGCCTCTATTTATGATGATTATATTGATGAAAGTGGGTTTGGAAGAGTGTCAACTTTAGGAAGTAATGATCCCACTATTTTGGAGGATGTTGAATATTATTGTGATAATTATGAAAGTGGATTTGGAGAGGTCATGACCTTATTAAGTGATGAATCCACTATTTCGGAAGAGGTTCTGATACGTCTCCGTCGTATCTACTTTTCCAAACACTTTTGCCCTTGTTTTGGACTCTAACTTGTATGATTTGAATAGAACTAACCCGGACTGACGCTGTTTTCAGCAGAACTGCCATGGTGTTGTTTTTTGTGCAGAAAATAAAAATTCTTGGAATGTCCTGAAACTCCACGGAACACCTTAGAAAAAATAAAGAAAAATCCTTGCAAAATATGAAGACCAGGGGGCCCACACCCTGCTCACCAGGGTGGGGGCGCGCCCCCCTGGGCGCGCCCCTACCTCGTGGGCCCCCTGGTGGCCCTCCGACGCCAACTCCAACTCCATATATTGGCTTTCGAGGAGAAAAAAATCAGAGAGAAGAAATCATCACGTTTTACGATACGGAGCCGCCGCCAAGCCCTGATCTCTCTCGGGAGGGCTGATCTGGAGTCCGTTCGGGGCTCAGGAGAGGGGGATTCATCGCCGTCATCATCATCAACCATCCTCCATCACCAATTTCATGATGCTCACCGCCGTGCATGAGTAATTGCATCGTAGGATTGCTGGACGGTGATGGGTTGGATGAGATTTATTATGTAATCGAGTTAGTTTTGTTAGGGTTTGATCCCTAGTATCCACTATCTTCTGAGATTGATGTTGCTATGACTTTGCTATGCTTAATGCTTGTCACTAGGGCCCGAGTGCCATGATTTCAGATCTGAACCTATTATGTTTTCATGAATATATGTGTGTTCTAGATCCTATCTTGCAAGTCTATGTTGGGGAACGTAGTAATTTCAAAAAATTTCCTACGTACATGCAAGATCATGGTGATGGCATAGCAACGAGAGGGGAGAGTGTTGTCCACGTACCCTCGTAGACCGTAAGCGGAAGCGTTATGACAACGCGGTTGATGTAGTCGCACGTCTTCACGATCCGACCGATCCAAGTACCGAACGTACAGCACCTCCGTGTTCAGCACACATTCAGCTCGATGACGTTCCCCGGGCTCCGATCCAGCAAAGCGTCGGGGATGAGTTCCGTCAGCACGACGGCGTGGTGACGATGATGATGTTCTATCGGCGCAGGGCTTCTCCTAAACTCCGCGACGATATGACCGAGGTGGAATATGGTGAAGGGGGGCACCGCACACGGCTAAGGAACGATCCGTAGATCAACTTGTGTGTCTAGAGGTGCCCCCCTCCTCCGTATATAAAGGGGGAGAGGAGGAGGGGGCCGGCCAAGGGGAGAGGCGCGCCCTAGGGGGGGCAATCCTACTCCAAGTAGGTTTGGCCCCCTTTCCTATTAGGAGTAGGAGAGGAAGGAAGAGAGGGAGGAAGAAGGAAGGGGGCGGCCCCCTCCCAATTCGGATTGGGATTGGGGGGGGGGGCGCCCCCTCATTTGCTCCTTCTCCCTCCTTTCCACTAAGGCCCAATAAGGCCCATATACTTACCGGGGGGGTTCCGGTAACCTCCCGGAGTTCCGGTATAGTCCCAATCTCATCCGGAACCTTTCCGGTGTCCAAATATATCCGTCCAATATACCAATCTTTATGTCTCGACCATTTCGAGACTCCTCGTCATGTCCGTGATCACATCCTAGACTTCGAACAACCTTCGGTACATCAAAACTTATAAACTCATAATAAAACTGTCATCGTAACATTAAGCGTGCGGACCCTACGGGTTCGAGAACTATGTAGATATGACCTAGAACTGTTTCCGGTCAATAACCAATAGTGGAACCTGGATGTTCATATTGGCTCCTACATATTCTACGAAGATCTTTATCGGTCAAACCGCATAACAACATACGTTGTTCCCTTTGTCATCGGTATGTTACTTGCCCGAGATTCGATCGTCGGTATCCAATACCTAGTTCAATCTCGTTACCGGCAAGTCTCTTTACTCGTTCCGTAATACATCATTCCGTAACTAACTCATTAGTTACAATGCTTGCAAGGCTTAAGTGATGTGTATTACCGAGAGGGCCCAGAGATACCTCTCCGACAATCGGAGTGACAAAACCTAATCTCGAATTACGCCAACCCAACATGTACCTTTAGAGACACCTGAAGAGCACCTTTATAATCACCAGTTACGTTGTGACGTTTGGTAGCACACAAGGTTTTCCTCTGGTAAACGGGAGTTGCATAATCTCATAGTTGTAGGAACTTTGTATAAGTCATGAAGAAAGCAATAGCAACATACTAAACGATCAAGTGCTAGGCTAACAGAATGGGTCAAGTCAATCACATCATTTCCCTAATGATGTGATCCCGTTCAAATGACAACACATGTCTATGGTTAGGAAACATAACCATCTTTGATTAATGAGCTAGTCAAGTAGAGGCATACTAGTGACATTATGTTTGTCTATGTATTCACACATGTATCATGTTTCCGGATAATACAATTCTAGCATGAATAATAAACATTTATCATGATATGAGGAAATAAATAATAACTTTATTATTGCCTCTAGGGCATATTTCCTTCAGTCTCCCACTTGCACTAGAGTCAATAATCTAGATTACATAGTAATGATTCTAACACCCATTGAGTCTTGGTGCTGATCATGTTTTGCTCGTGGAAGAGGCTTAGTCAACGGGTCTGCAATATTCAAATCCGTATGTATCTTGCAAATCTCTATGTCTCCCACCTGGACTTGGTCCCGGATGGAATTGAAGCGTCTCGTGATGCGTTTGGTCCTTTTGTGAAATCTGGATTCCTTTGCCAGGGCAATTGCACCAGTATTGTCACAGAAGATCTTCATTGGTCCGGATGCACTAGGTATGACACCTAGATCGGAAATGAACTCCTTCATTCGCTGCTTCCGAAGAAGATATGTACTCTGCTTCACATGTAGATCCCGCTACGACGCTTTGTTTAGAACTGCACCAACTTACAGCTCCACCGTTTAATATAAATACGTATCCGGTTTGCGATTTAGAATCTTCCGGATCAGTGTTAAAGCTTGTATTGACGTAACCTTTTATGACAAGCTCTTTGTCACCCCCATAAATGAGAAACATATCCTTAGTCCTTTTCAGGTATTTCAGGATATTCTTGACCGCTGTCCAGTGATCCACTCCTGGATTACTTTGGTACCTCCCTGCTAAACTAATAGCAAGGCACACATCAGGTCTGGTACACAGCATTGCATACATGATAGAGCCTATGGCTGAAGCATAGGGAACTCCTTTCATTTTCTCTCTATCTTCTGCAGTGGTCGGGCATTGAGTCTGACTCAATTTTATACCTTGTAATACAGGCAAGAACCCTTTCTTTGCCTGATCCATATTGAACTTTTTCAAAACTTTATCAAGGTATGTGCATTGTGAAAGTCCAATCAAGCGTCTTGATCTATCTCTATAGATCTTGATGCCCAATATGTAAGCAGCTTCACCGAGGTCTTTCATTGAAAAACTTTTATTCAAGTATCCTTTTATGTTATCCAGAAATTCTATATCATTTCCAATCAACAATATGTTGTCCACATATAATATTAGAAATGCTCTGAGCTCCCACTCACTTTCTTGTAAATACAAGCTTCTCCAAAAGTCTCAGATAAAACCATATGCTTTGATCACACTATCAAAGCGTTTATTCCAACTCCGAGAGGCTTGCACCAGACCATAGATTGATCGCTGGAGCTTGCACACTTTGTTAGCACCTTTTGGATCAACAAAACCTTCTGGTTGCATCATATACAACTCTTCTTCCAGAAATCCATTCAAGAATGCAGTTTTGACATCCATTTGCCAAATTTCATAATCATAAAATGCGGCAATTGCTAACATGATTCGGGCAGACTTAAGCATCGCTATGGGTGAGAAAATCTCATCGTAGTCAACCCCTTGAACTTGTCGAAAACCTTTTGCAACAAGTCGAGCTTTATAGACAGTTACATTACCATCAGCGTCAGTCTTCTTCTTAAAGATCCATTTATTCTCAATGGCTTGCCGATCATCGGGCAAGTCAACCAAAGTACATACTTTGTTTTCGTACATGGATCCTATCTCAGATTTCATGGCCTCTAGCCATTTTGCGGAATCTGGGCTCATCATCGCTTCATCCTAGTTCGTAGGTTCATCATGGTCAAGTAACATGACTTCCAGAATAGGATTACCGTACCACTCTGGTGCGGATCTTACTCTGGTAGACCTACGAGGTTCAGTAGAAACTTGATCTGAAGTTTCATGATCAATATCATTAGCTTCCTCACTAATTTGTGTAGGTGTCACAGAAACCGATTTCTGTGATGAACTACTTTCCAATAAGGGAGCAGGTACAGTTACCTCATCAAGTTCTACTTTCCTCCCACTCACTTCTTTCGAGAGAAATTCTTTCTCTTGAAAGGATCCATTCTTAGCAACGAATATCTTGCCCTCGGATCTGTGATAGAAGGTGTACCCAACTGTCTCCTTTCGGTATCCTATGAAGACACATTTCTCCGATTTAGGTTCAAGCTTATCTGGTTGAAGTTTCTTCACATAAGCATCGCAGCCCCAAACTTTAAGAAACAACAACTTTGGTTTCTTGCCAAACCACAGTTCATAAGGAGTCGTCTCAACAGATTTTGATGGTGCCCTATTCAACGTGAATGTGGCCGTCTCTAAAGCATAACCCCAGAACGATAGCGGTAAATCAGTAAGAGACATCATAGATCGCACCATATCTAGTAAAGTATGATTACAACGTTCGGACACACCATTTCTTTGTGGTGTTCCAGGTAGCGTGAGTTGCGAAACTATTCCGCATTGTTTCAAATGTAAACCAAACTCGTAACTCAAATATTCTCCTCCACGATCAGATCGTAGAAACTTTATTTTCTTGTTACGATGATTTTCTACTTCACTCTGAAATTCTTTGAACTTTTCAAATGTTTCAGACTTGTGTTTCATTAAGTAGATATACCCATATCTTCTTAAATCATCTGTGAAGGTGAGAAAATAACGATATCCGCCACGAGCTTCAACATTCATCGGACCACATACATCTGTATGTATGATTTCCAACAGATCTGTTGCTCTCTCCATAGTACCGGAGAACGGTGTTTTAGTCATCTTGCCCATGAGGCACGGTTCACAAGTACCAAGTGATTCATAATCAAGTGATTCCAAAAGTCCATCAGTATGGAGTTTCTTCATGCGCTTTATACCGATATGACCTAAACGGCAGTGCCACAAATAAGTTGCACTATCATTATCAAATCTGCATCTTTTGGCTTCGACATTATGAATATGTGTATCACTACTATCGAGATTCAATAAAAATAGACCACTCTTCAAGGGTGCATCACCATAAAAGATATTACTCATATAAATAGAACAACCATTAATCTCTGATTTAAATGAATAACCGTCTCGCATCAAACAAGATCCAGATATAATGTTCATGCTCAACGCTGGCACCAAATAACAATTATTCAGGTCTAAAACTAATCCCGAAGGTAGATGTAGAGGTAGCGTGCCGACCGCGATCACATCGACTTTAGAACCGTTTCCCACGCGCATCGTCACCTCGTCCTTGGCCAGTGCTCGCTTATTTCGTAGTCCCTGTTTCAAGTTGCAACTATTAGCAATAGAACCAGTATCAAATACCCAGGTGCTACTGCGAGCTCTAGTAAGGTACATGTCGGTGTCAAAACCGGCGGATCTCGGGTAGGGGGTCCCGAACTGTGCGTCTAGGCGGATGGTAACAGGAGACAAGGGACACGATGTTTTACCCAGGTTCGGGCCCTCTTGATGGAGGTAAAACCCTACGTCCTGCTTGATTGATATTGATGATGTGGGTATTACAAGAGTAAATCTACCACGAGATCAAAGAGGCTAAACCCTAGAAGCTAGCCTATGGTATGATTGTTGTAATTGTTGTCGTCCTACGGACTAAAGCCATCCGGTTTATATAGACACCGGAGAGGGCTAGGGTTACATAGAGTCGGTTACAATGGTAGGAGATCTACATATCCGTACCGCCAAGTTGCCTTCCACGCCAAGGAAAGTCCCATCCGGACACGGGACGAAGTCTTCAATCTTGTATCTTCATAGTCTTGGAGTCCGGCCGATGATGATAGTTCGGCTATCCGGACACCCCCTAGTCCAGGACTCCCTCAGTAGCCCCCGAACCAGGCTTCAATGACGACGAGTCCGCCGCGTATATTGTCCTTGGTCGTTGCAAGGCGGGTTCTCCTTCAAACTTCATGTACCTGCCAAATAGTGTCCGACTTCCTTTTAAATGTTGCGCTCCTTGGCTTCTACGTCCAATAATGGCCCTCTTCCACGTGTCGTATGAATGCGAAAAGCTAGGGTATTTTTACGTTTTACCCCCTAGCTGCGCGAACGAGCCGCCTATAAGAGAGGCGAGGATCTAGATCCAACTCACATCATCCTCCTTCCGCAAGTACTCATCGAAGCGCCTCTGACAAAAAATCCATTCCATCATGGATAGTCGACGCGGCTCCTCCTCTCGCGCTCCCAGCCCTCAGCCAGGAGATTCGGGGGAGATGCTCAGTTCCACACCGCGAGCTAGTGACGCTCCAAACCGAGGGATATCTTCCCCCAGCCTTCATGGTTCGGGTTCGAGCCGGACTGGCCACCTTCAGGGGTGGAAAGCAGGCGGAGAGCGTCGCCAACCCTTCCAAAGGAGAGCGGGTATGCTTCGTCCCTTATCTAATAAGGGGACTCGGATTTCCCATACATCCGTTTCTCCGGGGGCTCCTGGAGTTCTACGGACTCTAGCTTCACCACCTTACACCTACCTCCATTCTGCACATCACGGGCTTTGTCGCTCTTTGCGAGCTGTTCTTGGGCATCGAGCCCCATTTTGCGCTGTGGAAGAGATTGTTTTGCCTCGTACCCCGTTCTCACGAGGGGTCGATATATCAAGTGGGCGGAGCCAAAATATGGCGCATCGCCGGGACCGGATATCTATCCGGTACCCTGAAGAAGGCGTCCGAAGACTGGCCTTCGGAATGGTTCTATATGGAAGACGCCCCTCTGCCGGATCCAGTTCGGATCGGCCTCCCGGAGTTCAGCAACGCTCCCTTGAAGAAACGCCTGAGTTGGCGCCCGCGGAGCCCTCAACGGGAAGATGATGGGAGCGTCCATTATCTGATGGGACGGATAAAGTTACTAGCCCACTCCGGATTGACCATGATTGGAGTTATGGTCACGTGCATCATGCGAGGGGTGCAGCCGCTTCAATATAGGGGCCACCCCATGTGGGATTTCAACGGGGAAGATGACGCCACCCGTCATGGCCGCAAAGGGCCGGGATCAGCCACTGATCTGGTAAAGATCCTGTCCGGCTTGTACAAGGGGGAGAAGGAGGACTTTCTCCGCACGAGTCCATTGAATGGATTCTCCATGAATAACCCTCGGAGCTGGGTAAGCGGACGTTTATCTATCCGATCCATATTCCCAAAGTCAAGTGTCTTACTTTGTGATTTTGACGCAGGAGCTGCTTCGGGACGTGGAGGGCATACAAAGCCTGACTCCACAGCCCGAGGATCAGGGACGATCCCTTGATCCGGCCTCCGAAGAGGATCCGGACATAAAGGTGGAACTGATTGACGGGGTGTTCCACCAACTTAGCATGGACAATGCTCCAGTCGCCATTACGGCTGACTACCCCGTTTTGTTTTCGGCTTCCCAGGTGACTACGACCGGAGTCCTGACACCATCATTCGATCCATGCTCATTTCTGACCATCATATACCGATGGTGCCTCGCAGGAGGCGCCTTTAAGGCGGGAAGCCGAACCCGCGGCGGCTGACCAGCAAGGGTCAGTTCGGCCCGGCAGGCGGAAGAGGAGTGCGACGCAAATCGAAACGTCACCGCAATGGTACGGCGCACCGCCGTTTTTAAGGGAAAGATCCCTAGGGGGTATATTAACGCTCATGACTTTTCCAGGAGAAAGAGTGCTCGTCGGACAGTGTCCGGAGAGGTTGCCAATCAAGCCTCCGCCAGCCATGCTCCAACGCGTGGTCCGGAAGGGGAGGCGAACACAAGGCATGAGCCGGATGCTCCTCCAACGGAGGATGCCGACAGGCTGTCCGCCACCAGGTCTGAGGTGGAGAGCGCCATGAATCACAGGCGTCGCCGGACAGTTCTTCGTGGCGCGTGTTTCTCCCCGGAGGCGTTGAATGCCTTTAATGCGGGAGACGCGCACCTCCGTGCCGCTCAAGATGGTTTAACCAGAGCCACGGAGCAGTATGTGAAAGACATACGGGTAAGGAATTTTAATGGTTATATATGCCAGTAGCCCCCGAGACTTAAAATAGTTAAAATAACTAATTTAAGGATCATTTGTTATGCAGGATCTTACGGAGAAGAATACCCACCTGTCCCAGGAGCTTCAAGAGTGCAAGGCCCAACTTGAGGCCGCACTGGCTGCCACAGGGGGAGTTGCAGAGACCCCCGCTGGTAATACATACTTCAAAAAGATAAGTAGTTAATAAGGTGCAGCGTGTGCGTAAATCTGATAATAATATTGCAGAGGGTGCCGGACTAGATCCGGACAAGCAACAGCTACTGCGCCAGCTGAAGGCCGGCGAGAGGGTGCTGATGAAGGTGCAGAAGGAGAGGAACAAGCTCCAAGATGCGCACACCCAGCTGGGAGAAGAGCTGAAAGGTGTTCGGGCCCAGCTGTCTGGCTCCGTGAAGGAGAATCAGCGGCTTCGTAGCGGCATTTATAGTAAGTGCTTGAGCAAACTACTTTGAAAAGAAGATTTCGGCGAGGAAGTAAATTGACAGAAATGTGTCTTTAGGTGTGCTCATAGGTCGCCCTGCGGAGGAAATGCCCGGTTCAACGGGTGACCAACTCCCCGAGCTGATGCAACTGTACGAACGTGTTCGGCAAGCGATGAGTGGCGTCGTCCAGGCCTTATGGCCGTCTGTCTCCCTACCCGAAAGCCTTGAAGGGCTTGCCGAGAAGCTTCAGGGAGCACGGCAGCGCTTCCGTCTGTGGAAGATATCGGCCTGTCGTCAAGGCGCCAGGGAGGCCTGAGCCATGGTGAAGACGTGGTACCAGAAGGCGGATCCGAACCACATGGCCTAGATCGGACCTGTGGGGCCCGATGGGAAGGAGATCCCTGTGAGCTTAATGTACGGCCAAGTAGAGTTGGCCGCTAAGTATTCCCAACAGGACTGTAAATTAAACAGCCTGTTAGACGGGATTGAAGAGGAGTACAACCAGTCAATTTGACGATGTATTTTTAAAATGACATGTAAAATGCCTTCTAGACGGATTGTAGATCGTTTGTCTTTGCCAACCTTTTCGCTTCAACCTCGGGACCCTAGAGTCCGGAGTGTGTCCGAATACCTTCTCAGTTATGAAAAAACCGGGGCATGCATGGAGACCAGGCGTAGGGGTCATAAGTGCTTTATCAGACAAGTGCCCAACTAGCTATGTTATATTACATGGTTAGTAAGAAACATCTTCCAGGGAGAATAGTTCCGTTAGGGGTTCCTTTCCCTGGGAGGCATGCCCTAAGGTGCATGCCTGTACTGTGAAGAAAGCAGAAAAAGCATCTGGGGGCACATAAGTTAAATAAGTAATAAATCATCTTTCAAGTCACCGACCGAATATTCCCTTAAGAACGCTAGCTTTCAGCTTCACCCAGTCTGAGGTACACATCCGGCTGACCCGACAGTAACAATCGCAGAGGTGCTCCCTTTACCTCCTAGCCGAACAATAGGGAACGTGGGGTAAGCACAGAGCCAGCAACCCAGCTTGGCCAAAACTTAAGTCATATCGATGCATATAATGGTGAATAAAAGGTACATGCGGAAGTATGACACATGTGTTGGGCATGAAGCCCGTATGAATAAGCTTCTGTTAAAGAAGCACCCAGGTATAATGAGTGCTAGGAGCACATCAAGTGTGCGAACAATGCGCAAATCAGCTTATCAAAGGCTTTTTTTTAAGAGTGGGAAGAAGGAGGGGGACAAGAGATAGTGAAAATGTAAAAGGTGGACGGAGGAGGAAGACGAACTCCGAGTCCGGCGCTAGGCGTAGAATCTTCGGAGACGGGCTGCGTTCCATGGGTTCGGCTCGAGTCGGTTGTCAGATGCGTTACATAGACAGTATGCTCCGCCGGTCAGGACTTGGTCGATGATGAAGGGACCTTACCATTTGGGCTTAAGTTTGTCCTTTTTCTTGTCCGGCAGGTGTAGAACAAGTTCGCCAACATTGTAAGTTTTGGCCCGTACTTCTCTGCTTTGATATCTTCGAGCCTGGTGCTGATAAAATGCGGAACGAGCTTTTGCCACGTCCCGCTCCTCCTCTAAGGCGTCCAAACTGTCCTGCTGATCCAACTCGGTTTCTCTTTCTTCGTACATGCGCACGTGAGGTGAGTCATGAATTATATCACAGGGCAGAACTGCCTCTGCGCCGTACACCATAAAAAATGGTGTGAATCCGGTAGTGCGGTTTGGCGTGGTCCGCAACCCCCAGAGTACGGAGTTGAGATCCTCTACCCAGTGCGTGTTAGATTCCGTGAGGGACTGCACTAGTCTGGGTTTGATACCGCTCATGATTAGACCGTTTGCTCGTTCGACTTGACCGTTAGTTTGGGGGTGATAGACTGAAGCGTAGTCAAGCTTGATGCCCATGTTTTTGCACCAGAGTTTAACCTCGTCGGCCGTGAAATTCGTGCCGTTATCAGTGATGATGCTGTGGGGGACACCATAACGGTGTACTACCCCGGATATGAAGTCTATCACGGGTCCGGATTCGACCGTTTTAACTGGCTTGGCCTCTATCCATTTGGTGAATTTGTCCACCATGACCAATAGGTATTTTTGCTTGTGGGTTCCCCCTTTAAGGGGTCCAACCATATCAAGCCCCCAGACCGCGAACGGCCAGGTGATGGGTATAGTTTTGAGGGCGGTGGGTGGCATGTGGCTTTGATTAGCAAAGAGCTGGCAACCCACGCATCGTTGGACTAAGTCCTGAGCGTCTGCCCGGGCGGTCGGCCAATAAAATCCAGTACGGAAGGCCTTGCCTACAAGGGCCCGGGCTGTGGCGTGGTGCCCACCGAGTCCGGCGTGAATTTCAGCCAGGAGATATCGCCCTTCCTCTTCGGAGATACACCTTTGAAGGACTCCGGTTGTGCTTTTCTTATAAAGTTCTCCCTCATGCACCCTGTAGGCTTTAGATCGCCGAACTATGCAGCGGGCCTCATTTTGGTCTTCGGGGATTTCCTGCCTAGTTAGGTAGGCTAGGAATGGTTCCGTCCACGGGGCGATTACTGCTATTATTTCGTGGGCTGAGGGTGTTATTTCATTGGCTGAGCCACCGACTGTGTCAGAATGTTCCGTGTTGGGTGGCGCGGTTGGTTCCGGGTTGCTATTTCCGGACTCCTCTTCCCATAGTACGGATGGCTTAAAGAGCCGCTCCAGGAAGATGTTTGGAGGGATGGTGTCGCGTTTTGCGCCGATGCGTGCCAACACGTCGGCTGCCTGGTTGTTGTCCCGGGCTACATGGTGGAATTCTAGTCCTTCGAACCGAGCTGACATTTTTAAGACGGCGTTACGGTAGGCTGCCATTTTCGGATCCTTGGCGTCAAAGTCTCCATTTACTTGAGATATTGCGAGGTTTGAATCCCCGCGGACCTCGAGGCGTTGAATGCCCATGGAGATGGCCATCCGGAGACCATGTAGAAGGGCCTCGTATTCGGCTGCGTTGTTGGAGTCCGTGTACATTATTTGAAGTACGTATTGGACTGTATCTCCGGTTGGGGACGTCAATACGATGCCAGCCCCCAAGCCGGCCAACATTTTAGAGCCGTCGAAGTGCATAATCCAATTGGAGTATGCGCCGTACTCTTTAGGGAGTTCGGCTTCAGTCCATTCAGCGACGAAGTCAGCCAAAACTTGCGACTTTATAGCTCGCCGCGGTTTGTAGGTTATATCGAATGGTAAAAGCTCAATGGCCCATTTATGCAATCATGCCCGTCGCGTCGCGATTGTTTATGATGTCGTTGAGAGGTACTTCGGAGGCCACTGTTATCGAACACTCTTGAAAGTAGTGTCGCAGCTTCCGGGATGCCATGAACACCGCGTATGCTATCTTTTGATAATGCGGGTACCGGGACTTGCATGGAGTTAGGACAGTGGATACGTAGTACACTGGTTTTTGAAGAGGGAATTTGTGCCCTTCTGCTTTTCGTTCGAAGACGAGCACCGCGCTTACAACTTGACGTGTTGCCGCGATATATAACAACATTGGTTCGCCCAAGTTGGGCGCGGCCAGGACCGGATTTGTTGCCAGTATGGCTTTTATTTCTTTGAGTCCGGTTGTGGCGGCATCCGTCCATTCGAAGTGTTCGGTGCGCCTGAGGAGGCGATAGAGGGGCAATGCTTTTTCTCCCAAACGGGAGATGAAGCGGCTTAGGGCCGCCACGCATCCAGTCAATTTTTGTATTTGTTTGAGGTCTTTTGGGATGTCCAATTGTGACAGAGCTCGGATCTTGGCTGGGTTTGCTTCAATTCCTCTACCGGATACAATGAAGCCCAAGAGCTTTCCGGCTGGTACGCCGAAGACGCATTTTTCCGGGTTAAGCTTAATGTCATATGCTCGGAGGTTGTCGAATGTGAGCCTCAAATCATCTATTAGAGTTTCGACGTGTTTGGTCTTGACGACCACATCGTCTACGTATGCCTCCACTGTTTTGCCGATCTGGGTAGCCAGACATGTCTGAATCATGCGCTGATATGTTGCGCTGGCGTTTTTAAGTCCGAAGGGCATTGTGTTGAAGCAGAATGGTCCGTATGGAGTAATGAATGCCGTTGCGGCCTGGTCTGTTTCCGCCATGTTGATTTGATGGTATCCGGAGTATGCGTCAAGGAAACACAATGAGTCGTGCCCTGCGGTAGCATCGATAATTTGGTTGATGCGGGGGAGGGGGAAAGGATCCTTTGGACAGGCCTTATTAAGGTCTTTAAAATCCACACAAAGGCGCCAGGATTTGTCCTTTTTTGGTACCATTACTAGGTTTGCTAGCCAGTCCGGATGTTTTATATCTCTGATGAATCCGGCTTCCAATAGTTTGGCTAGCTCCTCTCCCATTGCCTGTCTTTTGGGTTCGGAAAATTGTCGAAGAGCCTGTTTGACTGGCTTGAATCCTTTTAGGATATTTAGGCTGTGCTCTGCCAGCCTGCGTGGGATTCCTGGCATATCTGAAGGGTGCCAGGCAAAAATGTCCCAATTTTCTCGAAGGAATTCTCGTAGTGCGGCTTCTACATCAGGGTTTAATTGTGACCCAATGGAGGCCGTCTTTGTGGGGTCCGTAGGATGGACCTGGAATTTGACTATTTCGTCTGCTGGTTTCAAAGATGTGGACTTAGATCTCTTGTCGAGTATCATACCATCCCTATTCACCATGGAGCGTAGTGCCGTGAGTTCTTCTGCCGCTAGTGCTTCGGATAGTGCTTCTAGGGCTAGTGCGGCTGTCTTGTTTTCGGCGCGTAGTGCTATGTCCGGATCACTGATCAGAGTGATGATTCCATTGGGCCCGGGCATTTTGAGCTTCAGGTACCCGTAATGGGGTACGGCTTGGAAAATTGTGAAGGCCTCTCGCCCTAATAGAGCGTGATATCCGCTGCTGAACGGGGCCACTTGGAACGTGACTTCCTCGGACCTGTAGTTGTCCGGCGAGCCGAACACCACATCTAGTGTGATTTTTCCTGTGCAGCGTACTTCCCGACTAGGGATTATTCCTCTAAAGGTTGTGCTGCTTCGCTCAATGCGGCTCCAGTCTATTTCCATTTTTTGGAGAGTTTCCTCGTAGATGAGGTTTAATCCGTTGCCGCCATCTATGAGTACCTTGGTAAGACGAAAGTCGTCCACTATGGGACTGAGGACCAATGCGGCTGGTGCTCGGGCTGTTCGGCATTTAGGTTCGTCGCTGGCCTTGAAGGTGATAGCCGTGTCGCTCCATGGATTTGCTGTTGCTACTTGGTAGACTTCGGCGAGGCTGCGGATTGTTTGTTTCCGCATATTATTTGATGCGAAAGTCTCGAAGATTGTTGATACCGTACTAGTACTGTTGGGCTGGTTTTCAGGGGCTAGAAGCCCTTCGCCACTTTTGGCCACCTGCCGTAGTATCCAACATGCCCGGAGGCTATGTGTTGGAGTGGCGCCTTCTGCATTATGGATTTTGCAGGGTCGCTGAGCCATCCCTCCAGTACGGTTCCGTACCCTTTGGAGGGTTTTTGCTTTTTGATTTTTGACCCAGGTGCTTGAGCATGGTGCACCTTTTTATTCCGGACTAAGGTTGTGCTTAGGGCCGGATTATCCCAAAATCTAGTTTCGGTTTTCCAGGCACACTCCATCGCGCAGTATTTTCGTACTATGGTCGCCAGGTCTACGAAGCGCGTGACCTTGCGACGACTTATGGCATTCATAATTCCCTTGTCCGTGCAATTATTGCAGAAAATAGAGATTGCGCTTTCCTCATGGCAGTCCTTTATCCTGTCCATAACCAGGAGGAATCTGGCCAAGTAATGATGTACTGTTTCATCAGGCTCTTGCCGTATTTGGGATAGATCGCTTGTGTTTGGGTGGGCGGGTGGAACTAAATTCGGAACCCCACCCCATCTGAGGCTCAAAGGCCGAGGAATTTCCAGATTTGGAAGCTTGGATTACTGGAGCTCGTCCAACGAATCTAGTCCGCTGCCTGACTTTAGGTTCAGTACTCGACTAACGTCCGTCCCTCCGCGGGAATCCGGCATGGAGGGATCGGGAATCCGGACATAACTGGTTCTTAACGTAGGGGAAGAGTCGCCACGTTGTTCCTCGACCACAGCAACATGGTGGGTAGCTTGGGGAGAGTTAATTTCTCTCAGATCGGTTTTAAGCCCAATCTGATCGTAGTCTGTAGTGACTCCCAGGGCGGCGATGCGATCCAAGAGCTCGTTTACGGAAGCGAGCTCCATCGGATTCAGCTGCTCGGCGAATTCCGAGTTGATGCGAAGATCGCTTTTGATGACCCGAGAGGTCATCGTCGAAGCGGTGGCCGAACAGGCGGTCATAAGTAAACCACCTAGCCGGATACCTTGACCGGCGGCCAAAGCTCCTTTGGCAACGGTACCGTCTTTAAAGACGGGAGGAGGCATCCTTCCTGATTGCGACGGCACAGAGGAACTCTCAATGAAAGCACCAATGTCGGTGTCAAAACTGACGTATCTCGGGTAGGGGGTCCCGAACTGTGCGTCTAGGCGGATGGTAACAGGAGACAAGGGACACGATGTTTTACCCAGGTTCGGGCCCTCTTGATGGAGGTAAAACCCTACGTCCTGCTTGATTGATATTGATGATGTGGGTATTACAAGAGTAGATCTACCACGAGATCAAAGAGGCTAAACCCTAGAAGCTAGCCTATGGTATGATTGTTGTAATTGTTGTCGTCCTACGGACTAAAGCCATCCGGTTTATATAGACACCGGAGTGGGCTAGGGTTACATAGATTCGGTTACAATGGTAGGAGATCTACATATCCGTATCGCCAAGCTTGCCTTCCACGCCAAGGAAAGTCCCATCCGGACTCGGGACGAAGTCTTCAATCTTGTATCTTCATAGTCTTGGAGTCCGGCCGATGATGATAGTTCGGCTATCCGGACACCCCCTAGTCCAGGACTCCCTCAGTACACATCAATAACATGTATATCACATATACCTTTGTTCACCTTGCCATCCTTCTTATCCGCCAAATACTTGGGGCAGTTTCGCTTCCAGTGTCCAGTCTGCTTGCAGTAGAAGCACTCAGTTTCAGGCTTAGGTCCAGACTTGGGTTTCTTCTCTTGAGCAGCAACTTGCTTGCTGTTCTTCTTGAAGTTCCCCTTCTTCTTCCCTTTGCCCTTTTTCTTGAAACTAGTGGTCTTGTTGACCATCAACACTTGATGCTCCTTCTTGATTTCTACCTCCGCAGCTTTTAGCATTGCGAAGAGCTCGGGAATTGTCTTGTTCATCCCTTGCATATTATAGTTCATCACGAAGCTCTTGTAGCTTGGTGGTAGTGATTGGAGAATTCTGTCAATGACGCTATCATCCGGAAGATTAACTCCCAGTTGAATTAAGTGATTATTATACCCAGACATTTTGAGTATATGCTCACTGACAGAACTATTCTCTTCCATCTTGCAGCTGTAGAACTTATTGGAGACTTCATATCTCTCAATCCGGGCATTTGCTTGAAATATTAACTTCAACTCCTGGAACATCTCATATGCTCCATGACGTTCAAAACGTCGTTGAAGACCCGGTTCTAAGCCGTAAAGCATGGCACATGGAACTATCGAGTAGTCATCAGCTTTGCTCTGCCAGACGTTCTTAACGTCATCAGTTGCATCAGCAGCAGGCTTGGCACCTAGCGGTGCTTCCAGGACGTAATTCTTCTGTGCAGCAATGAGGATAATCCTCAGGTTACGGACCCAGTCCGTGTAATTGCTACCATCGTCTTTCAACTTTGCTTTCTCAAGGAACGCATTAAAATTCAACGGAACAACAACACGAGCCATCTATCTACAACAAACATAGACAAGCAAAATACTATCAGGTACTAAGTTCATGATAAATTTAAGTTCAATTAATCATATTACTTTAGAACTCCCACTTAGACAGACATCTCTCGAGTCATCTAAGTGATCACGTGATCCAAATCAACTAAACCATAACCGATCATCACGTGTGACGGAGTAGTTTTCAATGGTGAACATCACTATGTTGATCATATCTACTATATGATTCACACTCGACCTTTCAGTCTCCGTGTTCCGAGGCCATATCTGCATATGCTAGGCTCGTCAAGTTTAACCTGAGTATTCTGCGTGTGCAAAACTGGCTTGCACCCGTTGTAGATGGACGTAGAGCTTATCACACCCGATCATCACGTGGTGTCCGGGCACGATTTAACTTTGGCAACGGTGCATACTCGGGAGAACACTTCTTGATAATTTTTAGTGAGAGATCATCTTAAAATGCTACCGTCAATCAAAGCAAGATAAGATGCATGAAGGATAAACATCACATTGAATCAATATAAGTGATATGATATGGCCATCATCATCTTGTGCTTGTGATCTCCATCTCTGAAGCACCGTCGTGATCACAATCGTCACCGGTGCGACACCTTGATCTCCATCGTAGCATCGTTGTCGTTACGCCATCTATTGCTTCTACGACTATCGCTACCGCTTAGTGATAAAGTAAAGCAATTACAGGGCGTTTGCATTTCATACAATAAAGCGACAACCATATGGCTCCTGCCAGTTGGCGATAACTTCGGTTACAAAACATGATCATCTCGTACAATAAAATATAGCATCACGTCTTGACCATATCACATCACAACATGCCCTGCAAAAACAAGTTAGACGTCCTCTACTTTGTTGTTGCAAGTTTTACGTGGCTGCTACGGGCTGAGCAAGAACCGTTCTTACCTACGCATCAAAACCACAACGATAGTTCGTCAAGTTGGCGCTGTTTTAACCTTCTCAAGGACCGGGCGTAGCCATACTCGGTTAAACTAAAGTTGGAGAAACTGACACCCGCTAGTCACTTGTGTGCAAAGCACGGCGGTAAAACCAGTCTCGCGTAAGTGTACGCGTAATGTCGGTCCGGGCCGCTTCATCCAACAATACCGCCGAACCAAAGTATGACATGCTGGTAAGCAGTATGACTTGTATCGCCCACAACTCACTTGTGTTCTACTCGTGCATATAACATCAACGCATAAAACCTAGGCTCGGATGCCACCGTTGGGGAACGTAGTAATTTCAAAAAAATTCCTACGTACACGCAAGATCATGGTGATGGCATAGCAATGAGAGGGGAGAGTGTTGTCCACATACCCTCGTAGACCGTAAGAGGAAGCATTATGACAACGCGGTTGATGTAGTCGTACGTCTTCACGATCCGACCGATCCAAGTACCGAACGTACGGCACCTCCGTGTTCAGCACACGTTCAGCTCGATGACGTTCCCTGGGCTCCGATCCAGCAAAGCATCGGGGATGAGTTCCGTCAGCACGACGGCGTGGTGACGATGATGACGTTCTATCGGTGCAGGGCTTCACCTAAACTCCGCGACGATATGACCGAGGTGGAATATGGTGAAGGGGGGCACCGCACACGGCTAAGGAACGATCCGTAGATCAACTTGTGTGTCTAGAGGTGCCCCCCTCCTCCATATATAAAGGGGGAGAGGAGGAGGGGGCCGGCCAAGGGGAGAGGCGCGCCCTAGGGGGGGCAATCCTACTCCAAGTAGGTTTGGCCCCTGTCGGTGTCAAAACCGGCGGATCTCGGGTAGGGGGTCCCGAACTATGCGTCTAGGCGGATGGTAACAGGAGACAAGGGACACAATGTTTTACCCAGGTTCGGGCCCTCTTGATGGAGGTAAAACTCTACGTCCTGCTAGATTAATATTGATGATGTGTGTTACAAGAGTGGATCTACCACGAGATCAAAGAGGCTAAACCCTAGAAGCTAGCCTATGGTATGATTGTTGTTCGTCCTATGGACTAAAACCCTCCGGTTTAAATAGACACCGGATAGGGTTAGGGTTACACAGAGTCGGTTCAATGGTAGGAGATCTACATATCCGTATCGCCAAGCTTGCCTTCCACGCCAAGGAAAGTCCCATCCGGACACGGGACGAAGTCTTCAATCTTATATCTTCATAGTCTTGGAGTCCGGCTGATGATGATAGTTCGGCTATCCGGACACCCCCTAGTCCGGAACTCCCTCAGTAGCCCCTGAACCAGGCTTCAATGACGATGAGTCCGGTGCGCATGTTGTCTTCGGCATTGCAAGGCGGGTTCTTCTTCCGAATAATTCATAGAAGATTGTGAACACCAGGATAGTGTCCGGCTCTACAAAAATAAATTCCACATACCACCGTAGAGAGAATAATATTACACAAGATCAATCTGCTGACGTATTTTGTGGCGTGACGTCGCACCACTACCAAGTCTTTATTCAAATTGTTTTTTCTGTTCCACCTCAGCGTGTTTAGCGAAGCGGTTTCCTTGGCACGTCTTGTCGAGGCAGAGATCGTGTTCCCCTTATTCCGGGATTCCCATCAATACGGACGTGGGTAACCCAACCGCGCCATTGATTGTGGAGCTTGGGAGATAAGCGAGTTTTACCAGGCCGGTGGGGGCACATGTTTTTGTCCACCCATATAAGGGGATAAGGATCCAACCCTTTTACCCGCGCCTTCTTCCTCCTTGGCTTATCCATCTCCACGAACTCGAGCTCCAGCGCCCAAGTCCGCACTTCTCACCTCAACCTTCTCCAACTATGTCCGGAGCGGGAGGCAAGTGGATGGCCTCCTCCGTCACGGAGGGGCAGATCCAGAAGCTGCGCGACGCCGGATATCTGTCCAGCAACATCACGCATCGGCTCCCCGACGAGGGAGAGCTCGTCCCCAACCCCAGGCCCCATGAGAGGGTAGTATTTCTTCCCCATTTCCTCCGCGGACTGGGCTTCCCGCTTTATACCTTTGTCCGGGGGCTCATGTTCTACTACGGCCTAGATTTCCATGATCTAGCCCCGAATTTCATCCTCAACATCTCGGCGTTTATCGTCGTGTGCGAGGCATTCCTCTGCATCCAGCCCAACTTCGGCTTGTGGCTCAAGACCTTCAGTGTCAAGCCGAAGGTTGTGAAGGGCAGCCAAGCGGAGTGCGAAGGCGCCATGGTGGGCAGGATGTCCCACGTTACGTGGCTGGAGGGTACTTCCGTGGAAACCATCAAGGGGTGGCAATCGGGGTGGTTCTACATCACCGAGCCGCGTGACCTTGATTGGGCAGCGGCCCCCGAATTCAGATCTGGTATTCCCACACGGCTCTCCTCCTAGAAAGAGAGTGGCCGAATTTGGGGGGATTCGGAGGAGCTGGCCGGACTCCAAGCCTGTATCCAGAAGCTGGTGGACAAGAAGCTCAAGCTTGTCAACGTAGTCCAGGTCATGCTCATCCGCCGGATTCTCCCGTGCCAGCGACGGGGCTTTAATATGTGGGAGTTTGATCCGGCGCAGCACCAGACCCTGAGCGGGCTCTTCGACACTACGTACGAAGATGTCTGGAAGGTGCTGTTTGCAAGCGCGCTCCTCCGCATCCGCCATCAAGATCGCGGATTCTGCTCGCAGATGCCAGTGGACGAGGTAAGTGATTTCACCACTTGTTTTCGATAGTTTGGCTCTATGCGGATCTAAACTCCCTTGCCTTTGACAGAATGGCTGGCGAAGGCGAACGGATTATCTGTCCGCCCCATTGCCGAGGACCCAACGGACGCCCGCCTAACGGGCTGCTGGCTCCGCGCCCCGTGGTGCCGGAGAAGAAGGCCAAGAAGACGGCCACGGGACTCGGAAGAGTTCCTGCCAGGTGCTATCGGATGATGAATCCGAGGCCGACTCCTCCCACCAAGGTGAGGGGGAGAAGAAGAAAGCCTATCCCCCAACGGGGGGAGGAAAGAAAAGGAAGGCCTCCCCAACAAGGGAGGCCGAAGGGTCCAAGAAGGGAAAAACTCTTCCTCCGGACTGCTCCGCCAATGCCAGTGACGACGACGAAGACTGGCATCCAAGGGCCAAGCCCCTAGCGAGATCGTAAGTATCCGGACTCCCGAATAACTTCAAGGTTTTTATTTTCGCCACATAACGTCTTTCTAATGCCGCATACAACCCTGCAGTCCGCCCAAGGATGATCTTCCTGTTTCGTCGAGCGGGTCCTTGGGTGCGTCGGATATGGATTCCCTTCCGACTGCCTCCACCCCCCGTGTCGTGGACGACGCCGAGGTGGGATCCCAGAAAAGGACCCACCAGGAGGAGGAGGCCCCGGAGGTGTCGCAGGACACCCTCCCGGACTGTGCACCGGACTCAGCCCCGGAGGCCGCAGTGGCTCCGGAGTCCGGCGGGCGACCCCTTCGTAAGAAGGGCAAGACCGAGACGCCGGCTGCCTCCGTCCAACCGGAGGTGCCGGATAATTTGCTGGAGGCGCTCAATGGCGCCTCCATCGAAGAGGAACACCGCACTGTTATGAGTGCGGTGATTCAGAAGGTTCAGCTCGCCAAGAGCGGGCTGACCGAAGCCTGCAGTAGCCTTCTAACAGGCTTTGAGGTAAGAATTTCAATATATGTAAAATGGTACCGCATAGACAGTAGCCCCTGATGCTCGGTTCGGTGTTCGGAAAGAAAAGCCGGACTGAGGATCTTTAGAAAGATAAACGCAGGAGTCATAAAAATATGTCAATATGGGATTGCAGGTTGTGCTGCTGACCTCCGCCGTACTGACTGCGGAGGTCAATACTTCGAAGGAAAGCCTCGAGCGGTCCGAGAACAAGCTCGGCCGTGCCAAGAAGCAGCTCGAGGAAAAAGAAGGTGAGTAATACGTTATGAAAATTGTACCTTACAGAAAAGGATTTGGTTGCAAGAAAAATGACAAGGATAACGTGGGTATTGTAGGGGCCGCTAATGAGGTGGCGACCCTGAAGGAGGCGGTGGCCGCGGCCGAACGTAATGCGGCCGCGGAACGCACCGAGCGAGAGAAGCAGGAGGCGCGGGTGGCGGAGGTACAGCAAGAGCTCCAGGATCTCGTGAAAAAACATGAGAACTTGGAGCGTGACTCGAAGACTTGAGAGTCTGAGCTTGCAACGGCTCTTGAGAGTGCCAAAACCGCTAAGGCCGAAGCCTATAAGGCCCTTCAGGAGATTGAGGCGGTGAAGCAAATAGCAGCAGGTAAGGCATTTTTCATGCAGAGTAAGCATGTGAGTGTTAATTACCTGTTGCTTACCCGAATTCGGAGCTCTCCAGGGGCGTTCGCAGATCTTCCTCGCAGCGTGTCCGATGCTGCCGCATTCTACCGGGCTGAGGAGGGGAGCTCAACGGAGAAGGTCTTCTGGTCTCAGTATGCTGAGGCCGGACATCCGGTGCCCCTTAGCGACCAGCTGAAGCAGCTGGTCGAGCTCCACAAGGCGGCCGAACAGGCCATGAAGGGCCTCATAGTTCGGCTGTGGCCTAAGGAGGCCATGCCTGGGAGCTACTTCGGCCTGGTGCGGCGGCTGGTGGATGCGTGCCCGTGGGTTGAAGTTATCAAGCATTCCGCTTGTATTGAGGGTGCCCGTCGGGCCCTTGCCCGCACAAAGGTGCACTGGGGCAAGATGGATGCCTGAAGCTCGTGGACGGACCCGCCACCGGAGGGCAAGGAGCATCGCACGCCCGAGATGTATTATAAGGGTGTTCAAGGGCGCCCGACTATTATGGTGAGTGCTCCAAAGATGTAATATTTGAGTAGACTCGCATTTTGTTATCCCGTGCGCTGAAAACTTAGTTCATATGCGCTAAGCAACGCTTGTTAATTTAAAATATTACCTTCTGTGCGGCTGTTTATCAAATCTGAGAGATGGCAAGTCGTCGGCTTCAGCCCCCATGCCACGAGTGCTGGGGTGTTCGGGATAAACTTGAGTGCTCTTGTTCCCATTTTTGGGTCCATCTAGGGAGGCGCTCAACACAGCGAACAAGGCAACCGGACTTATAATGCTTGAACACTCTCACTTAGCCATAGAATTCTATAATTTTAAATTTCGGCGAAGCCCCTAGTCTTCGGAAGGCCGAATTTGGGGCGCTATCCACGCCTTGGTCGGACAGTATCCGGCTCCTCGCTCTAAGCGGCATAAGTCTTTAAGGTCTCGCAGAAAACCTCTCGAACAGCGACCGGTCTCTCGCCTCATCATGACGGTCAGTTTTAGCTTTCTCCACTGAGGCGTTAACCCAGCCGAACTGGGCGGAATCGCAGTGGTTCTCCCGGTGCTACCTTAGCCGATATAACGGAACGTAAGGTACCAAAACACGGCAGCCGGGCAAACCCAACTATTGACCCAAGATATGATTCGAAGCCGATCCATATAGTGCTATAAGTTCGGGGTGCCGCACTTGTGAAAGTATTCGGACTCATCACACCATAATGCGGGAAACATAAGCCCCTGGTGTATATTAGCCGTACCAAAGTGTACGGATGCAACATGTCGTGAATGAACATATGTATGAAAAAGAAATGCAATTATAAGCAAAAAGGTGCTGCATTGTTTTATTCAATAAGTGCTGCTACGAATGCAGAACGATACAAATAGTGCGATAAGCAAGGTAGGAGACTGTTAAGCATGTCCCCCTCCAGGGGTAGGCTGCAGATTGGTGTATGAAAATGCTCGTAATGGAGACCACCTGTATATTCGTTGTAGCCTTTATCCTTCCCTGGCTGTTGCATCGTGAGTTCGGCAGGTCTGCTGCCGGACAGGGCTTCTGACAAACGGTGTCCTGTGGTTAAAAAGTAAAAGGTAAAAAGAAAAGAAAAAGGAATGACACACTTGAGAGCCCCTTGTGTGGTTGAGCCGTAGTCTGGGTGTATTGTGGTCGTGCCCCCCTCCCCATGCCCATGGCATCTTCAGAGCGTAATGGTGTACGCGAAGGACCTGCGTTGACGTTTCGCAGGAGCTGGGGTTGGGGCCGCACTGCTGCACGTGCTCGGAACGTGCCGGGTGGTCTTGTTGTAAGTTACTCCGGGCGCGCTTGGCTGTGTCCGGCCGCTTAACGGCCGGACTCGATAATTGCCTTAAGAGGCTGCATTGCACTTCTGCCGCGAGAGCCGCTGTATGTTCCTCCGTGCGGAGAGAACGTTCAGTGTTTCCGTTGACCGTAATGACTCCTCGAGGGCCTGGCATCTTGAGCTTGAGGTATGCGTAGTGCGGCACCGCGTTGAACTTTGCAAACGCGGTACGTCCGAGCAAGGCATGATAGCCGCTGCGGAACGGGACTATGTCAAAGATTAACTCCTCGCTTCGGAAGTAATCCGGGGATCCGAAGACCACTTCCAGTGTAATTGAGCCTGTACAATTGGCTTCTATACCTGGTATGACGCCTTTAAAGGTCGTTTTGGTAGGTTTAAGCCTTGAGGGGTTTATGCCCATTTTGCGCACTGTATCCTGGTAAAGCAGGTTCAAGCTGCTGCCGCCGTCCATCACGACTCTGGTTAGGTGAAATCCATCGACGATTGAGTGTAAGACCAGTGCGGCGAATCCGCCGTGGCGGATGCTGGTGGGGTGGTCCCTTCGGTCAAAAGTGATCGGGCAGGAGGACCATGGATTGAACTTCGGGGCAACTGGCTCCATCGCATAGACATCCCTGAGTGCACGCTTCCGCTCCCTTTTGGATATGTGCGTTGCGTATATCATGTTCACCGTCCACACCTGTGGGGGGAAACCCTTCTGTCCTCTGTTGTTCGGCGGTTGGGTCAAGTCCTCGTCATCGCTATGCAGCCCCTTGTCATTGTTTTCGGCAATTAACTTGCCTGCCTGCTTGAATACCCAACAGTCCCTGTTGGTGTGGTTAGCTGGCTTTTCGGGGGTGCCGTGTATCTGGCACAAGCGGTCGAGTATTCGGTCCAAATTTGACGGACCCGGAGTAGTTCGTTTGAATGGCTTTTTCCGCTGACCGGGTTTAGAGCCTTTGAATCCGGCATTGACTGCCGTATCCTCAATATTGTCGCCGTTAGTGTGGCGTTTGTTTTTGTTACGACGCGGCCTGCCGTTTTGGTCCTTGAAGTCCGGACTGCCAGAATTTTTGCTGAGGTTGTTGCTGTGTGCTAGCCAGCTATCCTCACATGCGCAGAAGCAGGTCATGAGTGATGTGAGGGCTGCCATGGATTTCGGCTTTTCCTGTCCTAGGTGCCGGGCAAGCCACTCGTCGCGGATGTTATGCTTGAAGGCCGCAAGGGCCTCCGCATCCGGGCAGTCGACGATTTGGTTTTTCTTGGTTAAGAACCGTGTCCAAAATTGTCTGGCCGATTCGTCTGGCTGCTAAATTATATGGCTTAGGTCATCAGCGTCTGGTGGTCGCACATAAGTGCCCTGGAAGTTATCGAGGAATGCGGCTTCCAGGTCCTCCCAGCTCCCAATTGACTCTGCTGGCAAGCTGTTGAGCCAATGCCGGGCTGGTCCTTTAAGCTTGAGGGGGAGGTATTTGATGGCATGAAGATCGTCACCGCGGGCCATGTGGATGTGAAGGAGATAGTCTTCGATCCAAACCACGGGTTCTGTTGTGCCATCATAGGATTCAATATTGACGGGTTTAAACCCTTCGGGGATTTGATGATCCATTACTTCGTCTGTGAAGCATAGTGGGTGTGCGGCGCCTCTGTACTGGGCGATATCACGACGGAGCTCAAAAGAGCTTGGTATGTTTTGTTCGGCCCGACCGGACTTACTGTGTCCGGCGCGACTGTTGTCGTCACGTACCGTGGGGCGCCCACGCGATCCATAGATCGATCTTGATTGTCTTGCCTTGTCCTCCAATATATCTCGCAGGTCCGGAGCGTTCCCCTTTGGCCGTGTGTTTTTTGAGCGATGCCGGGGTACGGTTCTAGTGAAGGGCCTAGAGGCCTCTTTGTCGCGGCCACGGGGTGGTCGGTCAGCCGTATTGTCTGCTGGTGATGCGGGTTCGTAAGCCTCCTCCTCTAATCGGGGGAGCAGCTTGCGTTTAGGGTAGCTTTTGGAGGGGCGTTCGAGCTCATGCTCTTCGGCCGCGAGGACTTCGGTCCATCTGTCGGCTAGCAGATCCTGATCTGCTCTAAGCTGTTGCTGCTTTTTCTTTAGGCTGTTCGCCGTGGCCATAAGCCTGCGTCTAAAACGCTCTTGTTCGACGGGATTCTCAGGCACGACGAATTCATTGTCGTCGAGGCTTGCTTTGTCTTCGGAGGGAGGCATATAATCCTCTACCTCTTCTTCTGCCGCTCTCTCTTGAGGGCTGGCGTCTCCATCCTCCTGCGCTGGATCTTTCTGGAGTGGATTGTCTTCGGCGTTGTCCGGTGTATTGTTATCTCCGGTGCCGGAATCTTCATTCTTGCCGTGGCGGGATTTAGAGCGGCGCCGCTGACGCTGGCGCATGGGCTGCTTCTTGGAGGGGTTATCCTCCGTTGTTCCATCGCCGTTCCCATCTTTTGGGATGTCCACCATGTATATGTCATATGACGAGGTGGCCTTCCAATGCCCTGTAGGCGCTGGGTCTTGGTCGTCTCCGGCATCGTCATCCATACCGTCGATGTCTTCGGAGTCGTAGTCTAGCATGTCGGTTAGATCGTCGACAGCGGCTACCAAGTGGGTGGTGGGTGGGCGTTGAATTTCTTCGTCGACCGCATCCCAACCTTCCTGACCGTAGTCCGGCCAGGGCTCTCCGGATAAAGAGAGAGACTTTAGTGAATTCAGGATGTCGCCAAAAGGCGAGTGCTGAAAGATGTCCGCGGCCGTGAACTCCATAACGGGCGCCCAATCGGATTCGATCGGCAAGGGCGCGGAGGGTTCGGAGTCCGGATAGGAGTCCGGCGCCCTGGAGTCGGAGTCTTCGCAAAGGACTTCCAGATTCAGTGTGCGGGCTCTTGGAGAACTCTACTTTGCAAGCTTTGCTGCTCCAATTCGCGCTCGTTAGAGGCTTCAGCTTGGCCCTCACATTATCCTCGCCAGAGGAGAAACATTTGCTGGCCACCACAACAACCATCTGCTCCAGCACCTGACCTCTCTCCGCGATGAACTTGAGGAAAGCAACCTCGCCTCTCGACCCTTGGAACTCGTAGAGGAACACCTTCTTCATGCTCTGCACCACGCATTTCATGGGACCGCCCTCCTGCCAGAACTTCAGATTGACCTTGCAGTGGACTCTTCAGATATGCGGCGGGACTGCGGATGAAAACGATCAATGCATACATTAGTTCAGGTATCTTAACTGTAAGTAGCAGCAACAACAACAACAACAACTAAGCCTTTAGTCTCAAACAAGTTCAGGATAGATCTATGTTATCTATGAGCTGGCCAGCAGATATTTGATTAATCTGATTCACAGTTCTGACTATGCTAGATACACAATCAGTTTTCCTTTTGAGAAAAGATACATAGTAAGTTCTGACTATGCTAGATATATCTTATAACACAGAAACTAGTATTGCAAAATAGCCAATGCAGAGTTAACCGGTTTTACATAGACATGGAGCGTCTCCAGGTTAGGGAAGCATCTGAGAAAGCCAGGTACTTTCTTGACAGCATTACCGAGGCCGAACTGCACCTCTATGGCCAAAATCTGGACACTAGGGACAATGCTCTCCTTGTCCCCAGCCTGTAAATAATGCAACCAAGGTTAGATAAAGTAATTAGCACAGACACATACAAACTAAATTAGCAGAATGAATGTACTACCACGATGAAGGTGTTGCTAATCTCCAGACCGAGCTCCTTGAGATTGGGGAATCTGACGCCGCACGGCACGGCGCCGACGTCCGGGAGCCTCCAGAGGCCGAGGTAGAGGCGGGTGAGAGAGGCACAGCCGAAGATCGTGGCGGAGAGGCGCAGGTCAATCGGCCATGGGCGGTTGACAAAGACGAGTTCTTGGACCCCCTTGGCGACGAGGATGTCGAGCCAGCGCGACATCTCGCCCCGGTGCTCCTCCATGGTGGTGCGGGTGAGGTGGACGCAGCGGAAGGGCCCCGGATGCGCCGCGAGAACGCGGGACATCGCGGCGGTGACGGCACGGGGAGAGGGAACGCCGATGGGGAACTGCCCGGCCGCGCCACCGTCCGGAAGCAGGTGGCTGTCTACAAGAGAAAGGGCCGCCGCGCGCCAGAGGGGGCGCCAGCGCGAGGAGAGCGCGGCGGTGCGCGAGCGTCCTTAGCGGGGAGCACTAGTAGAAAAAAGACCTAATATGAGAAACATTAGTACCGGTTCGCATATGAGCCGGCACTAATGCGCCCATTAGTGACCTTCAGTACCGGTTTTTTGGGAATCTTTAGTACCGGTTCGTGCCACGAACCGGTAGTAACGATGCTGGTGCCCGGCCAGCACCTTTAGTACCGGTTCGTGGCACTTTAGCCGGTTCGTGACGAACCGGTACTAAAGGGGGGACCTTTAGTCCCCACTCTTTAGTGCCGGTTGGCGAACCGGCATTAAAGGCCGTCACGAACCGGCACTAAATTAAGGCCGGTTATGTACTAGTGGAGGCGGGAGACAATTTCGCGGAGGGCCGCATCGGGGAGGCGGCTGATACGGTCGACGCCGTTGGTGACCAACGGCAAGCCGGAGGGGAAGAGGGTGGCGGTGGGGCATACCGGCGGGTGCGGGAGGTAGTCGTACAGGAAGTAGAGCAGATAGTTTGTACCGAGGTCCAACGTCTGAGGATCCTCGCCGTCTAGCTCCATGCCGGCGAGCATCTCAGAGATGGAGGTGCCGATGATAAATTGCGGGTCGGCCATCGCCGGCGGCGGAGGGTGACGGTGAGGGTTTCGGTTTGGGGAAGATCGAGAAATGATTTGAGGAATGAAGGCGATGTTTTTTGTAGGAGAGTGGTGGTGTCGTATGGGCCGGCCCATTCTCTCGTCGGTCAGGTGTTTGTCCTTCTCTGTACGTTCCCATTAACCAGTACGAAGTACAGTACGTATTTGTAGCTCTAAAAATAAATTAACAAGTACAGACTATATACTAAACGCTCTTACATTTCTTTACGGATCAAGTAGGAGTATATTTGTGTTACACTAAAAGAAAATAGTAAGTACTTCGTCCATACCACAATATAAGAACACTTTTCTATGTTTGCATAAAAAGTATTTTCTGCTTCCTGCTTTTGCTTTTTATACAAACGCAAAGTATTTTCTGCTTCTTGATTTTTATATAAAAACACAAACAAAAGGGCTCGCACACTCATGAGTATAACATTTGAATTGTTTCTTATTAGGGTAGTGCTACGCGTTCGCCGGGTGATAAACTGATTAGATCGACCGCCTCGGAAATCGTCGGATATCATCCCCAAACAGTCGTCCAATCTACTGTCGCAGCCAACTGAGGCCCTTTGCAACAGCTAGCTTGTTGCGTTCAAGGGCTTTGCAACAAGGACCTTGTTGCAAAGGTCCGCCAAGACATCATTGCCGCCACACCATAGCCTGAGCACCTCATCCATGAATCGTCACCGACCGCCGGAGCTTCTGTGCCTCCCTCGACCCAGCAACCCTAGTAGCTGCCTCTATTCCAGCACGACAACGACAAGAGCTCTCACACCGGGCACTCCTCCGACAATTTCTCCAACCGGAGCTATATTTTCTGAAACATGCGTCGTGTTGCAATGCTTGGTCTCGTATGTTCTATTGTCGGACACTCCTCGGGCGGTTTCTGCAACCAGGGATATGTTTATGAAACAAGAGCCCTGTTGCAGAAGATAAAATCTTCATTGTCGAACCATTTTTTTCTTTCTGAAACAAGACCTTAGTTGAACCTTCTGAAACTAGACCCTGTTGCTGAAAAAAACTTCACCACCCAACCGTTTTTTTCTTGCTGAAACAAGACCTCTATTGCAAAAATCTTCTAAAACAAGTCGCTTGTCGCAAAAAAAACCCCTGGTTGCGTGAGCCCTCGATCCAACGGCTACGCATCAGCTAGTTGAAGGTTAGCATTTTGCTTCTTATTATTGGTTTACCTTTTGTAATATTATATAATGTATTTGGTAGAAATATTTGCATAATGCATTTTGGAATTCATATTATCTATATACCTACTAATAAAAGACTAATAAAAGAAGGTCATATTTTTGGTTTAGTATGTCTTAGAAAATCCAACTCCACCTATGTCTTCTAGGCATAGCCGGTCCTAAGCCCGGGTAAAGGAGGAGCATTGTGATAGGTTGGCGAGCCAACGTAAAAACTAGTCAGTCCCATATTTATGAAACTCATTTGAGCGAGAGTAGTAATAGGATGGGTGACCTCCTGGAAAGTCCTCATGAAAGGGTTTCATATCTAAGGGTTGTGCGAGCCAACAACTAGCCAGTCTTTTGGGTATGGAACCCATTTGGGCGAAAGTAGGACTAGGATGAGTGACCTCCTCGGAAGTCCTTGTGAAAGGGTTTCATATCTAACCTACTCCAACTTTTTTGGGATAAAAGGCTTCGTAAGTAAGTAAGTAGTATGTCTTAGAAAATCCCTTGACTTTTTTCCGTTTCTTCCCTTCTCTTTCGTGTGCCACCTCCCCTTCTAAAGTCATTTGTCTCCCACACAAAGAGTTTTTTCTTTCGTACTAATAAGTTTGCACGTGCAATGCATGTCTCTGACATTGACCAAATGAATGGATGCATAGTGTTGTGTCATTGCTCAAGTTGTATTTTCTACAGTGAGACATCACGATGGTTAAATTACGGCCTAGAGACAGTAATAATAGTAAATAGATAAGCACCTCCACTTCTAAAATCGTTCGTCACCACACGAAGAGAAAGAAAAACAACCCACGCAGTCATCCGACTCCCACACGACGACTGCTGAGCGACGGAAACACCTTCACTCGGCTGCAGATCGTGGTTTGTGGAAACCAAGCATCACCCACGTCAGCCATCATGTCAACTCCATCGCGCGACCCCAAACAGATGTCCGTTTTGTCCGGATTCTGTCCGTTTGGGTAGGGCAATGAGGTCGTGTCCGGGCCTGTCTTGGGATGCGGTGGCCGTGCGCCCAGCGTGCGGCCGCATCCTTTGCCCCATCTCGTCCGCCAGGGCCTAAAATGCCCATATTTTCATATGAAAACAAGTTTGCACGTTCAAATATTAATTGTTTGAAAATTAAAATAGTTTTACAACCCAATCGAAACTGTCTCTAATAAAGATAATTTTACAACCAAATCGAAATTGTCTTGAATGAACATAAAACGAACCAATACATCTATCGGTTGTCAATATGCTCCCAGACATGCTCAACCAAGTCATTTTGAAAAGCCTTATGAGTGTGCCAATCACGCAGCTCACGATGGAACTGGCAGAACTGATCAAACGTGGCCGGTTCTTGGTGCAGGGGCTCAACATTGTCACCTTGATAATCAAATCCTTGGTCGAAGATACTGTCATCATGCTCGTCCTCGACGATCATGTTGTGCATGGTCACACAAGCAGTCATCACCTCCCAAAGCTTCCCTTCATCCCATGACAGTGCAGGGTATCGAACGATGCCCCATCGGGATTGAAGCACACCAAAAGCACGTTCCACATCCTTTCTAGCACTCTCTTGCATTTAGGCAAATCTCTTTCTCTTCTCACCTTGGGGCTTCGAGATTGTCTTCACAAAAGTTGACCACTGAGGATATATACCATCAGCTAGATAGTATCCTTTGTTGTACTGGTGGCCGTTGACCTCAAAGTTGACATGTGGGGAGCGGCCTTCTGCAAGCCTCGCGAAGACTGGAGAACGTTGCAGCATGTTGATATCATTGTGAGAACCTGCCATAACGAAGAAAGAATGCCATATCCAGAGATCCTGCGATGCCACCGCTTCTAATATGACAGTGCATTTGCTGACATGCCCCTTGTACTGGCCCTGCCAAGCAAATGGACAGTTCTTTCACTCCCAGTGCATACAATCTATGCTGCCAAGCATGCCTGGAAAGCCTCTAGCTGCGTTGGTCACCAACAATCTCTCTGTATCAGCGGCAGTTGGCTGCCTCAAGTACTCTGGGCCAAACACCTCGATCACAACTTGGCAGAAGTTGTACATTGACATTAGACATGTTGTCTCGCTCATACGCACGTACTCATCCACCAGATCGCCTGGAATTCCATAGGCAAGCATGCGGACGGCCGTGGTGCATTTTTGATAAGAGGAGAACTGAAGCTGGCCAAGGGCATCCTTCTTGCACTCGAAGTATGGGTCATGAGCAACCACTCCCTCTCGAATACGATTGAACACATGCCTTGCCATTCGAAAACGGCGACGGATTTTATCCGGCTTGAAGAGCGGTTTGTTGAAAAAGTAATCGGCATAAAGCAGGGCGTGGCCTCTCTCCCTGTTGCGGTTCAGGTTGGGAGCACGGCCAGGGACTGGCCCCCTGTACCGAGGAAGCTACCGTTGAATGTGGTCGTGAACGACCAGTGCAGCCACCACAAGATCTTTATCATCCGACGACGAATCGTCCGATGAACAAAGGAAGTGGTGGAAGAATAACTCGTCTCCACTGTCCATACCTTTTGTGGGAAAAATGGCGAACACCTTGCGGTCGTGGTGGCGAAGAGGCCGCGATGATCACTTCGACGCAGCAGGGGTGGTTGCCGGCCGGCTACTGGCCGCTCTAGAGCCGTTGGAAGTTGCCGCAGCCGTTGTGGTACGTCACCGGCGGTCGTGTCTCCTCTGCCACCGGCAAAGACGGCGACAGCCAAATCTCCTCCGATCGACGGCCAAAACTACGGTGAAAGCGCGGGCGTGGTGGCGGCCATGTCTACACGTGGTTTGGTATGGACGGCCAGGGGCTGCGCGGTGAGGAGGCGGCCGGAGAATAGCGGCGGCGCCGGCGGCGGGGCGGGGCGGGAGAGAGAGGGTTGAAGCGTTGGGATGGTGGGACTGCTAGTGTCCCCGACAGGCGGGCCACGGGGGTGGGACAAGGCGTGCGTCGTGGCCATCCGCGCGCGTCCGTTTCACCCCAAACCGAGCGCAACTTTGGGCCGGGGATGGGTAGAAAAGGGACGGATTCCGGACATTTGTCCGTTTGAGGCCGCGCGTTGGAGATGGCCTCATCACCAGCCACGAGCGCACGCAGAAACATTAACATGCCGATGGTGATTGGAGCCTAGCCGTGGGATCCGTGAAGGAAATATGCCCTAGAGACAATAATAAAGTTATTATTTATTTCCTTATATCATGATAAATGTTTATTATTCATGCTAGAATTGTATTAATCGGAAACATAATACATGTGGGAATACATAGACAAACAGAGTGTCACTAGTATGCCTCTACTTGACTAGCTTGTTGATCAAAGATGGTTATGTTTCCTAACCATAGACATGTGTTGTCATTTGATTAACGGGATCACATCATTAGGAGAATGATGTGATTGACATGACCCATTCCGTTAGCTTAGCACACGATCGTTTAGTATATTGCTATTGCTTTCTTCATGACTTATACATGTTCCTATGACTATGAGATTATGAAACTCCTGTTTACCGGAGGAACACTTTGTGTTCTACCAAACGTCACAACGTAACTGGGTGATTATAAAGGAGCTCTACAGGTGTCTCCAAAGGTACATGTTGGGTTGGCGTATTTCGAGATTAGGATTTGTCACTGCGATTGTCGGAGAGGTATCTCTGGGCCCTCTCGGTAATGCACATCACTTAAGCCTTGCAAGCATTGCAACTAATGAGTTAGTTGTGAGATGATGTATTATGGAACGAGTAAAGAGACTTGCCGGTAACGAGATTGAACTAGGTATTGAGATACCGATGACCGAATCTCGGGAAAGTAACATACCGATGACAAAGGGAACAACGTATGTTGTTATGCGGTCTGACCGATAAAGATCTTCGTAGAATATGTGGGAGCCAATATGAGCATCCAGGTTCCACTATTGGTTATTGACCGGAGATGTGTCTCGGTCATGTCTACATTGTTCTCGAACCCGTAGGGTCCGCACGCTTAAAGTTACGATGACAGTTTCATTATGAGTTTATATGTTTTGATGTACCGAAGGTTGTTCGGAGTCCCGGATGTGATCACGGACATGACGAGGAGTCTCGAAATGGTTGAGACATGAAGATTGATATATTGGAAGTCTATGTTTGGACATAGGAAGTGTTCCGGGTGAAATCGGCATTTTACCGGAGTACCGGGAGGTTACGAACCCCTCGGTAACTTAATGGGCCTTAATGGGCCTAGTGGAGGAAGAGGACATGAGGCCAAGGGGCAGCCGCGCCCCCCAAGTCCGAATTGGACAAGGAGGCGCCCCCTTTCCTTCCTCTCTCTCTCTCTCCTTCCCCCCAAGTCCTAGTCCAACATGGAAAAGGGGGGGGGGGAGTCCTACTCCCGGTGGGAGTAGGACTCCTCCTGGCGCGCCCTCCTCCTGGCCGGCCGCACCCCCCCACCTTGCTCCTTTATATACGGGGGCGGGGGGGCACCCCAAAGACACAACAATTGATCCTTGAGATCTCTTAGCCGTGTGCGGTGCCCCCTCGCCCACAGTCCTCGATAATATTGTAGCGGTGCTTAGGCGAAGCCCTGCGACAGTAGAACATCAAGATCGTCACCACGCTGTCGTGCTGACGGAACTCTTCCCCGACACTTTGCTGGATCGGAGTCTAGGGATCGTCATCGAGCTGAACGTGTGCTAGAACTCGAAGGTGCCATAGTTTCGGTGCTTGATCGGTCGGGCCGTGAAGATGTACGACTACATCAACCGCGTTGTTATAACGCTTCCGCTTTCGGTCTACGAGGGTACGTGGACATACTCTCCCCTCTCGTTGCTATGCATCACCATGATCTTGCGTGTACGTAGGAATTTTTTTTGAAATTACTACGTTCCCCAACAGTAGCATCCGAGTCAGGTTTTATGTGTAGATGTCATATGCACGAGTAGAACACAAGTGAGTTTTGGGCGATATAAGTCATACTGCTTACCAGAATGTCATACTTTGGTTCGGCGGTATTGTTGGATGAAGCGCCCGGACCGACATTACGCGTACGCTTACACGAGACTGGTTCTACCGACGTGTTTTGCACACAGGTGGCTGGCGGGTGTTAGTTTCTCCAACTTTAGTTGAACCGAGTGTGGCTACGCCCGGTCCTTGCGAAGGTTAAAACAACACCAACTTGACAAACTATCATTGTGGTTTTGATGCGTAGGTAAGAACTGTTCTTGCTAAGCCCATAGCAGCCACGTAAAACTTGCAACAACAAAGTAGAGGACGTCTAACTTGTTTTTGCAGGGCATGTTGTGATGTGATATGGTCAAGACATGATGCTAAATTTTATTGTATGAGATGATCATGTTTTGTAACAGAGTTATCGGTAACTGGCAGGAGCCATATGGTTGTCGCTTTATTGTATGCAATGCAATCGCCCTGTAATGCTTTACTTTATCACTAAGCGGTAGCGATAGTCGTAGAAGCATAAGATTGGCAAGACGACAACGATGCTACGATGGAGATCAAGGTGTCGCGCCGGTGACGATGGTGATCATGACGGTGCTTTGAAGATGGAGATCACAAGCACAAGATGATGATGGCCATATCATATCACTTATATTGATTGCATGTGATGTTTATCTTTTATGCATCTTATCTTGCTTTGATTGACGGTAGCATTATAAGATGATCCCTCACAAAATTATCATAGTAAAAGTGTTCTCCCTGAGTATGCACCATTGCGAAAGTTCTTCGTGCTGAGACACCATGTGATAATCGGGTGTGATAGGCTCTACGTTCAAATACAACGGGTGCAAAACAGTTGCACACGCGGAATACTCAGGTTAAACTTGACGAGCCTAGCATATAACAGATATGGCCTCGGAACACAGAGACCGAAAGGTCGAGCGTGAATCATATAGTAGATATGATCAACATATTGATGTTCACCGTTGAAACTACTCCATCTCACGTGATGATCGGACATGGTGTAGTTGATATGGATCACGTAATCACTTAGAGGATTAGAGGGATGTCTATCTAAGTGGGAGTTCTTTAGTAATCTGATTAATTGAACTTAAATTTATCATGAACTTAGTACCTGATAGTATCTTGCTTGTCTATGTTGATTGTAGATAGATGGCCCGTGCTGTTGTTCCGTTGAATTTTAATGGGTTCCTTGAGAAAGCAAAGTTGAAAGATGATGGTAGCAATTACACGGACTGGGTCCATAACTTGAGGATTATCCTCATTGCTGCTCAAAAGAATTACGTCTTGGAAGCACCGCTGGGTGCCAAGCCTGCTGCTGGAGCAACGCCAGATGTTATGAACGTTTGGCAGAGCAAAGCTGATGACTACTCTATAGTTCAGTGTGCCATGCTTTACGGCTTAGAACCGGGTCTTCAACGACGTTTTGAACGTCATGGAGCATATGAGATGTTCCAAGAGTTGAAGTTAATATTGCAAGCAAATGCCCGGATTGAGAGATATGAAGTCTCCAATAAGTTCTACAGCTGCAAGATGGAGGAGAACAGTTCTGTCAGTGAGCATATACTCAAAATGTCTGGGTATAATAATCACTTGATTCAACTGGGAGTTAATCTTCCGGATGATAGCGTCATTGAAGGAATTCTCCAATCACTGCCACCAAGCTACAAGAGCTTTGTGATGAACTATAATATGCAAGGGATGGAAAAGACTATTCCCGAGCTCTTCGCGATGCTAAAAGTTGCGGAGGTAGAAATCAAGAAGGAGCATCAAGTGTTGATGGTTAACAAGACCACTAGTTTCAAGAAAAAGGGCAAAGGGAAGAAGAAGGGAAACTTCAAGAAGAACAGCAAGCAAGTTGCTGCTCAGGAGAAGAAACCCAAGTCTGGACCTAAGCCTGAAACTGAGTGCTTCTACTGCAGGCAGACTGGTCACTGGAAACGGAACTGCCCCAAGTATTTGGCAGATAAGAAGGATGGCAAGGTGAACAAAGGTATATCTGATATACATGTTATTGATGTGTACCTTACTAATGCTCGCAGTAGCACCTTGGTATTTGATACTGGTTCTGTTGCTAATATTTGCAACTAGAAACAGGGACTACGGATTAAGCGAAGATTGGCTAAGGACGAGGTGACGATGCGCGTGGAAAATGGTTCCAAAGTCAATGTGATCGCGGTCGGCACGCTACCTCTACATCTACCTTCGGGATTAGTTTTAGACCTAAACAATTGTTATTTGGTGCCAGCGTTGAGCATCAACATTATATCTGGATCTTGTTTGATGCGAGACGGTTATTCATTTAAATCAGAGAATAATGGTTGTTCTATTTATATGAGTAAACTCTTTTGTGGTCATGCACCCTTGAAGAGTGGTCTATTTTTATTGAATCTCGATAGTAGTGATACACATATTCATAATGTTGAAGCCAAAAGATGCAGAGTTGATAATGATAGTGCAACTTATTTATGGCACTGCCGTTTAGGTCATATCGGTGTAAAGCGCATGAAGAAACTCCATACTGATGGACTTTTGGAACCACTTGATTATGAATCACTTGGTACTTGCAAATTGTGCCTCATGGGCAAGATGACTAAAACACCGTTCTCCGGTACTATGGAGAGAGCAACTGATTTATTGGAGATCATACATACAGATGTATGTGGTCCAATGAATGTTGAGGCTCGTGGCGGATATCGTTATTTTCTCACCTTCACAGATGATTTGAGCAGATATGGGTATATCTACTTAATGAAGCATAAGTCTGAAACATTTGAAAAGTTCAAAGAATTTCAGAGTGAAGTTGAAAATCATCGTAACAAGAAAATAAAGTTTCTACGATCTGATCGTGGAGGAGAATATTTGAGTTACGAGTTTGGTCTACATTTGAAACAATGCGGAATAGTTTCGCAACTAATGCCACCCGGAACACCACAGCGTAATGGTGTGTCCGAATGTCGTAATCGTACTTTACTAGTTATAGTGCGATCTATGATGTCTCTTACAGATTTACCGCTATCATTTTGGGGTTATGCTTTAGAGACAGCCGCATTCACGTTAAATAGGGCACCATCAAAATCTGTTGAGACGACGCCTTATGAACTGTGGTTTGGCAAGAAACCAAAGTTGTCGTTTCTGAAAGTTTGGGGCTGCGATGCTTATGTGAAAAAGCTTCAACCTGATAAGCTCGAACCCAAATCGGAGAAATGTGTCTTCATAGGATACCCAAAGGAGACTGTTGGGTATACCTTCTATCACAGATCCGAAGGCAAGACATTTGTCGCTAAATTCGGAAGCTTTCTGGAGAAGGAGTTTCTCTCGAAAGAAGTGAGTGAGAGAAAAGTAGAACTTGATGAGGTAACTGTACTTGCTCCCTTATTGGAAAGTAGTATATCGCAGAAACAGGTTTTTGTGACACCTACACCAATTAGTGAGGAAAATAATGATGATGATCATGAAACTTCAGATCAAGTTGTTACTAAACCTCGTAGATCAACTAGAGTAAGATCCGCACCAAAGTGGTACGGTAATCCCGTTCTGGAAGTCATGTTACTAGACCATGATGAACCTACGAACTATGAAGAAGCGATGGTGAGCCCAGATTCCGGAAAATGGCTTGAGGCCATGAAATCTGAGATGGGATCCATGTATGAGAACAAAGTGTGGACTTTGGTTGACTTGCCCGATGATCGGCAAGCAATTGAAAATAAATGGATCTTCAAGAAAAAGACTGACGCTGACGGTAATGTTACTGTCTACAAAGCTCGACTTGTCGCGAAAGGTTTTCGACAAGTTTAAGGGGTTGACTACGATGATACCTTCTCACCCGTAGCGATGCTTAAGTCTGTCCGAATCATGTTAGCAATTGCCGCATTTTATGATTATGAAATATGGCAGATGGATGTCAAAACTGCATTCCTGAATGGATTTCTAGAAGAAGAGTTGTATATGATGCAACCGGAAGGTTTTGTCGATCCAAAGGGAGCTAACAAAGTGTGCAAGCTATAGCGATCCATTGATGGACTGGTGCAAGCCTCTCGGAGTTGGAATAAACGCTTTGATAGTGTGATCAAAGCATTTGGTTTTATACAGGCTTTTGGAGAAGCCTGTATTTACAAGAAAGTGAGTGGGAGCTCTGTAGCATTTCTGATATTATATGTGGATGACATATTACTGATTGGAAATGATATAGAATTTCTGGATAGCATAAATGGATACTTGAATAAGAGTTTTTCAATGAAAGACCTCGGTGAAGCTGCTTACATATTGGGCATTAAGATCTATAGAGATAGATCGAGATGCTTAATTGGACTTTCACAAAGCACATACCTTGACAAAGTTTTGAAGAAGTTCAAAATGGATCAAGCAAAGAAAGGGTTCTTGCCTGTGTTACAAGGTGTGAAGTTGAGTAAGACTCAATGCCCGACCACTGCAGAAGATAGAGAAAGGATGAAATAAGTTCCCTATGCTTCAGCCATAGGATCTATCATGTATGCAATGTTGTGTACCAGACCTGATGTGTGCCTTGCTATAAGTTTAGCAGGAAGGTACCAATGTAATCCAGGAATGGATCACTGGACAGCGGTCAAGAACATCCTGAAATACCTGAAAAGGACTAAGGATATGTTTATCGTTTATGGAGGTGAAAAAGAGCTCATCGTAAATGGTTACGTTGATGCAAGCTTTGACACTGATCCAGACGATTCTAAATCAGGAACCAGATACGTGTTTACATTGAACGGTGGAGCTGTCAGTTGGTGCAGTTCTAAACAAAGCGTTGTGGCGGGATCTACACGTGAAGCGGAGTACATAGCTGCTTCGGAAGCAGCAAACGAAGGAGTCTGGATGAATGAGTTCATATCCGATCTAGGTGTCATACCTAGTGCATCGGGTCCAATGAAAATCTTTTGTGACAATACTGGTGCAATTGCTTTGGCGAAGGAATCCAGATTTCACAAAAGAACCAAGCACATCAAGAGACACTTCAATTCCATTCGGGATTTAGTCCAAGTGGGAGACATAGAAATTTGCAAGATACATACGGATCTAAATGTAGCAGACCCATTGACTAAGCCTCTTCCACGAGCAAAACATGATCAGCACCAAGGCTCCATGGGTGTTAGAATCATTACAGTGTAATCTAGATTATTGACTCTAGTGCAAGTGGGAGACTGAAGGAAATATGCCCTAGAGGCAATAATAAAATTATTATTTATTTCCTTATATCATGATAAATGTTTATTATTCATGCTAGAATTGTATTAACCGGAAACATAATACATGTGTGAATACATAGACAAACAGAGTGTCACTAGTATGCCTCTACTTGACTAGCTTGTTGATCAAAGATGGTTATGTTTCCTAACCATAGACATGTGTTGTCATTTGATTAACGGGATCACATCATTAGGAGAATGATGTGATTGACATGACTCATTCCGTTAGCTTAGCACACGATCGTTTAGTATATTGCTATTGCTTTCTTCATGACTTATACATGTTCCTATGACTATGAGATTATGCAACTCCCGTTTACCGGAGGAACACTTTGTGTGCTACCAAACGTCACAACGTAACTGGGTGATTATAAAGGAGCTCTACAGGTGTCTCCAAAGGTACATGTTGGGTTGGCGTATTTCGAGATTAGGATTTGTCACTCCGATTGTCAGAGAGGTATCTCTGGGCCCTCTCGGTAATGCACATCACTTAAGCCTTGCAAGCATTGCAACTAATGAGTTAGTTGTGAGATGATGTATTACGGAACGAGTAAAGAGACTTTCCGGTAACGAGATTGAACTAGGTATTGAGATACCGACGATCGAATCTCGGGCAAGTAACATACTGATGACAAAGGGAACAACGTATGTTGTTATGCGGTCTGACCGATAAAGATCTTCGTAGAATATGTGGGAGCCAATATGAGCATCCAGGTTCCGCTATTGGTTATTGATCGGAGACGTGTCTCGGTCATGTCTACATTGTTCTCGAACCCGTAGGGTCCGCACGCCTTAAAGTTACGATGACAGTTTCATTATGAGTTTATATGTTTTGATGTACCGAAGGTTGTTCGGAGTCTCGAATGTTATCACGGACATGACGAGGAGTCTCGAAATGGTCGAGACATGAAGATTGATATATTGGAAGTCTATGTTTGGACATTGGAAGTGTTCCGGGTGAAATCGGCATTTTACCGGAGTACCGGGAGGTTACCGAACCCCCTGGTAACTTAATGGGCCTTAATGGGCCTAGTGGAGGAAGAGGAGAGGAGGCTAAGGGGCAGCCCCCCCCCCCAAGTCCGAATTGGACAAGGAAGGGGCGCGCCCCCCCTATGCTTTCCCCTCTCTCTCTCCTCCCCCCCAAGTCCTAGTCCAACATGGAAAAGGGGGGAGTCCTACGACAGTAGAACACAACAATTGATCCTTGAGATCTCTTAGCCGTGTGCGGTGCCCCCTCCACCATAGTCCTCGATAATATTGTAGCGGTGCTTAGGCGAAGCCCTGCGACAGTAGAACATCAAGATCGTCACCACGCCGTCGTGCTGACGGAACTCTTCCCCGACACTTTGCTGGATCGGAGTCCGGGGATCGTCATCGAGCTGAACGTGTGCTAGAACTCGGAGGTGCCGTAGTTTCGGTGCTTGATCGGTCGGGCCGTGAAGACGTACGACTATATCAACCGCGTTGTTATAACGCTTCCGCTTTCGGTCTACGAGGGTACGTGGACATACTCTCCCCTCTCGTTGCTATGCATCACCATGATCTTGCGTGTGCGTAGGATTTTTTTTGAAATTACTACGTTCCCCAACAATCCGACCACGGGTACTCCCACATGCAGTGCCGCCGTCCTCACTGTCGAGGATCGGCTAGACCGGTTGATGATCTCGGGTCATTGTGGTGCTGCTTTTTTTTGCGAGAAAATTTCCGATCTATTCATCTTCAATCATGTCAGTACAACGAATACCAGAAATAATAAAAATTACATCCAGATCCATAGACCACCTAGCGATGATTACCAGCACTGAAGCCAGCCGAAGGCGCGCCGCCGTCATCTGCCCTCCATCGCCGGAGTCGGGCACAACTTGTTGTAGTAGACAGTCGGGAAGTCGTCGTGCTAAGGCCCTGTAGGACCAGCGCACCAGAACAGCAACCGCCGCAGATGAAGAATAACGTAGATCAGAAAGATCCAATCCGAAGACACGCGAACGTAGACGAACAACGACGAGATCCGAGCAAATCCACCAAAGATAGATCCGCCGGAGACACACCTCCACACGCCCACCAACGGTGCTAGACGCGCCGCCGGAACGGGGACTAGGCGGGGAGACCTTTATTCCATCTTCAGGGAGCCGCCGCCGTCTCGTCTTCCTGAGCAGGACACAAACCCTAGCAAAACTGAAAGAAACGACTAAAAACGGAGCCCTCCCGCCGGCCCTTGCCGAGATCCACCGCGCCCCCATGGCCCTAGGGCCACCGGAGAGGAGGCGGACCTGCGGCGGCGGCGGCGGGAGGCAGAAACCCTAACTTTTTGTGGAGGAAGGAGGAGGCGGCGGGTAGCCTTTCCTTCGAGGGTCATTGTGGTGCTGCTTGGTGAGGTTACCGGATTACATGGTGTGTATTAATGTGTGGTCAGTGCATATTATCAAACTAGTAGGTGTAGCGAAATAGCTCGTTAGGAAGGTGGCTTAGGATTGATTCATATATTTGTTTTTGTCAGTCTCAGCTAAATAACATAATATAGATGGTTGTGTGCATCGCTCGATGTAGTAGTAGAGATTATCCTCATTTCAAATAATCTTCACATGATGGGATGTTTTAAAAAAAAACAACCCTAGTCTATCAAGTAGCTTTATGCTAGTTATGTGAGCATCTAGAACCAGATTAGCAAATCCAACCCTCAAAACGTCCATGGATGCGTCCGGTCAGTGTCCGAGCATGTTCGTTTTGAGCATCTACTTGTTCATTCATGCAGTCATACTTCTTATTTTCTTTTATATGTCCGATCATTTACATGTGATTGGTGAAAATGACGAGAGAGAGAAAAATAAAGGGAAAAGGTGGCCTCGGGTGGGCCGCGTCCTAGGTGGCGAACTGACCGTATGCGTACGTGAGCCCTCATATCCTCCCTATATTTGGTCTTAATACGAGGGTTCACGGACATCTCTGGCGTATTGTAATGATATAAGGGGTTCAGTTGGGTCATTTTTTTTCATTCTCTTTCTTGTTCGGTAACTGGCCGGGCGTGTGCGTGGATGTTTGAGAAGAACTTAAGAAGGCAGATGAGCAAATCCATCGATTACAAGGGCGTATTATAGGACCATATAGGAAAATCGCTGCCAATTTGTGTTGACCACCAAGCTCAAACCAGAGGGGTTCTTTGATTCTCATTGCCAGGGTTGGGCATCAATTTGCTCCCCCTCCCCCTCCCAAGTCGCCCCCGTGTGGCGGCCGGTAGGCCCCTAGACCCCGTTGGCTCACCTCCCCCTTTCCTCCTCCTCCTCCTCCTCCTCCCACGCTGTCACCAGAGGGTGCGGCCAAGCGAAGCCTTGCCGTCGCCGGCGGCAGGGACTCGGGGCCCTTTCGCTCATGAGGGGCTGGCGCGGGCCGGCTCCCCCGGGCCGGAGCGTGGCGTGTGGCCGGGCGTCACGGGGGGTGGCGGCGGTGCTCCGGCGATCCCATACCTCCACGACAGGCGGCTTCAAGGTCTGGGGCGTCAAGGTCACCAGGGACGGCGGCAGCGTGACCGGGTCTAGGCCCAGGCGGTCGGCGTGGTGGCGAGTGCGACACATCGGCAACTGGGTGGATCCGCGGGATTCCATCCTTGTTTGGTCCTTTACAGCGCGGGGCAACTTCAGGGGGAACCCTAGATCTCCTTTGGATCGAGCGATGGTGGTGCTTTTGCATCGTAGTCCCTCTTCACGGCATCATTTTGGAGTTTGCTCTGGTTGAAGGGACCAGCGACGCTGGCGGCGCATGCCAGGTGGCGCAACTGTTGATGAAAATTGCGCTGACTACGGTCATGGTGGACGATGGCGGCGTCTTTGATGTCGTTTCCTTATCGAGGCATCATCGTTGCAGTTTGCGTCATCAGACTCGGGATGCTCCGGGGGAAACCCTAGAGCTGGGTCTCCCGGAGCCGACCCGACCCCTCTATACATCACGTCCCATGATCGACTTTGCGGGGACCGTCTTGGAGCGTAGTTACGAAAACGGGAAGCATTAGTTGGAGCGATTCACATATCCTGCCTTGATGTAAACATCTATCTCGCCGACATTGTCACCAACCGGCGTGAATATGTATTGATGATAGTCGTCACCGGCGTGTCTATGGACCATGGATGGCGTCGGAGATAGATAGATAGGGCCCTGTTACCAGAGCTTTGCATTGGAGGACTATGTATCTGTATGCATCCTGAAAAGTGGATCATACCGTCGAGCTCCTTCCATCTAACTTATCCTCCTTTTCGCTCCGTGCCAATCCCATCCCATCCGCGGGAAAGAAACCCTAACCCCCTTCTTCCACCATGGCCACTAACCGCGCACGACGCTCCCAGCGAAAGCCTGGGGTGCCCATGAAACGCCTTCTCATTTCAATATGCGAAAAAGGTAAACATGATACATAATTGGTCCAACCAAGAATAAATGCATTTTATCATGATTGTTCTTGCTCTGTTACTGCCTTCGTATCAAAGATTGCACCATTATCTGGTCAACTACTTGCAACAACATAATGGTTGATAAAACAATTTATGCTATATAGTCTAAAAAGCAAAATATACATAGTATATTAGCATTATATTCCGTGTGATGACGTTTGGATGTAGCTCAATGATTTTCTATCCACAAATTCAACTCATTTGAGCAAACAAAAGCACATAGATATTAGCTCCTGATAGGTTGACGTTGTCGAAATGGCATTCCCAACAAAAAATATGTACAAATCATTTTAGGACAGAGTGCGAGATGAAATATTTGGTTAAGACCAAACATTTCTTGAGTTTGGAACTTAAGCATATTCCTTCGGAAATACTTGTTCATCACTCCCCATTTATCCAAAAGATTGTTAATTTTTTCAACATGGATAAGTTATATCCATCAAAGAATTATGGTTGTGAGATATCTTAATTAATAGAGATAAATATCCATTTATACCTAAGGGTGGTGATGAAGAGATATAGGAACTGAGTCACCATATCTCGATGTAAATGGAACACTAATATATATAGTTAACTGCACTATGCCTGGAATATTATTTGCAGTGAATTTATTGGCTAGATACAATGCATCATCAATGAAAAGGTATTGGATTGGTGTGAATAATAGTTTTAGATTCTTCTAGACACCAAGGTCTTGGTTTGTTCTATGAGAAATTCACGATATGACCATTGTTGGATATAGTGATGTTGGGCATGTATCAGATCCCCATATCCCCACATCATAGACTGGCTTTTGTCTTCTCGAATGAAGGCACAACCTTCTCTTGGAAGTTGATAAGGCAGACTTTAGTGGTTCCATCCACTGATCATTCTGAAATCGTCAATTTGTATGAAGCATCACATGATGCGTGTGGCTTCACAGAATGATGAACTTTGCTAAAAGTTCAAGCGAGATTGATTGATAGGAATCACCCATCATTATCTGAAGATAATATTGTTTGTATTACGCAGATGCAGACATGTTATATTGAGCAATATTAAAACATGTGTTGATGTGACATTCTTTATCATCATGAGTTGCAAACAAATGTGAAGCTAAATATTTTGCAAATGAATGCACATGGTAATCTTAGTGATTTGTTCACAAAGCCTTTACCAAGTTTTTGACCAGAAATATGCCAATGGAATTGGTATGAGATCCTTTGTTATTTGCAAAGTTTAGGGGGAGTGCGCTCTTGAACAATAACTTGTTCAAGATCCTCGGATCCTTGATATTGCACTCTTTTCCTTTATGAGTTTTTTCTATATGATTTCTTATAGGTTTTTAACGAGGCAATAGTAATAAAGGCATTGTGATATGTCATTTTCCCCTTATTTTCTCACTGTATTTTCGGAAGGAGTTTTCCATGGCATATTGAGTATATTTCGTCAAGTTTTCCCCACAGCATTTTTGGAGGAGCATTTTGAAGATGATGATTCTACATAGTTAAAGCGGAGATTAGGAGTGCAAGGGATTAATTAATTAAGAATAATGTAGGAACGAATTCTGTCTACCGAAGATAAAACTAAGTCAATATGGAACTAGTGACGCTCGACGACAACAAAGAATTTGGTAGACTAGCTCACTCTTCTATAAAAGAGTTATGCCTGGTTGGAGGGACTTGTGATTTAGCACAAAAGATAAACTCTCTTGTTTATATTCTCCTTGACAACAAGTTCGTCAACTTGTGTTGATCACTCGGGGTAGATGCTTGCGGCGATCTACCTTCATATACTTTGTTTTACTGAACCACAATTACTCTTGGTCACTAAAGAACTTGACACACTGTCTAGAGAGTTGGCAGCTCTTAAGAGTAAAAAGTGGAGCATACTAAACTTAGATCTCAGTTATGTTAAACCATTATATAATTTTTCGGCTCTAGGGATCTTTCTCTCGATGAATTTTAAACTCAAATCTTCTAGGCGTGCGTGCTCAGACAATCTTGTCGGAATAACACGGAGCAACCAACGATCAACGTTGGGGCGAGGTGTCTATTTATAGTTGCGACCTTCCTGAAGGGAAAGACCATTTTGGACATGACATCTAGCCAACGAGCCATTTTGGACATGACATCTAGCCAACGACCAACCGGCAAGTTTCCAACGGTGGGATTTCAAACCTACTCGGCAACTTTACCCGAGGAACAAGTAATCTGACTCTCCCATCAGAATCAAATCTCTCGCAGCCCCGAAGAACAATGTCTGAGGCTGGCGAGTGTTGTTTCGGAACACAAAGAGATTTCTCTCAATGCTTATCGGTTTTGGTTTAGCATCATAGAAACATAAGCTTCAAACACTATACCCTCTCGATAGTACGATGGTCCTATGACTAAAAAAAGAAATGATCTATGAAAGAAAATACTATGTGTTTTCTCCGTCTTCATTCTTCTCATTTGCGGTCAAAACTATTGGACCAGGTACCGAAGCAATTGTTTCACTTCAGAAATTTTTGGGGGTCAACTTCGTCACGCATAATATTCGCTGCTAATCTTCATTGCTGCACAGGTGATTACCTTCGGAGTTTGTACCAAACCCCTGTTGACTTTAGGGACCTATAATCTTTGTATGCAGTAGCAAACACATTAGTCTTTCATTGTTTCTGACAACATTCTCCAAAACACAAGGGGGGAAATTATTTCACCCAACAGATAATCTCCTTATCTTTGAGATAGCAATAATCTCCTCATCTTTAGAATCTACCAACCATGTGATTTTACTGTTTATTCGCATTAATTCTTCACAGATGAATCATTCGATCATAGATCCATGCATCACCACATACGCTTCATTTCCTCCTTCCCATAAGAGGCGGAATCGAAGGCAGCCGCAGTTCTCCTTGTGCTTGCTGGTGAGCCCTCTGGTTCCCCTCTCCTCCGATGGCGGGACGGGCGGGGAACTGCGGCGCCTCGTGTCAGGCTTGTGCATATGGTAGGATTTATGGTTTCGAGTGTAGGCATGTGGATGGTGGACGCGGCGAATAATCTCTACGTCAACTCATTCCCCACCCCGATGATTCGGTAAGTGACGATTTGAAGACCTCCAGTACGCGAAAAGTCCGGTGCGGATTTCGATGTTACACCGGCCTTGGGCGGAGTGTGTGGTTGATGGGCTCTTTAAGGACCCGGATGTAGTTTCCTTATTTATTGGGGTCCTTTGTATCACTGAACATCTTTAACAGAGCTGGGTCTTTTTTTTTTTTTGAGGAAATGCCATCATGGCTAGTTTTATTTCATCTCAAATAACGACAAATCATCCAAAATAAGGCTACGGATAAAAGAGGGAGGATTGTCCGTCCACACACCCGGAGGATCAACCCTAGCCCTTCTAGCCAGCTCATGAGCCACGCGATTCGAATCACGCGCACAATGCTCAAAACTAACATGGCCAAAATTATTACAAATCTCAAAGCAATCATTAAGAATAGGGGCCGCTACTGAATTAACTGCTCCTTGATTAATCTCCTTGACCAATTCTGCACAATCTGTGTGAACTAGCAGTTTATGAATACCCAGAGCTGGGTCTTTTTTGAAAGAGAAAAGGATGGAAACAGATTCCAAATTTGGCATGAAGAAAAAAGGAGAAGAAACTCGCTGCCGATTCGTGTTCTTGGAGGAAAGTGCGACGTGAAGGATAGGGAACTGGCCAGTGCTACGGTTCGGAACCGACTCGACCCCTCTCTACTACTCCTTCCATCTAGCTTCTCCTCCTTTCCCCTCCCTGTGAAAGAAACCCTAACCCCCTTCTTCCGCCATGGCCACCGACCGCGCACGGGGGCGGCGCTCCCGGCGACAGCCTGGGGTGCCCGTGCAACGCCTCCGCACTCCAATTACGGGACGACCAAGCGGATCGACGCGTCTCCGCGACCTACCGCCGCCCGTGCCCCCACCTCCTCATTCGATGGCCGCCTTCTGCTCGCCGCGGCTACCGGACAAGTCCTGGTAGGAACGCCTCCGCGCATCTTTCCATTATCAGTCGCTTTAGGATTCTGATATATGTGTCGGATTTATGACCGTAGATGATTCCCAGTTTTCCAGAAATAACGTATCTCATTTTATCTGGAAAACACACACGCAAGTCTTCGTATGCTCCATCAAGCAGACCGAGAGTGCATGCATTGATGTGGATTATTCATCTCCTAGCAGCCTGCTTCACTGCAGCTCTGGTAGGATGAGCAGCAAAAACCGACTGCAACATTGGAGGAATCGCCATCATCATGGACCTGGCTTCCCTCCTTATCCAATTTGTTTCAGAAACAGCTCAGCCGACTCAACTGCCGTGTGGCCACCCAGCCTCCCCCTCTTGTTATATATCACATCATGTTAAGTCCAAGTCAAATTGAATCATTTGTCAATGGGGGCTCGTTCCTTCGATCGTTCGTCCTTGGATGGTTGGTACTCTTCCTGTTTTAACTCACCAATAAAATTTTGCATCCAATTGGTTTCGAGCCAATATCTGACAAAAACCAATTACTAGACTTGCCAAATTTTGGCTTTCCCAATACCGGCAGCGCAAAAGCTAGCAGCAACTAACCAATCCAGCCCGTATTTCACACCGATTTCAGGCCTCTTATCAAATAAACTTTTTGCAATGATGATACCACGGACTATTCATTCACCACCTAAGATAAATTGGTTTTGCTCATCCAAACTGCTTGTTCCACTTCAGGTCTCAGGAGCATGTGGCTGAGTCTGCATCCGGAGAAACGCCGCAGCAGCCAGACGCCTCGTCATCAAACAACTCGGTTGATGTTACAACATTGAAGGGATTGTCCACCACTGCCACGTCCACGTCCTCTCAGCGCGACACCATTTGGGTCCGATACCAGTGTGATTGGGGGCTCACATTTTACACCAGGATCGATCTTCATGGATATTTCCACACGTATCCTCATGTGGGTGGGCCATTTCAGAGCTTAGATCAAGTTAACAATGCCATTGATCGCTATCTTCATGACCGTCAGGATCCAATAATGTAAACTTTCTCAACTCTTTTCTTTGCGTGCACACTTGCAAAGTTGCAATTGATAATATAGTCAAACAAGTTCCAAATGCTTTTTCCTTCTATATATGTTTTAAGCCCCAAAGGTGATTAATCAGGAGAAGAACGAATGAACCCAAGTTAGATTATAGAGAATTTGGTACTTTCATACATACAGAAAAAAAAAATGAAGCACCGAGCTGCCTTAATTTTTAAGTTCCTGTTCAGGGACCACTTCAAGTTAAGGAGACATTTTCACTGTATTTGTGAGAGAGTTGCTGAAGTAGTGCATAAAATTATATATTTAGGAACGGAGGGAGTAGATGCTATGCTACCACTTTGTAATTTTGTATGTACGTAGGTCTGTTTCGTTTTCGTCGGTTAATGTCATGAGCTACGCCAGAAGACACGTGCGAGCTGTTTGATCCTTGTTAAACAATCCTGCATGCATACTCCGGATGATAGCATTGAAACTATAGCCAGTATCTCTTTGTACACTCCACTGTTTGTGAAAGCAAAATATATTAACCATGAAGGAATCTCTGATCTAAACTAGGTGCAAGGAGCGACCTGAGTTCTATGAAGTGGGCAAGGCTAGTGTAGAGAGGGGTATACGAGACTCTCTTTTCTGGCCTGATGGCTCAAAGAAGATGTACGTGAAATCGGAACCGGTTGATGAAAGCCGTTGCTGGATGCTCCAGCTAGTTCAAGCTTTGGTCGACAAGTATAACGAGGATCACAATCTTTTCAAGGTTTGCTCCTTGTCCCTCCTTCGATCCTGTCCTTACTCTTTATCATGCACTACTTGGAGTGCTTCGTGTTATACGACTGTCCTATTCGTTCAACTAACAACTAGTCGCTGATGGGATCCATTCTTGTTATCTCAGGATCTTGCGTTTGAAGTTACAGATGTTGTGTGCTATGAAGTAATATATGAGGGCAACTGCCGCTACTACCATGTTAATTTCTCTACAAGGACCAAAGGAGAAAAGACCACCGACAATCTGTTCTTTGCTGAAGTCAAACGTATGCCAGGAGAAGACGAAAAATTGGTGGTCAGCTGTACCTGCATGGTTGATCCTTTTGATAACGGTATTTTGTACTCTTATCAAGTGTTGCTGAAATACAGTTTAAACGTTTTTGCCTTTAGTATATGATCTCTGAATTAACCTGTTTGTTTGTGCCTCGTGTCATTTTTTATCCATTATCCTTGAGCTTTGCATTGTAATAACTAATATCTCAAACAAGTTCATGTACATCCATGTTTGTTATTACCTTCACTTAATCAGCTACCATTATTTAAAGGTCCTTATCTCCTCTCTTTCTTTAAATGAAGGTCACTGCTACGGCTGTCAAAGTAATATGAAGCACCCCAATGCTGATGCATACAGTGGTGGTCACTCCAAGGTTTGCAACTTGAAGGGACAATGTCTTGGACCTAATATAGCGGTCGCAGAGACTATGGATGACGTAAGTGTGATGTTTTATCTCCTGGTAAGCTGGCGTTTGACATTTTCTGTTGATGTGTTCATTTTAATTGAATGAACGTCTTTTACAGTGGAAAGCTGAGGAAGCGAGGTAAGACAAACGTTCAAGGTAAAGACGCTAAATCTTGTGTGGTAGGTATATAAAAACATGATGTTGGTTAGTTGGTTGATCAATTCCTGCTTGTGCATTTGTTTCCATTAGGGCCTTGACGATCCAACTGTTGTGGCGCGACTCATGGAGCCACCCAAGTTGAACTTCGGAGCAACCAAGGCCACCGATGAGGAGGTAGAACGTTTTATGAATTCGATCATGGAACCATACGATCCTAACCTTTGCAGCACTTATGGCATCCTCGATGCTAGCGCTGTAGAAAGATTTAGAGTGGCGCTAAAGTAAGACCAAGGATTGATGCTGCCCGGAGTTATGTTGCATTTTCTTGTGTCTAGATGGTTTCCCATCAGCGAACCTTCGATACCAAGCTGTTTTGTGTTTCTAAGATGCTCGTAGAAGAAGCTCAATGCTTATTTGGTTTGATGATCGACATATGTACGACTTTTAAAATGTGTGTATGGCAGTACTTGTTATGGCTGCTCGTATCCATTTTTTATCAACTGCTTGGGTATGTCAAATATAACATAACTGTGTCGATCTACACATAACGCGTTGAAGGAGAGAACACCGACCAGATCGACATATGTATATACAGCAACTCACCAAAACTTGACGTTTGCTCGTTTGGTTTTCAAGCAAAAAAGAAGGCTTAAGATGCTTATAATCCCCAAAAGGCAGGAAAAATAAGCAAGACACCATTTCGGTCTAGTGTTGCATTGTCTGTCTATCACCGATTGTAAGGCTAAAGAGATCTTGAAAGTGTTAATGCCCTTGGCCATTAAAATACAAGACACGAATGCCCTGCAAATTCTAACTCTAGTAGAATAGAATGTTAATCGGCAAGAGGATTTACAGTAAACAGCGTGCATTTATGCGAAATTTAATTCAAGGAGTTAGAATATTTTGTGGTCACTCCTAGATTTCCCAGTCTACAAATGGGAAAATGTTAGTCCCTGTTTGAATGGGTGTAAGTTTTTACACCTGTATTTATTTTACAGGTGTAAATTGCCGGTCACCTCTTGATTCATGTCTGGAATGAAAACGACGGGAGGAGGTCTTTACCGTAGACGGCCCGCTGCCGGTCACCTTCCCCAGATGTGGATGCAGCGGCTCGACCCGCTGCCGACCTTGCCAAATCGGTCGACAAAACTAACTTCGCCGGCCTTATCGAATTGCAAGCAAAGGAGCTTGCTGCTTAGATCGCCTCAGAAGCTCAGGCGGTGCAGCTCTCTCGACGAGTACTGGAGAAGGATCAGGCTGAATTCCATGAGATGAGAAGGTCTTTCGCGGAAAAGGTGACACCAGGATTACACAGTTAGCCGTTAGTGAGTGAACTTTCTCATGATTTATAATGCTTATGTTCAGAGTAAACAAAATACCCATCGATGTAGCTAAAGATGCACATATACAGGAAGATCATCACTTTTTCCCAGATTGTACTGTAATGTGTATCATTCAATATCGATGTGAGATATTTCAATTGTTGAGGCCAATGCAAAATGATTTCTCTCATGCATTGTGCATCTATGATCTATGTGTGCATACTTATCTCGTGTCCCCACATTCATGTTGAAACATGCACTACTAGGAAAAGGGCTATAAATGAGATGAACACTAATGGCGCACCTGTCAGGTGATGCGTCATTAGGCGCACCATGTTTCGGTACGCCATTAGTGTGGAAGACACTAATGACGCACCAGGAACACGGTGCGCCACTAGAAACAATTTTTTTTAATTTTTCCAAACATTCTAATGGCACACCGTGGCAAAATGCGCCATTACTAGTGCTAACTAGTAATGGCGCCTTCAACACGTCGCCATTAGTAACCAGTCCACCGACCCCGTCCCACCGCACCTCCCCGCTCCACCGGCGCCGCCGCCGACCCCGCCCGCACCCTCCCCCACTCCACCGCCGCCGACGACCACCCGCACCCTCCCCCACTCCACCGTCGCCAAGTCCCACCGCACCTCCCCGCTCCACTGCCGCCGCCGCCGACCCCGCCCGCACCTCCCCACTCCACCGTCGCCGACGTCCCACCGCACCTCCCCGCTCCACCGCCGCCGACCCCAGCACGCACCTCCCCACTCCACCGCCGCCGCCGACCTCCCGGCCCGCACCCACCCCCACTCCACCGCCGCCGACGCCCCACCGCAACCTCCCCGCTCCACCGCCGCCATCGCCGACCCCGCCCGCACCGTCCCCACTCCACCGCCGCCGCCGACCACCCGCACCTCCCCACTCCACCGCCGCCCGACGTCCCACCGCACCCTCCCCGCTCCACCGCCGCCGCCGCCAGACCCCGCCCGCACCATCCCCACTCCACCGCCGCCGCGACCCCTGTCCTATTCGTTCAACTAACAACTAGTCGCTGATGGGATCCATTCTTGTTATCTCAGGATCTTGCGTTTGAAGTTACAGATGTTGTGTGCTATGAAGTAATATATGAGGGCAACTGCCGCTACTACCATGCTAATTTCTCTACAAGGACCAAAGGAGAAAAGACCACCGACAATCTGTTCTTTGCTGAAGTCAAACGTATGCCAGGAGAAGACGAAAAATTGGTGGTCAGCTCTACCTGCATGGTTGATCCTTTTGATAACGGTATTTTGTACTCTTATCCAGTGTTGCTGAAATACAGTTTAAACGTTTTTGCCTTTAGTATATGATCTCTGAATTAACCTGTTTGTTTGTGCCTCGTGTCATTTTTTATCCATTATCCTTGAGCTTTGCATTGTAATAACTAATATCTCAAACAAGTTCATGTACATCCATGTTTGTTATTACCTTCACTTAATCAGCTACCATTATTTAAAGGTCCTTATCTCCTCTCTTTCTTTAAATGAAGGTCACTGCTACGGCTGTCAAAGTAATATGAAGCACCCCAATGCTGATGCATACAGTGGTGGTCAATCCAAGGTTTGCAACTTGAAGGGACAATGTCTTGGACCTAATATAGCGGTCGCAGAGACTATGGATGACGTAAGTGTGATGTTTTTATCTCCTGGTAAGCTGGCGTTTGACATTTTCTGTTGCTGTGTTCATTTTTAATTGAATGAACGTCCTTTACAGTGGAAAGCTGAGGAAGCGAGGGTAAGACAAACGTTCAAGGTAAAGACGCTAAATCTTGTGTGGTAGGTATATAAAAACATGATGTTGGTTAGTTGGTTGATCAATTCCTGCTTGTGCATTTGTTTCCATTAGGGCCTTGACGATCCAACTGTTGTGGCGCGACTCATGGAGCCACCCAAGTTGAACTCCGGAGCAACCAAGGCCACTGATGAGGAGGTAGAACGTTTTATGAATTCGATCATGGAACCATACGATCCTAACCTTTGCAGCACTTATGGCATCCTCGATGCTAGCGCTGTAGAAAGATTTAGAGTGGCGCTAAAGTAAGACCAAGGATTGATGCTGCCCGGAGTTATGTTGCATTTTCTTGTGTCTAGATGGTTTCCCATCAGCGAACCTTCGATACCAAGCTGTTTTGTGTTTCTAAGATGCTCGTAGAAGAAGCTCAATGCTTATTTGGTTTGATGATCGACATATGTACGACTTTTAAAATGTGTGTATGGCAGTACTTGTTATGGCTGCTCGTATCCATTTTTATCAACTGCTTGGGTATGTCAAATATAACATAACTGTGTCGATCTACACATAACGCGTTGAAGGAGAGAACACCGACCAGATCGACATATGTATATACAGCAACTCACCAAAACTTGACGTTTGCTCGTTTGGTTTTCAAGCAAAAAAGAAGGCTTAAGATGCTTATAATCCCCAAAAGGCAGGAAAAATAAGCAAGACACCATTTCGGTCTAGTGTTGCATTGTCTGTCTATCACCGATTGTAAGGCTAAAGAGATCTTGAAAGTGTTAATGCCCTTGGCCATTAAAATACAAGACACGAATGCCCTGCAAATTCTAACTCTAGTAGAATAGAATGTTAATCGGCAAGAGGATTTACAGTAAACAGCGTGCATTTATGCGAAATTTAATTCAAGGAGTTAGAATATTTTGTGGTCACTCCTAGATTTCCCAGTCTACAAATGGGAAAATGTTAGTCCCTGTTTGAATGGGTGTAAGTTTTACACCTGTATTTATTTACAGGTGTAAATTGCCGGTCACCTCTTGATTCATGTCTGGAATGAAAACGACGGGAGGAGGTCTTTACCGTAGACGGCCCGCTGCCGGTCACCTTCCCCAGATGTGGATGCAGCGGCTCGACCCGCTGCCGACCTTGCCAAATCGGTCGACAAAACTAACCGCGCTGCCTTATCGAATTGCAAGCAAAGGAGCTTGCTGCTTAGATCGCCTCAGGAGCTCAGGCGGTGCAGCTCTCTCGACGAGTACTGGAGAAGGATCAGGCTGAATTCCATGAGATGAGAAGGTCTTTCGCGGAAAAGGTGACACCAGGATTACACAGTTAGCCGTTAGTGAGTGAACTTTCTCATGATTTATAATGCTTATGTTCAGAGTAAACAAAATACCCATCGATGTAGCTAAAGATGCACATATACAGGAAGATCATCACTTTTTCCCAGATTGTACTGTAATGTGTATCATTCAATATCGATGTGAGATATTTCAATTGTTGAGGCCAATGCAAAATGATTTCTCTCATGCATTGTGCATCTATGATCTATGTGTGCATACTTATCTCGTGTCCCCACATTCATGTTGAAACATGCAGTACTAGGAAAAGGGCTATAAATGAGATGAACACTAATGGCGCACCTGTCAGGTGATGCGTCATTAGGCGCACCATGTTTCGGTACGCCATTAGTGTGGAAGACACTAATGACGCACCAGGAACACGGTGCGCCACTAGAAACAATTTTTTTTAATTTTTCCAAACATTCTAATGGCACACCGTGGCAAAATGCGCCATTACTAGTGCTAACTAGTAATGGCGCACTGGCAACACCGTGCGCCATTAGTAACCAGTCCACCGACCCTCGTCCCACCGCACCCTCCCCCGCTCCACCGGCCGCCGCCGCCGACCCCCGGCCCGCACCCTCCCCAACTCCACCGCCGCCGACGACCACCCGCACCCTCCCCCACTCCACCGTCGCCGACGTCCCACCGCACCCTCCCCCGCTCCACTGGCCCGCCACCCCCGCCCGCACCTCCCCACTCCACCGCCGCCGCGTCCCACCGCACCTCCCCGCTCCACCGGCCGCCCGACCCCAGCACGCACCTCCCCACTCCACCGCCGCCGACCTCCCGGCCCGCACCCACCCCACTCCACCGCCGACGTCCCACCGCAACCTCCCCCGCTCCACCGGCCGCCGCCGCCGACCCCCGGCCCGCACCCTCCCCCACTCCACCGCCGCCGCCGACCACCCGCACCCTCCCCCACTCCACCGCCGCCGACGTCCCACCGCACCCTCCCCCGCTCCACCGGCCGCCGCCGCCGCCCGCACCATCCCCCACTCCACCGCCGCCGACGACCCCCTGTCCTATTCGTTCAACTAACAACTAGTCGCTGATGGGATCCATTCTTGTTATCTCAGGATCTTGCGTTTGAAGTTACAGATGTTGTGTGCTATGAAGTAATATATGAGGGCAACTGCCGCTACTACCATGCTAATTTCTCTACAAGGACCAAAGGAGAAAAGACCACCGACAATCTGTTCTTTGCTGAAGTCAAACGTATGCCAGGAGAAGACGAAAAATTGGTGGTCAGCTGTACCTGCATGGTTGATCCTTTTGATAACGGTATTTTGTACTCTTATCCAGTGTTGCTGAAATACAGTTTAAACGTTTTTGCCTTTAGTATATGATCTCTGAATTAACCTGTTTGTTTGTGCCTCGTGTCATTTTTATCCATTATCCTTGAGCTTTGCATTGTAATAACTAATATCTCAAACAAGTTCATGTACATCCATGTTTGTTATTACCTTCACTTAATCAGCTACCATTATTTAAAGGTCCTTATCTCCTCTCTTTCTTTAAATGAAGGTCACTGCTACGGCTGTCAAAGTAATATGAAGCACCCCAATGCTGATGCATACAGTGGTGGTCACTCCAAGGTTTGCAACTTGAAGGGACAATGTCTTGGACCTAATATAGCGGTCGCAGAGACTATGGATGACGTAAGTGTGATGTTTTATCTCCTGGTAAGCTGGCGTTTGACATTTTCTGTTGCTGTGTTCATTTTAATTGAATGAACGTCTTTTACAGTGGAAAGCTGAGGAAGCGAGGTAAGACAAGCGTTCAAGGTAAAGACGCTAAATCTTGTGTGGTAGGTATATAAAAACATGATGTTGGTTAGTTGGTTGATCAATTCCTGCTTGTGCATTTGTTTCCATTAGGGCCTTGACGATCCAACTGTTGTGGCGCGACTCATGGAGCCACCAAGTTGAACTTGAACAACGAAGGCCACCGATGAGGAGGTAGAACGTTTTATGAATTCGATCATGGAACCATACGATCCTAACCTTTGCAGCACTTATGGCATCCTCGATGCTAGCGCTGTAGAAAGATTTAGAGTGGCGCTAAAGTAAGACCAAGGATTGATGCTGCCCGGAGTTATGTTGCATTTTCTTGTGTCTAGATGGTTTCCCATCAGCGAACCTTCGATACCAAGCTGTTTTGTGTTTCTAAGATGCTCGTAGAAGAAGCTCAATGCTTATTTGGTTTGATGATCGACATATGTACGACTTTTAAAATGTGTGTATGGCAGTACTTGTTATGGCTGCTCGTATCCATTTTTTATCAACTGCTTGGGTATGTCAAATATAGCATAACTGTGTCGATCTACACATAACGCGTTGAAGGAGAGAACACCGACCAGATCGACATATGTATATACAGCAACTCACCAAAACTTGACGTTTGCTCGTTTGGTTTTCAAGCAAAAAAGAAGGCTTAAGATGCTTATAATCCCCAAAAGGCAGGAAAAATAAGCAAGACACCATTTCGGTCTAGTGTTGCATTGTCTGTCTATCACCGATTGTAAGGCTAAAGAGATCTTGAAAGTGTTAATGCCCTTGGCCATTAAAATACAAGACACGAATGCCCTGCAAATTCTAACTCTAGTAGAATAGAATGTTAATCGGCAAGAGGATTTACAGTAAACAGCGTGCATTTATGCAAAATTTAATTCAAGGAGTTAGAATATTTTGTGGTCACTCCTAGATTTCCCAGTCTACAAATGGGAAAATGTTAGTCCCTGTTTGAATGGGTGTAAGTTTTTACACCTGTATTTATTTTACAGGTGTAAATTGCCGGTCACCTCTTGATTCATGTCTGGAATGAAAACGACGGGAGGAGGTCTTTACCGTAGACGGCCCGCTGCCGGTCACCTTCCCTAGATGTGGATGCAGCGGCTCGACCCGCTGCCGACCTTGCCAAATCGGTCGACAAAACTAACTTCGCCGGCCTTATCGAATTGCAAGCAAAGGAGCTTGCTGCTTAGATCGCCTCAGGAGCTCAGGCGGTGCAGCTCTCTCGACGAGTACTGGAGAAGGATCAGGCTGAATTCCATGAGATGGGAAGGTCTTTCGCGGAAAAGGTGACACCAGGATTACACAGTTAGCCGTTAGTGAGTGAACTTTCTCATGATTTATAATGCTTATGTTCAGAGTAAACAAAATACCCATCGATGTAGCTAAAGATGCACATATACAGGAAGATCATCACTTTTTCCCAGATTGTACCGTAATGTGTATCATTCAATATCGATGTGAGATATTTCAATTGTTGAGGCCAATGCAAAATGATTTCTCTCATGCATTGTGCATCTATGATCTATGTGTGCGTACTTATCTCGTGTCCCCACATTCGTGTTGAAACATGCACTACTAGGAAAAGGGCTATAGATGGGATGAACACTAATGGCGCACCTGTCAGGTGATGCGTCATTAGGCGCACCATGTTTCGGTACGCCATTAGTGTGGAAGACATTAATGACGCACCAGGAACACGGTGCGCCACTAGAAACAATTTTTTTTAATTTTTCCAAAACATTCTAATGGCACACGGTGGCAAAGCGCGCCATTACTAGTGCTAACTAGTAATGGCGCACTGGCTACACCGTGCGCCATTAGTAACCAGTCCACCGACCCTCCGTCCCACCGCACCCTCCCCCGCTCCACCGGCCGCCGCCGCCGACCCTCGGCCCGCACCCTCCCCAACTCCACCGCCGCCGACGACCACCCGCACTCTCCCCCACTCCACCGTCGCCGACGTCCCACCGCACCCTCCCCCGCTCCACCGGCTGCCGCCGCCGACCCCGCCCGCACCTCCCCACTCCACCGCCGACGTCCCACCGCACCATCCCCGCTCCACCGCCGCCGACCCCAGCACGCACCTCCCCACTCCACCGCCGCCGCCGACCTCCCGGCCCGCACCCACCCCCACTCCACCGCCGCCCGACGTCCCACCGCACCTCCCCGCTCCACCGCCGCCACCGCCGACCCCGCCCGCACCGTCCCCCACTCCACCGCCGCCGCCGACCACCCGCACCTCCCCACTCCACCGCCGCCCGACGTCCCACCGCACCCTCCCCGCTCCACCGCCGCGCCGCCGACCCGGCCCGCACCATCCCCCACTCCACCGCCGCCGACGACCCCCTGTCCTATTCGTTCAACTAACAACTAGTCGCTGATGGGATCCATTCTTGTTATCTCAGGATCTTGCGTTTGAAGTTACAGATGTTGTGTGCTATGAAGTAATATATGAGGGCAACTGCCGCTACTACCATGTTAATTTCTCTACATGGACCAAAGGAGAAAAGACCACCGACAATCTGTTCTTTGCTGAAGTCAAACGTATGCCAGGAGAAGACGAAAAATTGGTGGTCAGCTGTACCTGCATGGTTGATCCTTTTGATAACGGTATTTTGTACTCTTATCAAGTGTTGCTGAAATACAGTTTAAACGTTTTTGCCTTTAGTATATGATCTCTGAATTAACCTGTTTGTTTGTGCCTCGTGTCATTTTTTATCCATTATCCTTGAGCTTTGCATTGTAATAACTAATATCTCAAACAAGTTCATGTACATCCATGTTTGTTATTACCTTCACTTAATCAGCTACCATTATTTAAAGGTCCTTATCTCCTCTCTTTCTTTAAATGAAGGTCACTGCTACGGCTGTCAAAGTAATATGAAGCACCCCAATGCTGATGCATACAGTGGTGGTCACTCCAAGGTTTGCAACTTGAAGGGACAATGTCTTGGACCTAATATAGCGGTCGCAGAGACTATGGATGACGTAAGTGTGATGTTTTTATCTCCTGGTAAGCTGGCGTTTGACATTTTCTGTTGATGTGTTCATTTTTAATTGAATGAACGTCTTTTACAGTGGAAAGCTGAGGAAGCGAGGGTAAGACAAACGTTCAAGGTAAAGACGCTAAATCTTGTGTGGTAGGTATATAAAAACATGATGTTGGTTAGTTGGTTGATCAATTCCTGCTTGTGCATTTGTTTCCATTAGGGCCTTGACGATCCAACTGTTGTGGCGCGACTCATGGAGCCACCCAAGTTGAACTTCGGAGCAACCAAGGCCACCGATGAGGAGGTAGAACGTTTTATGAATTCGATCATGGAACCATACGATCCTAACCTTTGCAGCACTTATGGCATCCTCGATGCTAGCGCTGTAGAAAGATTTAGAGTGGCGCTAAAGTAAGACCAAGGATTGATGCTGCCCGGAGTTATGTTGCATTTTCTTGTGTCTAGATGGTTTCCCATCAGCGAACCTTCGATACCAAGCTGTTTTGTGTTTCTAAGATGCTCGTAGAAGAAGCTCAATGCTTATTTGGTTTGATGATCGACATATGTACGACTTTTAAAATGTGTGTATGGCAGTACTTGTTATGGCTGCTCGTATCCATTTTTTATCAACTGCTTGGGTATGTCAAATATAACATAACTGTGTCGATCTACACATAACGCGTTGAAGGAGAGAACACCGACCAGATCGACATATGTATATACAGCAACTCACCAAAACTTGACGTTTGCTCGTTTGGTTTTCAAGCAAAAAAGAAGGCTTAAGATGCTTATAATCCACTTGTGTACTGAACATATTTAAACACAAATAAATATCAAACAACATTTTAAATATATAAATACAAAAATGGGGTTCCTAGGAATCGAACCCAGGACCTCCTGGTGTGTGTGCTGCGTGCTGACCAATCAGGCTAGTTGGCTTGTTCTGATGGAGCGGGGGTTATGTGGAATATAACCTTACCAGTCGGGCTAGTAAATTCTAATGGTGCACCGGGGCTGGGTGCGCCATTAGATTGGTTGTACTTATGGCGCACTAGGGGAGCGGTGGCCATTAGATCCCTCCCCCCAGTTCACCTGTTCCCCTCTCACTGTTGCCTCCCTCCCTCCCTCGCCAGATCCACTCGACCCAACCGTACGCCGCCGCCCCCTTGCTCCGCCCCTCCATCCGCCGCGCCTGCACGCCGTCGGCGACGCCGCCGCCCCGACCCTGCAGGACTCCACCCCCGCCGCCCCTGCGCCCCCCGAACGGGATCGGCCGAGCGCACGCCGCCCGCTCCTCACCTCTCCTCCTCCCTCCGACGAGCGAGGGCCTCCTCCGGCCCCTGCAGTAGCCGGCGAGCGCGGCCCCGACGCGCCCACCCCGCCTGCCCCTGCCGTCCTCCGCCACCGGCCCCTGCTCTCCTTCGACCGCAGCGAGCGAGGACCCGGACGAGCTCGGACCCCGACACCGACCCCTTCGCCGACCCCGACCCCGACCCCTCCGGCGACCAGGTACCTCTCCTCCTTCCTCCTTCCTCCCTCTCCACCCTTCCCCATTCCCTCCCTCCCTCCCCTCGACCGTGGCGACGCCGGCACCGTTTGCATCTGAACTCTAGAAATATGTTCACCTGCCATGTTAGTTTGCAGTCAGGGTTCAGACAAATATTGTTAGCTACAATTTATAATTCAGAGAAATCAGAGAAAACAACTATCAAACGGTCACAATGCAGTTAATAGAAAAAAAGCAGCTGGGTTCATGAATATCGGTTGTTCAGAGCTAGTTATCGGTTGTTCAGAGCTGAAAATCTAACCATCTGAGAACATTCCTTAGTTACGGGCTAGATTGTTGCTTTTGATCTTCATAATCAAAAGGGTTTAACATCCCTGCTCCCAGAGTTGAGCATGGAAAGTATAAAGTGGATGCGGTGCAGTTTTATGTATAGCTGGTGCTGGATTCAGTAGCCAGCCAGTAACCGCTTTTAAGGTCACCGGGGGGGAACTTTCTGTTATGTGTTACTGCTTAATATGGCGACGATGATGATTTGAACTCCAATAAGAAGCTTTGACTTGCTTCTCGTCTAGTTGATGCACTGCCAATTGTGTCTCTAGGGTTAAGGAACCAACAACAGATTCCTTAAGAGAACCCCTACCTTCATTTTAGTGTGGTTTTCCGGTGTTTTTATGATTGCACGATGAATATGTGCTAGATTGGCTGTCAAGCCCCATTTTTTCGCTATTAGTGACATCTTATTTCTAGAAACCTTGTGAGTGCTCTAGTACAGATTGCAGAATTGGAAGGAACCTGCGCTACTTGCATCATGATCTTATATCTGTTCAGAACTTTACTGTAGGCTTCTGTTTAGGTGTTCCATATGGGGTACACACCTAAACTACTTTCTGGCGTGTTGCTTTTTAAGTTGAAAACTGGACATTCTACCATCACTGCTTCCAAAATCGAGGATGGCAAGTATAGTGGACATAGTGCAATTTTGCATGTACTTGTTGCTGAATGTATTAACCACTAACCACTTTGAGCCCGGAGTCAACTGGGGTTTGAAGCAATCACGTATCTCTGAAGGTGCTGTGAGACATCATTTGTTATGTATTCATCCGCTTACAGAGACAGTGCTGATTTTAAGTTTAGTCAGGAGCTCTGATTTGGTTCATCATCTAGATGATGTAGATCATATTACTCGGATTCAGGAAAATTGGCTAAGGTAAGAGCCTAAGGCAGAGCACACCATTGACTCGGATTCCTCACAAAAGCGAGCGCCCTGAAAATTCAGGAACCACTCTTAGGTACTACTAGAAAATGGAGGAACATTCGGTCAACGTCTCCTAATAAGATGTAGGTTACCAAGCCCTTGTCTATTGTATCTAAGGTAGTAGTAGAGTACATGCGCTTGCAAGTTCCAACTAGTTGCTTCAGGGATTGAGTTAATTCATAGATGTTGACCTTCATCCAGTGGCATATAGATTGGAACAACTGAGTTATGTTTCTTGTTATTTTAGATTGTACTGTGGATTTGATTTATTATCTGCAAAGTGGTAAATTTTGAATTTGAACTAATTCAGATTCTCCTATGAAGAAGGCCAGGCCTCGGAAATTGGTTAGTTTGAAGGCCAGACCCCTTATAATGATGCTTTTCTCTAGAAAAAATGATCCTGGATTTTTTATGTAATTCTTTGTGGTATTAAGATGGAAACCTGGGATACTTTTTATGTAATTATGTCAGTTTTGTTTTGTAACTAGAAGACCAAAGTGTTAGGAATTCTGTCCAAACTGTAGTTTTCAGTATTCTGCCCAAACTGAAAACTGTTAAAAAGCATGATGTTTCTTGGATTTCTGTAATGATGATGATGATGGAACACATGGTCTTGGATTTTTGTAATGATGATGGGACATTATAAAGCATTGTACTCCAGTGTGTATGAAGGATACAAAAAATTTAGCAACTTCTCTGATTTTATAAAGTTGTTCTTATATGGGTGAAACTTCACTTGTTTTTAGGCTAGTGCAGGGTGTTGCTTTATTGTGATGTCGATTAACTTGAGTTTGCCGAGAGGCCCTTGAGTTTGCCGGAATGTCGATTAACTTCCGTTCCGGCAAATTCGGGCACTCCATATGTCATATTTTCAGCAAAAGGTCATGCTGAAATTTGCCGTGAATTTTAGCATGATTTTGCTAAAAATAGGACATATGGGGTACTTGCGACTAATGCATGTTTTATGATCTGTTGTAAGGGTACTAATTGGTCTCTTCTGCTGCTTATCAGAGATGGGGGGAAGCAGCCACCGCCGCTCTGTGACACCGCAGTACGAGTTGGATGCTTCCGAGTTTTTCGGTATCATACTTGGGACTTCAGTATCATCCATGACGCAGGTATATAAAACGAGAGATCTCCCCTTCACCCATCTCATTATGATATATGTTGTTTGCTACATCACTCATTGTCCCAAACTGCAGAGGCTGCCTGACAGTTTTATGAACATGCTGGGTGAAGATCCGCCAAATAATGTGAAGCTGCGACAGGCCGGCAGCGGGTTTCGCAGGCAGTGGGATGTGGAGTTGGTGATCAAGGAGGGCCACATGTACTTGTCTCATGGGTGGGAGAAGTTCTACCGTGCCTACGACCTGCGGCTAGGGTACTTCCTTCTCTTCAGGTACGACGACGACGCCACCATGCTCATCGTGTAGGTGTTCAACGCGACTATGTGTCACATGCGTTGCACTGACGATGATGATGCCGGTACGTTCTGCCTCTTCTTATTCCTCTACATTTGGCTTTGTCTCACATCGATTGTTAACGGTCACTGTTGCATTTGGACAGGTAATGGGAGCAGCAGCAGCGACACTGGCTACAGCCAAAGCAGCAGCGACTATGGCTATAGCAAAAGCAACACCGATTCTGGCTTTAGCGAAAGCAGCAGCGATTCTGGCAGCAGCATAGACAACAAGAAGGATGATCCGGAATGGAGTGCGGGAGAAGAGGAGAAAAGTGGGGATGAGGAGCTGCAGGATGACGATGGGCATCAGGCTGAGGATGACCTAGCGCTGGTGGTGGCTAACCAAGGGCAAGAGATGGTGGTGGCTGACCATGGGCAAGAGATGGTGGTGGCTGACCATGGGCAAGAGATGGAGGTGGCTGAGGATGACCTAGCGATGGTCGTGCCTGTCCTGCCTGAAGGTGGCCTCGCGATGGTGGTGGTGCCTGACAATGACCACGCACCGGTGGTGGCGCCGGCGATCCCACAGCTGGGCGACATGACCACGCCAATTGTGGTAGAAGACTACATCCCACTGCCTCCACCGCCTCGCCGCTCTTGGCGCATCAGACTAAGGAAGGAGAAGGAGAAGAACAATGAGAACTGAACTATGTCAGGTATGTCAGTTCTCCAAAATGATATATATATATATATATATACCTATAGGAAACTAAGCATATAAGCTCTAAGTTAGCATATTAGAGCCAACTTAGGTAAAATGAAGCTAACCTATAGGAAACTAAGCATATTAGAGATAACATAGGTAACTAAGTATATATATATATATATATAGTTAGCTTCATTTTACCTAAGTTGGCTCTAATATGCTAACTTAGAGCTTATATGCTTAGTTTCCTATAGGTTAGCTCCAAAATTACTTATGTTAGCACAAAATGATCAAGTTTACATAATAAGCTTATAGTCTTCTTCTTATTCTTCTTCTTTTCCAAAATTCTTCTTATTCTTCTTCTAGTGTTCTTCTTCTTCTAGTACTCTTCTAGTCTTCTTCTTCTTCTTCTTCTTCTTCTAACTTCTTGTTTATCATTTTGCAGATTTGATTTAATTCACGGAAGCTTGCATGGATGGAGTGCTTTTTTTCCATTTGTGTTTTTATTTTGTATCAATGAGAAACTTTTGTGAATTGATGGATAACGGTGTTGGATGAACAATGTGAAACTTTTCTAATATGTAACGATGGAACTATGTGTTGGCTATGTATGTATATATGATGGAACTTGTGTGTTGGCTATGATTATTATATGAATGCTTGTTGTACATATATGTGTTGGATATCTCATATGTGAAATAGTGACCTGTGATTAAGAAAAAACAAAAAAAATTAAAAAAATTGTTACTAATGGCGCACTACCATGTCGTGCGTCATTAGTATAGCAGACACTAGTGGCGCACTGTGGGCAAAACTAATGGCGCACTGCATGGTGTGCCATTAGTATACCAGATACTAATGGTGCACCAGTAATGCGCCATTAGTAGGCAAAACCGGTGTGCCATTAGTAGGCCTTTTCCTAGTAGTGATGAATTGGATGAAAGCAAAGAAGAAGCACAAGAGGGTGATACGCATGAGGCTCATTAAAATTATGATGACTTCCCTGTATGATTCGGTTGGTTGCTTTGTATACAAAGCGGGGGGAAACCCCTTTTCGGTAAATTATGATGACTAATTGCTCATAACTTTTATCAGTGGCATATGTGGAAAACGTTTTTGTAATGTACTTGCACTTTAGAGTTTATCATGCTCTATGCACCTCATTTTGTTCATGCTCATGCTTATGTGTGTGTTACCATTCATTGATGCACAGACGAAACCTTCTATATAAACCCACGAGAGATTTCATTTGCTACTTGATTGCATGTTAAGATAGGAGCTAGTACCAACTAATTTTCTACTTAGTTATTCTATTCCAAGTTTTTATTTGTTTTTACTAGTACATTCCCAATGTTGATGTGAGAAGTCGGAGGAAACCAAAATGCAAGCAAGCCAGCGGGATTCTCCAACTAGCGCACAACCAACTCAGTGGCATTTTCCTCAGGGCTGACTCTGGCCCCGGGCAAGAGGGAGATCGTGAACCCAACCAACAGCATTACTCCAGGTCTCTATGCTCTTTGGCAAAAGGATCATAAGATAGAAGTAATCAAATGAGATCAATGGGGAAACGTCCATTGAGCGACGATCAAATCAAGTATGTCACTCTGGACCCTTGGCCAACAACGACATCCTCAGCCACATGATAGGTTCCATGGACAATGCGGATCCTGCTGGGCTTTTGCGGCGGCAAGGGCAGTGGAGGGCCTCAACATAATCAAGAATAACGAGTTGTTACCGCTATCCGTGCAGGACAACAAAGGGCTGCAAAAGCAGCAACGCTAGGCGGGCGTTCGAGTACATCATCGACGCTGATGGGATTTCCTCATGGGAGGATAACCCACATCTGGGCAGGATGGCTACGGCCACGATGCAAACAAAATTGTTGTTATTGGGGGTTGTGAGCGCCCCCAATACAATGAAACCACCCTAATGTAGGTTGTGGCATCTTAACCGATGGTGGTGGGGCCGGGTTGACCCGGCGCTACTCGGCAGCAGCTAATGCAGACTTGGTTTTGTCGGACACCCGCAACTTCTGGTCCATCTCCCTGGCCTCTCATTGCTCAAAGTAATTTGCCCAATCTTCTTGTCAATGGCAGGCACCGGCAGTGGATGTGAAACAACCATGCTTCTCATTGGATGATTCTGCCTAGCCGATGGCGTCTTTGCCCTCCTTAAGACCTTAACAAGCACAGTGCTGACAACATCTTCCGCCGTGTTGTCTCCACCAACTAGGACTCTGTCACCACTCATCTTGTATAGAGCATAACATACATGTTGTCTATGTATGTACTACTAGAATATGGTTTTCAGTACACTAGTGGACACAACCCAAGATCTGAGATTATTTGTTTGACACTACTAGGAAAAGGCCTACTAATGGCGCACCTAATTTGGCCATTAATGGCGCATTAGTGGTGCGCCATTAGTGCCACGCCATTAGTATATTTTACTAATGGCGCATCACTGGTGCGCCATTAGTATCTGGTATACTAATGGCGCACCTCAGATGCGCCATTAGTATATACAACAGTACGCCATTAGTATGCCTCCCAGGGGGCCATGTATACCCAGGTGCTTTGGCATACTAATGGCGCACAACAACAAGATGCGCCATTAGTAACTTCGGTATACTAATGGCGCACTGTTTAATGATGCGCCATTAGTATCCTTTGGCCAATATTAGGTTTTTTTTTAATTTTCTGTTTTTTGCACAGGTTACAAAATGTATAATTGGACAAAATATAGACAACACACATCAACAACAGATTCATCGAATACAATAAAAGATTAGTCTCTGAATACAATTCATCATATTAGTCTCCGAATACAATTCATCATATTAGTCTCCGAATTGAAAAGACCGAACAAAGATAGAACATTATATTACAAGTCTCGAGACCGCGGGTAGCGAGTTTGTCTTCACATTACAAGTCGATACCGATCATCTAAACTACCATCACATAGAAGAGAGCTGCGGTCATCACGATGAGCATCATCACGATGAAACTCGTCTTCATCCGGTTCCTCCAACGGTACCTCCCCTCTCCCGCTAGATAGCGGGCGTATCTAGATTCGGCCTCGGCCCTAGTGGTGTACCCTTTGTAACTGTTACCGCTGAATCGGTGAACCTGTCTCCGACACTCCTCCCAGTCGTCGTGAGACTCCGGAACCTTACCCTTGTACCACGACATACGACGGCATCGCTATGCACTAGCCAAGCGAAGCGTTAGTACCAATTCACGACAATACATAAGCAATATATAAGTATGCAACAGAACGATCGGAAGAGAAAAGCAAGACATTAATAGCATCGATTACATCTAAGTTGAACGACTCTCGAAACCAAAGAGACATACTACAAGTTCATTAAAGTTTAATTACAACATGAGCCAATCAATGTTTCAGAACTAGACACAGCATCACTGCTTTCGACTTGACTCAAGGGACCGGAGCGTGGATGAAGCCGCCGTCTATCGTGGGAGTCATGAAATAACGGGCGTTGTCAGCCTGCATTTGTAGCATTGTGTCGATGTCACTGTTGGACGGTTGATTTCTGAGGTAGAACTGCCCCGGGGTACGAAGGACATCTTGATGGATGATTTCCGCAAACTCCGACTGGATGCGAAAGAATTCTTGTCTGATGTTCGCGTCCTGGATTGCCGACACGCTTGTGGCCCAATCTTTGAGTTTACTCGGTAGCAGAAGTTGATGATGGTCCCGTACGATCGCCCGCATGTGATGGATGGCGTAGTAGGCACCCTTCTGACCGCCAGGCGGCTGCTTGACGCAGTAGAACGTCGTATTGTGGGAGAACACGTGCTTGCCGTACTTACGAATAGGCCTGGTGAAGGTGCCTCCAGATTTGGCGTAGCCGGGGAGAACATCATCAAGAACCTTCTTGACATTTGTGTAGTCTACGTTCGACTGACGGTCCGGTCGAAATACGTGGCCATGGAATATTTGGGGCTTAGGAGGATGAGCGTGCAATGTGTGTCACTGCAGAAAACACGGAATGTTAAAAGAAAAACGATCGAAATCTAATAATTCATATATTACGGGCCAGTTGAGGGGAGGACTTACTCGGGAAAGTAAGGCACGAGGAAGTTATCCTTATCTTGGTTTGCCAGAACGACGCCTTCGAGGTAAGAACTCGCGACTTGCCGGTCCCCAGCGCTGCCCAAGATCTTGGCATGCATGTAGAAGGGGTCGACTATCACGATGTCCGGAGTCTTGTCGCGAATGGTCCGCATCTCCATACTCAGCAAAAATAGCCGAACGAAGGTGTAGTGCAGCGGATGAAGGTTCAACATAGCGTGGATGTCATCAAACCGCAGGACGATCGTACGCCCGATGGAGTTATCCACAAAGCCCTTGCCCTCTGGCACCTTGGCCGCGAAACCGGGTATGCCACATCCTTCTCTCTGAGACGCCGCTTCTCCAAAGAAAGAACACTGTCATGCAGACTCCGCATAGCACCGGTTGCAGCATTGAGCATATTTGTCGGTAGCATCGCCCTACCCGCCACATGCACCCTCCTCGAGATATCCTTAGGTGAAGGTGGCCCGTCCTGAGCACGGATCGTACTTGGTGCCGGCTGGCTCGCACCCTTGTTAGTCTTTCTTTTGCGTGCCTTCTTCTTCTCCTGTAATGGGACCGAGTTCTGCTCACAGACCGCCTTCTTGAGTGTGTTGGGGCTGATAATATTTCGCACCTCGCCTATCTCGAGGCTCGGTGAAGTCGGCAGTGGAGGCGTCTCACGAGAGCTGAGCGGCGGGGCGGCGCTGTTGCAACTTGGCTTCTCCGCGGTACCAGCTAGATCGCGCACATCTTTTGTTGGGTTGCGTTCTTGAGAAGGAGGCCCCATGAAGTCGCCATCGTACCCATGATCGGCAAAGTACTGATCGACGTTGCCAAATGTATCGTCGTCGTCGTCGTTCTGATCCTGTGCCATATGCATGTTTGGATCCAGTGGCATAGGGATGTCCGGCACCATTGCGGCGGTCTTGCCATGGGGCCGACTTGGCGCCGACACGACTGGCGGTGTTGTCTTTGGGGTGGTGTCCCCCGCCCCCAAACGAATCTGGCTCTTCGGCCAAAGCAGGGGCTAGATCAGGCAGGCGCTGAGGGTCATCACGTCATCATCGTCGGCCCCGACGGGTCGAATCGGAGGTAACAACTCGTCGCAGCCTGGCAGCACCCGAACCAGTTGAACCCTAAACAAGTTGGGAAGCATCCGGTACCGTGGAACAAGGGTTGCCGGTTGAGCGATTTTGCCCTTGGCGACATCGACCAACTCGTTGTTCACGAAGTGCGGGAGAGTGCACGAACGTCGGCGGCGCCTGCAAAAACATGTAGGGCGTCGGGGATGCCCGATCAAAGGCAAGGAGATGAAGTCCTCGGCGAGAGAGCTTAATTAGTTACCGTGATGATGGCGTCGAGCTCGGCTAATGTCGAGGCACCGCCAGCGGCGGGCGCAGATTGACGGAGGGGCCGCTTGCTGCGAGGTGCCGCGGCGTACACCCGGGTGCATTAAGCTCCCGTGCCGGCGTCGGAGACACCAATGCCGCCTCTGCCGGAGACACCAATGGCCCCGCCATCGCATTCTGCGAGTTGCTGGCCTGAAGCTAGGAATCGGGGGCGGCCCCTGTTGGCCGCCCGCAATCCACGCACTCAACCCCTCGATCAAGGTAGGCACAATGGCGGTGATCGTCGCTCCGAGTTGTTATTGCACTTGCTCTTGGACAATCTCCGGAATCCGCGCCACCTATGCCTTGAGTTCTTGAACCTCGCGCGCCTGGCTTTCCGAGCTGGTATTTTTCTCCTTTCGCCCACCATTGTTATAGTATGACGACCATTTTGTCGACAAGCCTTTGCCGGCGACACGACCAGCTGACGTCGGCTTACTGAGCTTATCCTTGTTCTTCATTACATTCAACGCCCTATTTAGAGTGATGTCCGAAGGGTTGCTCTTAGTCGACCCCCCGCTACTGCTTTCAGTCGCCTGCGGAAGGAATGTGAACCATTTAGAAATTTGGCTTCATTAATTAGAATGCAACCATATGGAGCTAATTATGCGGGGGTGTATTCCTTACCAGAACAAGCTCAAGCGCCCTGGTCTTTGGATCCGTGGTAAGCTCCTTTGTTTTCGTGTCCTTCTTGTACCGGGCCCTGACAAAGTTCCTGGTCTGCTTGTCACCGTATTTATCAAAGAGGGGCGGTAGGCCTTGCTCGGCACGGTCCGCCTCCTCCTTGTCCCATATAGGCTCCGCCACTCTGTAACCGCCGGGACCGAGTGTGTGTTCTCCTAAGTTCAGCTCCCGCATTTCTTTCCCCCACTGACTTGATTGGGAGTTTGCGGTGCTCGAGCAATTGATCTTGAAGTCTTTGTAGTCATCTTCGGTGATCGAAGGATTTTTCTCCTTGATCTTCTCATAACTCTCACCTTTCTCGATCATTCTCTTCACATTGCTTTTCCAAGTAGACAGGGCCTTGCTCATCTTCGTGAGGGCAGCATTGTTCATTTTATTCCCTTTGAGGCTTGTGTTTTCAAATTCAGCGGGGAACTTGTATCGTTCGTGCAGCTTCGTGAAGAGGAGGTTGCGCAAATTCCTCGGTCGGGATGCCTCGGGTTCTCGGTGTTGATCGAGGCGGTGCTTGGAGAATGCACCCGAGCTGAAGCGAGTACCCTTGACTATTTGTTCGGGCCGTTGGATTCCGTCGAGTCCACTTGATAACTTCCTCCTTGAGGGTGCGGAGCACGGTCGGGCGCCGGTCCTTCCGTTGCCTCTTCGGTTGGCTGCCATCTGTCGCGCGCCGCCATCATCGATGGTGGCATCCTCGGCGGCACCATCGGTGGTGGCATCGGTGGGGTCATCCTCGGCGGTACCATCGGTGGTCTCGGGATCGGTGGGGAAGGCGGCGTCCTCATACAAGTGAGGTTGTTCCTCCATCTCTGGGACAGCTCCTGAATGCCTTGCCGCCTCAACCCCGGCCTCATCGTTGTTGGCCATGTTTCTCTCTAAATAGGAACAAAGTTTGGTCAAAAGTTGGTTATTGTCAAGGAACAAGATCATGGTCTCATCATTTAGGGTTTGTCGACACGAGGCATCCTAAAAGCTAAGCTTTTATCATTGAGGGTTTTTCGACGCCGAGGCACCCTAAAAGCCTAAGCTTTCATCATTAGTCACAAGTACCCGGCCCATGCATTAGTCACAAGTACCCCATATGTCCTATTTTTAGCAAAGTCATGCTAAAATTCACGGAAAATTTCAGCATGACCTTTGCTGAAAATAGGACATATGGAGTACCAATTTGCTGGAGCGGAAGTTAATCGACATTCCAGCAAACTCAAGGGCCTCTCGGGTGGACAAGGCAAAAAGGCCTCCATCACAACATGGAAAATACATTGGCATGTGAAGAGGTGAAACAATATATGCATCTCCAAGCAGTATCATTCAACATTTTGGACAAACCACTACAAGCAATCTTGGATCAGATACAAGAAGAATGTGAGAAAATGCAGACAAATACTAACAGATTGAGGTGTTTAACTTGTGGTGTTCTCTGTGCTATTAACATTTCAAGTCAAAACCTTTTCTGGTTAGTAAGTGTTTCTTGAGCATATGTATGTAGTAAGTGTTTCTGCTCTCGGTGTTTGAACACATATTTTAGCTACCTAGTACCGGTGCTATTACCCAGCAGTTAATTAGCTTTTGCTTTTGCTTTTCAGTGCCAAATTCTAGCTAGTACCAGCAAATTAACATCTAGCAGCAATCATTTTCAAATATATATACACTGGACATTTTAATATTAACCTAAGGAAAAATGAATAGTTAGGTTAATTACCCACCGTTAGTTATTCAGTCTGATGCTTTGTTCTACACTTTGATGCAAATTAGTATATAGAAGAAGCTATTTACTAGCAGTACCATATATAAAAGACATTCAGTCTGATGCTATTTACTAGCAGTACTAGCAGTTTTTCTTCTTCTTCAATAACTGTATTGTCCATCAGACTGTATTGGCCATATATAAAAGACATTTAGTCTGATGCTATTTACTAGCAGTAGTAGCAGTTTTTCTTTTCTTCATTAACTATACTAGCAGTTTTTTTTCTTCTTCGTTAACTGTATTAGCTATTTACTAGCAGTACTAGCACTTGGATCATATGCTAACGCTACATTGATACATCATCATGCTGGGTAATATTAAACCCAAGCAACTTTATAATCAACCCAAGATACATCAACTACTGCACTGTCCTGCCTAATAAAAACAGTCATGCCAGCATATAGTATATAAATCTGAATTTGTGTTTACAAGAAGAGTGCCCATTGCATTGTAAACCTGAGAACACAACTCACCTCAAGTGCAGGATATAGCAGACACCTACTTCTTCAGTCAAGTGCAGTAAAAGACCGTTTGCAGAACCTGTTTAGTCAGAGTTGAACATTAGAATCCATACTATGCTCTACTATGCTTGTAAAGGAACACCTGCTAGCTAGCTGCCGTCGAGTTGCCAGCATTCATCGTCAGTGAAAAAAAAATGAAGAAGAAAAAAGGCATGCATGCACTGGTTTGCCAAAACAGAGCACTTTAGTCCTCTGTTTTTGCTAACTGCTACACATACCCCCAAGTGAACCACCACAACATCTAAAAGCTAACAATTGTTTTTGCTTATATAATCAGACTTTTTGTGCTAAAAAAACCATAGAACAACTGCTCCAAATTTCTAAATAAACTGCCATTTCATTTTATTCAATAATGAACTATACTCTTTATGGGTTTTTTAGTTAAATGCAGAAAATCCAAAGTTAATTCCGCCGGGCTTTTCTATGTTTTTTATACATAACTGCTAAAACCCTAGGATTTAACCGAGCCACCAACAGAATGTGGACTTAAAAAGAGAGAGTCACGGATAGTGACATGATACATTTTCATAAAATTAGCTAGTTTTACTTATGGTGCACAAAGGAACAAGTACTGCAGTGCACTTAGAAAAAATGAAGGAACTTCTCTCTACCACACGTAATCTGATTCTTTCACATTGCTTGTCTTTTCCTTTTTTACTCAATAACGGTAAGCACTAATACTCTTAACTGCACTATAGAAACTGAACCAAATGAACTCCATGGGTGCTGCCATCTCACCCGTCATTGACGGCGCAATGAAACAATTTTTATAACTGGTGTTTGTTCTTCTCAAAGTATATTCCTTAATCGCAATGGCTAACTGCTGAAACTATACGTAACAGTCAAAACACAAACAGAAAGAACCAGATTTGAGAAATTCAGAAACTATAAACTATGTAACTGCTGAATTATACACAACCGCTTCCAAGGCCTACTAGTGTTTTTCAGAGAGAACAAACATGTACAGTTAAAAAATGGTAACTGTGTTGGGGGGAAGTTGATGTTGCTCGATGCCTGAAGTGAGGCCGGCTGATTTAGGGAAATTAAATTCACCATTTTTCAGGTAAAGCTACCTGCATAGGGGCGTCGAGGCGGCGGGGCAGCGACGTCGAGGCGGCGTCAGGCGTCGGCGCCGAGGCGTCGGGGCGGCGTCGAGAGGCGGCGGGGCAGCGGCATCGGGAGAGGAGAGGGAAGGGATCGAGGCGAGGCGAGGAGAGAGAGGGGTAGGTTTGGGCGGGAGGAAATATGGATGGGGCGGCACAATACTAATGGCGCACCACCCCTCGGTGCGCCATAAGTACATCCATACTAATGGCGCACCTCACCCTGGTGCGCCATTAGTATTTTTTTTTGATTTCTGCTCGAGCCAACAGGTTATCTTCCACCTGACCTGATCCACATCAAGTTCCCTCTACTAGCTCGACTGGTCAGCAATCAGTTCTCACATCAGGAGGTCCTGGGTTTGATTCCCAGGCTCCACAATTTTTTTTATACATTTAAATGCTGTTTGATACTTATTTGTGTTTAAATATGTTCAAACTTGTTTAAATCATAAAAGTAATAATTTTTTTATAAGACAGTAATAATTTTTTTTAAATTATCATCAAACAATAATGCCAGTGGAGCGGGGAGGTGCGGAGGGTGCGGGGGTCAAGTGGCGGTTGAGTAGGGAGGTGCGGGGGTCGGTGGCGGTTGAGTAGGGAATCGAGGTGCGGGGGTCGTGGCGGTTGAGTAGGGAGGTGCGGGGGTCGTTGGCGGCGGTTGAGTAGGGAATCAAGGGTGCGGGGGTCGGCGGCGGCGGCCGTGGACTGGGGTGCTCGGCGAGGGGGACGGATCTGGCGAGGTGGGATAGCGATCGAGATGGAGGGGATTGAGATCGAGTGTCCATGAAATTTAAAAAATTCATGATAGTTCAAAAAGTGCCCATGAAATACAATCGAGAAATGAAGGCTACGATTCAAATACAATCGATCTTAGCTAGCTATCTGTTCACAATCTTCTTGCCCTTCTTTTTGCAAATGGAGTTCTTACGTGGAGCGGACGTCCTTTAGGTAGGGTGGTCCTGCTTCTTCTTGTGGTGTATGCTGCTACTTCATCATCGTCGTCATGTTCGATCCTCGGTCGCCCGTGCTTGTCGAAGTCTTGCTCATTGGCTACTCCATCCATTCCGATGATCTTCCTTTTGCCTCTCCTCACGACAACACGACTGGGCTTTGACGGGTCGGTAATGAAGAAGCATTGGTCAACTTGGGAAGCCAGTATCCATGGCTCATTTTTCGCGGTGACGTTTGCGCCCGCGGTCTTGGATTTGGCTTTGGGTATAACCATGGTGGTGAAATACCGGTCTTCTTTTAGGACGGTCTTCGCCCATCTGACACGGAACATCAGGACCTTCTCTCCAGCGTAGCTCAGCTCCCAGATCTCCTCGATCCTTCCGTAGTATCTGTCCTTGTCATTACCGGTGTAGGATTCCATCGTTACTCCGGAGTTCTGATAACCATCGCTCTTCATGTCCTTGGCCTCGGTGTAGAATGTGTAGTCGTTGATATCGTACGCCTCATAGGTCATCAGGTTGTGCTCGGCGCCCTGTGACAAGGCGAATATGAGTTGTTCTTCCGCGGAAGAATCCTCATGTAAAGGGCACGACAGAAGCTTCTGCTTGAACCAACGCATGAAACATGAGTTGTGCTCTTTGATTATATCTCCGTCTGTCCTCTGTTGGCCTCGGTCATTGTACGTCTTCTTAATAAAGGTTTTGTGCTCTACCACCCAAGGATCGACCACGTCTATGTGTTGTAGCGTGACTAGGTTTGCTCTTTCAAAGTCGGCGAGTCGACCCTCTAAGTCGACATGCATTTCGCGGCAACCCTCATGGTGACCCCATCCAATGAGCCTGCCGAGGTGCCTGTTGACGGGCAGACCAACGGGGTTCTCGATGCCTAGATAATTCATGCAGTAGGAGATGCACTCTTCGGTCAGAAAGCCCCTGGCTATACTTCCCTCTGGACGTGACATGTTGCGAACGTATCCTTTGATGACACCATTCATCCTTTCGAACGGCATCATGCTGTGCAGGAACGTCGGCCCGAGTTGGATGATATCCTCCACTATATGAACCAGCAGATGCACCATAACGTCGAAGAATGCGGGCGGGAAGTACATCTCAAGCTCGCATAGTATCACCACGATTTCTTCCTGTAGCCTTCTGAGTTGCCTCACGCCAATCAACTTCCGAGAGATGACGTCGAAAAAGTTGCATAGGCCAAATAGCGTTTCACGGACGTGCGCGTCCATGATCCCACAGATTGCAACTGGAAGTATCTGCGTCATCAACACGTGGCAGTCGTGAGACTTCATCCCACTGAACTTCTGCTTCGCTGGGTCTAGGTATATGCTTATCTTCCCCGCGTAACCGTAGGGAAGTTTTACTCCTAGGAGGCAGGTGAAAAACTGCTCGATCTCCTCCTGACTTAGAGTGAAGCACGCGGGAGGGTAGTCATTTCCGGTCTTCTTGGCCTTTTTGCCTTTGGCGACAACTTACTGTGTCCTGCTTCGCCTCATCATCATCATCATCATCATCATCATTAGCGTGAAGCTCCTGCCTGATGCCCATTGATTTCAAGTCTGCCCTTGCTTTCGGCCCATCTTTGGTCCTCTATGGCATGTTGAGCAGGGTACCAAGCAGACTCTCGCACACGTTCTTCATGATATGCATGACATCAAGGCTGTGAGGCACACAGTGGATCTTCCAGTACGGCAAGTCCCAGAAAACAGACCTCGTTTTCCATACCTTCAGCAGCTGCTCTGGCGCCTTCGCTTCTTTCCGGCTCTGGCGCCTTTTGCTTCTTTCCGGCGGTGGGCAGTCTTTCCAATTTTTCAAAGCTTGTCTATTTCCTCGCCGCTCCTCGTACAGGCGTTTTGGGTTCGGTTTCACCATCGAACAGATCCTTGCGTTTCCTCCACGGGTCATCGTCGCGAAGCCACCTTTGATGTCCCATGAACACGGTTTTCAAGACCGGGATCTCTATCTAGCTGGCGTCGTTGTGTCATCCATGCACCTTACGCATCCGAAAATCCGTGGACTACCTGCCCCGCGAGATATCCGTAACCGAGATAGTCGTGCACCGTCGTGAGCAGTGCGGCTCTCATAGGGAAATATTCTTTCTCTGCGGCGTCCCACGTATTGGCTGGCGTTTTCCATAGCATGTCAAGCTCCTCTTTCAGCAGCCCCAGATACAGATTGATGTCGTTCCCTAGTTGTTTCGGTCCTTCAATTAGCATACTCATGTGAATGTACTTCCTCTTCATGCACAACCAGGGGGGAAGGTTGTACATCCACACAAACACAGGCCAGGTGCTATGTGTGCTTCTCTGGCTGCCAAACGGATTGACTCCATCGGTGCTCGCGCCCAGCACGATGTTCCTTGGATCATTCCCAAATTCTAGGTCTTCGAAGTTCAACGCTTGCCACTGGCTCGCATCCTTAGGGTGACTCAGCATCTTGTCTTTTTTATCTATCTCCGGATCATTTGCGTCATCTTCTCGCTTCTTCTCCTCCCTATCCGCGTGCCAACGCAGGAGCTTTGCTACCTTTGGGTCCGCGAAATACCGCTGCAGACGAGGAGTGATCGGAAAGTACCACACCACTTTTCGAGGAGCTTTCTTCCTCTTCTTGTATCGAGTGACGCCGCACACCGGACATATGGTAGACTCTGCGTGCTCGTCCCGATAAATGATGCAATTGTTCATGCACACATGATATTTCACGTGCGGTAAATCCAAAGGACACATGATTTTCTTCGCCTCCTCCAAACTGGTCGGGCACTTGTTCCCCTTGGGAAGACGTTCATGCCAGAATGACATGTTCTCGTCGAAGCATGCGTCGGTCATTTTGTGTTTTACCTTCATCTCCAGAGCCATGAGCGTTACTTTCAGGCGGGTATCCTCGGGCCTGCATCCTTCATACAATGGAGTAACCACGTCTAACTCAAGTTGATCCATCTTGGCTTTCTCTCAGGCGGCATCTCTTGCGTTATCCGTCTGCTTGAGAAGCAGCTCTTGAATATGAGGGTCCTGCACCCAGCCCATCGATGGTCCATCGTCGTCTGCTCCGCCGGCATCATCATCTTCATGATCATGCCCGTCGTCTGCTCCGGCATCTTCCTCATCATCATGTCCTGCATCTTCTACATGATGACTGTGTACAGCATCACCGTCGTGATCATCTCTTGGGGATTCTTCGTCTTCTCGCCCGCCCGAGCCGCGGTGGTTGTCTTGCTGCCCTTCCTCATTTCTTGCCCGGCCCCCATGGACGCCTTCGTAGTCATCTTCATCACCTTGCCACCGATAGCCATCCATGAAACCACGCAAGAGCAGGTGGTCCCGCACCTTCCCGGAATCCGGGTCCGCAATAAGGCTCTTCAGCTTGCATCTTCGACACGGACATCTTATCTCCGTCTCGTTCTTTTGAAGCATCTCGGCCTTCGCGGACCTCAAAAACCTATTCACGATGCCTTCGGTCATCGTGCGGACGATAATCGCCTGCGGGATAGAGCAAAAGCGATATTTTAGAACCAAGAAAAATTTGGCATGACATTCCCTAAAAATAGGACCAAAAGAATGCTTAATGCCAAAATTCTGCCAAACGGAAATGAATCAACATTCCGGCAAAATATTGGCAACTATCGCATTTCACATACGGTACACCTCAAACACAAACACATATGCAACACCACAAACATATGCAACACCACGAACATACATAGATCTAGCTAGGCCATAAAAAGTGCATGTGCACATTGTTGTAGGGAGAACAACATAAATATAGCTTCCCCCCTTACTTACCTATCAAAACAAGGTAATTTAACCACTTAATTTGAATGAATCTATGGTGGAAATGAGGTGAAAAAGAGGAGGCACCTGAGACAAGGAGGAGGTGGAGAGAATGAAGTGGGGAGAAAGTGAGTGTGGGTAGGAGAGGCTGTCCAAAATATCTTGTTGCTGCCCACTTACTAATGGCGCACCAACTCTAAATGCGCCATTAATAATCCAGGTTACTAATGGTGCGCCATTAGTAGTTTTGCAAAAAAAAAACATACTAATGGCGCACTGTTCGTAATGGCGCACGGTGGAACAGTGCGCTATTAGTATGTTTTTGCAAAAAAAGGAATAAAAAATATAATAAAAAAACAACATTAGTGGCGCACTTTCCGACAGGTGCGCCATTACTAGTTACAACTAGTAATGGTGCACTGAGTGTGGATGCGCCATTAGTATGTTTGGACAGGCGCACTAGTTCAAAAAAAATTTGATACTAATGGCGCACCTTGGGCCAGGTGCGCCATTAGTAGTTTCAACTCTAATGGCGTATCAGAAGGTGGTGCGCCATTAGTATATACTAATGACGCACCGCTTGTCTGGTGCGCCATTAGTGTCAATCCTATCTATAGCCCTTTTTCTAGTAGTGTGATGTTGATAGCGCTGGAAAACTTTTAATGCAGTACCCCTACAAAATTAGTTAACCAAATAGACACTACCAAGAACAAACCTCCTGGAAAATGTCTCATTGTGATTTTGACGTTTTGTCAACTAGAACTAGGTGTGATATCCATTGCAACTATTATTTCATGCATGGTTTTACAAAACAAGGAGGTGCACAAGTACAGTTTAAGTAAAACTGAAGAAAAACACAAATGACCAGACCCGGATACATGATGCAGACCATCATATGTGACAAGTTCAATAAAGCACAACATTACTAAACCAACACACCAAAAAATGTACTCCGTTCCAAAATAATTATTGTGGTTTTAATGAACTAAAACCATGACACTTATTTTGAAATGGAGGGAGTAAGTAGGAAAAACACAAAATCAGGGTATCACATACCAGTGGAGCAAAGACGGTAGGGGTCGGATGATGTTCGGGAGCAGGTTTATGATAACAGAGAGATCAAGTATTGTCGAACCCTGTTACAACAAAACAGAATGTCAATTCAGAGATCATTTTTCTAGGAGAAGAAAACAATATGACATGGTAGTTAGTACTCTAAGAAAATGCAAACTTGTTTTTGTAAACGCCTTCCTTTTACTTCCTTGTTCTGGCAAGCGCCTTTAACGCAAGTTGCAAGGAGTTTACGATCACCAGCAAGAGGGGATTATAGATTTGAAAGCAAAGGAGCATGACCCGAACATTAGGAGATACAAAGCATCTCCAAATATACACATTGACAAGACAAGTTTAGAAAGCGCCCAAAAGATGGCAAATAGCTCCGGCCATCTGATACGTCTCCGTCGTATCTATAATTTTTGATTGTTCCATGCCAATATTATTCAACTTTCATATACTTTTGGAAACTTTTTATATTCTTTTGGGACTAACATATTGATCCGATTGCCCGATGCAGTTCCTGTTTGTTGCATGTTTTATGTTTCGCAGAAACCCCATATCAAACGGAGTCCAAACGGGATAAAAACAGACGGAGAATATTTTTGGAATATTTGTGATTTTTTGGGAAGAAGAATCAACGCGAGACGGTGCCCGAGGGGGGCACAAGGCAGGGGGGCGCGCCCCTGACCCTCGTGGGCACCCCGTAAGGCGGTTGATGCTCTTCTTTTACCGCAAGAAAGCTATTTTTTGGAGAAAAATCTAGGCGAAGGTTTCAATCCAATCGGAGTTACGGATCTCCGGATATAAAAGAAACGGTGAAAGGGCAGAACACAGAGCGCAGAAACAGAGAGAGACAGAGAGACAGATCCAATCTCGGAGGGGCTCTCGCCCCTCCCATGCCATGGGAGCCAAGGACCAAAGGGGAAACCCTTCTCCAATCTAGGGAGAAGGTCAAGGAAGAAGAAGAAGAAGGGGGACTCTCTTCCCTTGCTTCCGGTGGCGCCGGAACACCGCCGGGGGCCATCATCATCACCACAATCTACACCAACACCTCCATCATCCTCACCAACATCTCCATTACCTTCCCCCATCTATATTCAGCGGTCCACTCTCCCGCAACCCGGTGTACCCTCTACTTGAACATGGTGCTTTATGCTTCATATTATTATCCAATGATGTGTTGCCATCCTATGATGTCTGAGTAGATTTTCGTTGTCCTATCGGTGATTGATGAATTGATATGATTGGTTTAATTTGCTTGTGGTTATGTTGCTGTCCTATGGTGCTCTCCGTGTCGCTCAAGCGTGAGGGATTCCCGCTGTAGGGTGTTGCAATACGTTCATGATTCGCTTATAGTGGGTAGCTTGAGTGACAGAAGCATAAATCCGAGTAAGGGGGTTGTGGCGTATGGGATAAAGGGGACTTGATATGTTAATGCTATGGTTGGATTTTACCTTAATGATCTTTAGTAGTTGCGGATGCTTGCTAGAGTTCCAATCATAAGTGCATATGATCCAAGAAGAGAAAGTATGTTAGCTTATGCCTCTCCCACATAAAACTTGCTATCGGTCTAGTAAAGTAGTCAATTGCTTAGGGACAATTTCACAGCTCCTACCACTACTTTTCCACACTCGCTATATTTACTTTAGTGCTTCTTTATCTAAACGGCCCCTATTTTTTATTTACACGCTCTTTATTATCTTGCAATCCTATCCAACAACACCTACAAAGTCCTTCTAGTTTCATACTTGTTCTAGGTAAAGCGAACGTCAAGCGTGCGTAGAGTTGTATCGATGGTCGATAGAACTTGAGGGAATATTTATTCTACCTTTAGCTCTTCGTTGGGTTCGACACTCTTACTTATCGAAATAGGCTACAATTGATCCCCTACACTTGTGGGTTATCACCATCTCCCATTCAGTAGCTGCTGAAGGAGCGAATTCATAATCTTTGTCAGCTTCTTTCAAGACTTCAAATGTTGCTCTAAAAGGCAATGATGATTCAAGCATGAGATACGTTGAATTCCATCTTGTAGGCACATCCAGAGAAGGATGGTTTTTACAAGCAAGTCCAACCCACACAGCATCCCATTGAATTTCTCCCTTCTAGCTACCTTGACAACTCTTGATATACTTCACCGATTCTCTGATTCTATCAACAACCAACACCATTGCATCGAGCCCATCTTGCCTGTATGTAAATTAACTACGATGGTCGCTGATGATATAACAACGTTCACGTCTAGAATTCAACATGCTACAAAAAGTTGTCAAAGATGAAAATATACTACGAAAGATGGGCGTTGTTCATCCAAACAAACAAGACTGCGGAAAGGAATACAAACTGGAACTAGTAAAAGAAAACGAAGTGCATGCATGTGATTTCTTTGGTAATGACGGTTTGCATGCAACCATATGATGACTTTTTTGTATGGTAATACGTGTCTCATTCATATCATAAAGCTCAAAATACAAGTCACATAAGAACCGACATGACAAAATTAAAAAGATAGCAGAACATCTCTAAGCTTGAACCAACGCCTGTCACCTGCCTACGGCACCACCACAACAACCACCGAAGAAAAGAATGGCAGATCACATCCTCACCCGAGCTCGACGCGTCTCCATCGATGATATGCAGCTTTGTGGCCCTCCAAGGTGGCTCACTAAAAGTGAAGCTCTTGGCCTTGAGCGAAGACCGGGGCAATACCCCGAACACGCCATCGAACTCCAAATCTGGCAGTCCACCACGGCCAAGACGCCGAAGAAGGAAACCATACCTGCCATCCACGAACCACGAACCCAACACACGTTTCATCTTTCAGATGTCATCGATGCAGACCACAATCTGCATCTGCCCCTGGACTACCTTCCAACACTAGTAGAAAACCACCCATTAGTCCCGGTTCGTAAGGGCCTTTAGTCCCGGTTCATGAACCGGGGCTAATGGGTCGTTACTAATGCCTCCACCCATTAGTCCCGGTTCAAACACGAACCGGGACCAATGTGCCTCCACGTGGCCTGTCGCCGAGCCCGGTCGAGGGCCTTTGGTCCCGATTGGTGGCTCCAACCGGGACCAAAAGTCAATTTTTTTACAAAAGTGGCTGATTTAGGGGTTTTGGGGGTTATTTTTAGGTTGTTATTATAGCTAGCTAATAGAGAGAAGTGTCCTCTCTTATATCTTCGTCCTTAGTTTATCAACGCTGCTGCTATGTTCATTGCACCCGCAGATATAAAATGTTCATTCATGCTTGCATCATACATCATACTAATCATGCATCATACAACTTCTACTCATATATATAATAACAAGTCCTACTAATCATGCATCATCATACAACTTCTACTCGTTATTAATAATAAGTCATACGATCATCATCCTCATAGTCATCGAACCCAACCCTACATAATTGTTCTTAGCACATGATCATCGATGTCGGTAGGACCTAAACACCCTTAAGGTAAAATAGCATAAAACAATATAGACCCTGACTCTCCATTATGAAGAATGGCGACCATCCTGTCTCCAATTCTTGCCCTTCGCTGCTTATTGCTTCCAAGAAGCTCCTTACGACTGTCCATACATTTTTTTCACTTTTTGATTGTTATGTCTCCACTTCTTGTAGAAACCCGGTATGGACAGTTGAGATTCGTAGGACGACCTGGTTGTATGTTCAAAACATGAAGGCTACCATGCGTATACATCAGATGAGGCACACAATCATTCGGGATTATCTGTTGAAAAACATAGTAATAACTTCGTAGTTAGCAATGATGTACTACTTTTAGAAGTGTGCAAAAAGATCACGGATGTCGTAATAGTAATAAAATCTTACCAGGGTATCTCCATGGTAGTTACCGTAGTTCAACACGTGCACTAGTGGCACGTATTGACCATAATGTTAAGGAGTTTGATTGTAGATATTGTAATTCTCAAGATCAGTACAAAATGCGACCAGATGAGTTTTCTCCTGATAAGTTAATTCGGAGCCTTCGGTGTAGTAGGTTCTGTCTACCATCTTCCGCACATTGTTTGAAGAATGAAAATAAGCTGTCAATGGAGATAAATTGTCAACTATTTTGAAATAAACAATATAAATTACTTAATAACTATGTTAAGCTCACATGGGGGAAGAATTGGAGGTGTATCCACAAGGACCCAAATGGAAGGTCTCTCTTGCTCGATTGTAGGATCACCAAGATCCATGGTGACAAACATACCCTCATCAAAACCATACATCTTGCAAAGTGCTTCCCAATTTTTGCAACCAAAATGGGTTACACTCTGAGCATTGTACAACTTTACTTGAAAATCCACACCATGATGGGTACTTAGGATAATTTTTTTGGTTTCGAAACATTCATGGTCTTCAAAACCCATCCTCTCCAAGACATAGCGTCTTGCAAAGCATGGGATAAGCTAGTCGAATTGGAAAAGATGAAAAATATTGTCATGATTAAAATAGTTGAAGTCATGAGTAATTACGAAAAAAAACTATTGTCGTCGGTTGCGTACCGTATGAACACCGAAGGTCTCCCCGAGCTTAATGCTGAAGCGACGATCTTCGTCCAGCTCAATGAACCTGTCGCAGATACCTCGGTCGTCGTGGCACCAGTCGCACTCCCCCGGGCGGTTTTCGTCATCCGAGTATGACATTTCCGGCCTATGTTCATAATTCAAATATTAAACTAGATTATTAATCACGGGTTGACTATCGGTGATGTACGTAGCTCCTCCTTTCATTCTCGAGTGCATTATTACATCAAATTGTCTAGCACACAGGAATGAAGGAGAACTTATCCAATATGAGCATTCAATAAACAAAACCAAATCATAAAATAAGCAAAACAAAATCATACAATAATATAAAGTAGTATTCAAATTAGCATGCATTCAATAATTATAAGCAAAAGTACATCATCTCTTGGTGTCCGTACATCGTCGAATATTATCACTAATATAGCATCACTACAACTAGAACCTGAAGGAAATATGCCCTAGAGGCAATAATAAAGTTATTATTTATTTCCTTATATCATGATAAATGTTTATTATTCATGCTAGAATTGTATTAACGGAAACATAATACATGTGTGAATACATAGACAAACAGTGTCACTAGTATGCCTCTACTTGACTAGCTCGTTAATCGAAGATGGTTATGTTTCCTAACCATAGACATGAGTTGTCATTTGATTAACGGGATCACATCATTAGGAGAATGATCTGATTGACTTGACCCATTCCGTTAGCTTAGCACTTGATCGTTTAGTATGTTGCTATTGCTTTCTTCATGACCTATACATGTTCCTGTAACTATGAGATTATGCAACTCCGTTTACGGAGGAACACTTTGGTACTACCAAGCGTCACAACGTAATTGGGTGATTATAAAGGAGTACTATAGGTGTCTCCAAAGGTACTTGTTGGGTTGGCGTATTTGAGATTAGGTTTTGTCACTCCGATTGTCGGAGAGGTATCTCTGGCCTTCTCGGTGATACACATCACATAAGCCTTGCAAGCATTACAACTAATGAGTTAGTTGTAAGATGATGTATTCGAACGAGTAAAGAGACTTACCGATGTGAGATTGAACTAGGTATTGGATACCGACGATCGAATCTCGGGTAAGTAACATACCGATGACAAAAGGAACAACGTATATCGCTATGCGGTTTGACCGATAAAGATCTTCGTAGAATATGTAGGAACCAATATGGGCATCCAGGTTCCGCTATTGGTTATTGACCGAGAATGGTTCTAGGTCATGTCTACATAGTTCTCGAACCCGTAGGGTCCGCACGCTTAACGTTTCGATGACAGTTCATTATGAGTTTATAAGTATTGATGTACGAAGGTTGTTGAGTCCGGATGTGATCACGGACATGACGAGGAGTCTCGAAATGGTCGAGACATAAAGATTGATATATTGGAAGCCTATGTTTGGACTTGGAAGGTTCGGATGAAAGCAGGAAGTTCTCGGAACACCGGGGTTACGGAACCCCGGGAGGTCTATGGGCCTCGATGGGCCATAAGAGAGAGAGGAAGGGCCGGCTAGGCAGGCGCGCGTCCCCCCCCTCTAGTCCGAATAGGACAAGGAGAGGGGCGCCCTTCCTCTTCCCCTCCTCCAATCCTAATCCAACTAGGAGGGGGAGTCCTACTCGGTGGGAGTAGGACTCCTCGGCCGCGCCTCCCTAGGGCTGGCCGCACCCCCTTGGCTCCTTTATATCTGGGGCGGAGGCACCCCATGACACACAAGTTGATCTACGGATCGTTCCTTAGCCGTGTCGGTGCCCCCTCCACCATATTCCACTTCGGTCATATCGTTGCGGAGCTTAGCGAAGCCTGCGCGGAGAAGTCATATCGTCGCGGAGCTTAAGGCGAAGCCCTGCGGCGGTGGAGCATCATCATCGTCCCACGCCGTCGTCTTGTGGAACTCATCCCGACACTTTGCTGGATCGGAGTCCGGGATCGTCATCGAGCTGAGCGTGTGCGAACTTCGGAGGTGCCGTCGTTCGGTGCTTGGATCGGTCGGATCGTGAAGGCGTATGACTACATCAACAGCGTTGTTATAACGCTTCGCTTTCGGTCTATGAGGGTGCGTGGGCGGATACTCTCCCTCTCGTTGCTATGCCATCACCATGGTCTTGCGTGTGCGTGGAAATTTTTGAAATTACTCGTTCCCCAGCAGTGGCATCCGAGCCAGGTTTTATGCGTTGATGTCATATGCACGAGTAGAACACAAGTGAGTTGTGGGCGATATAAGTCATCTGCTTACCAGCATGTCATACTTTGGTTCAGCGGTATTGTGAGATGAAGCGGCCCGGACCGACATTACAGCGTGCGCTTCGCGAGACTGGTTTCACCGCTCCGAGCACTAGTTGCTTAAAGGTGACGGCGGTGTCTGTCTCTCTCACTTTAGTTGAACCGAGTGTGGCTCGCCCGGTCCTTGCGAAGGTTAAAACAGCACCAACTTGACAAACTATCGTTGTGGTTTTGATGCGTGGTAAAACGGTTCTTGCTCAGCCCGTAGCAGCCACGTAAAACTTGCAACAACAAAGTAGAGGATGTCTAACTTGTTTTTGCAGGGCATGTTGTGATGTGATGTGGTCAAGGCGTGATGCTATATTTTATTGTATGAGATGATCATGTTTTGTAACCGAGTTATCGACAACTGGCGAGAAGCCATATGGTTGTCGCTTTATTGTATGAAATGCAAAAGTCATGTAATTGCTTTACTTTATCACTAAGCAGTAGCGATAGTCGTAGAAGCAATAGTTGGCGAGGCGACAACGATGCTACGATGGAGATCAAGGTGTCGCGCGGTGGCGATGGTGATCATGGCGGTGCTTGGCGATGGAATCACAAGCACAAGATGATGATGACCATATCATATCACTTATATTGATTGCATGTGATGTTTATCCTTTATGCATCTTATCTTGCTTTGATTGGCGGTAGCATTATAAGATGATCTCTCACTAAAATTATCAAGAAGTGTTCTCCACGAGTATGCACCGTTGCGAAAGTTCTTCGTCTTTGAGACACCACGTGATGATCGGGTGTGATAGGCTCTACGTTCAAATACAACGGGTGCAAAACAGTTGCGCACGCGAATACTCAGGTTAAACTTGACGAGCCTAGCATATAACAGATATGGCCTCGGAACACGGAGACCAAAAGGTCGGCGTGAATCATATAGTAGATATGATCAACATAGTGATGTTCACCATTGAAACTACTCCATCTCACGTGATGATCGGACATGGTTTAGTTAATTTGGATCACGTAATCACTTAGATGACTAGAGATGTCTTTCTAAGTGGGAGGTTTTAATATGATTAATTAAACTTAAATTTATCATGAACTTAGTACCGATAGTATTTTGCTTGTCTATGTTTCTTGTAGATAGATGGCTCGTCTTTGTTGTTCCGTTGAATTTTAATGCGTTCCTTGAGAAAGCAAAGTTGAAAGATGATGGTAGCAATTACGGACTGGGTCCGTAACGAGGATTATCCTCATTGCTGCGGAAGAATTACGTCTGGAAGCACCGCTGGGTGCCAGAGCCTGCTGCAGAACAACGCCGAAGTTGTGAGCGTCTGGCGAGCAAAGCTGATGACTACTCGATAATTCAGTGTGCCATGCTTTACGGCTTAGAACCGGGTCTTGAGCGACGTTTTGAGCGTCATGGAGCATATGAGATGTTCCAGGAGTTGAAGTTAATATTTCAAGCAAATGCCGGATTGAGAGATATGAAGTCTCCAATAAGTTCTATAGCTGCAAGATGGAGGAGAATAGTTACATCGGTGAACATATACTCAAAATGTCTGGGTATAATAATCACTTGATTCAACTGGGAGTTACTCTTCCGGATGATAGTGTCATTGACAGAATTCTCCAATCACGCCACCAAGCTACAAGAGCTTCGTGATGAACTATAATATGCAAGGGATGACTAAAACAATTCCTAAGCTCTTCGCAATGCTAAAAGCATGGAGGTAGAAATCAAGAAAGAGCATCAAGTGTTGATGGTCAACAAGACCACTAGTTTCAAGAAAAGGGAAAGGAAAGAAGAAGGAAACTTCAAAAGAACAGCAAGAAAGTTGCTGATCAAGAGAAGAAACCCAAGTCTGGACCTAAGCACAAACCGAGTGCTTTTCTTTAGCAAGCGGTGGACCTTTGAAGCGGAACTGCCCCAAGTATTTGGCGGATAAGAAGGATGGCAAGGTGATCAAAGGTATATGTGATATACATGTTATTGATGTGTACCTTACTAATACTCGCATGAGTACACAGGTATTTGATCTGGTTACATTGCTAATATTTGCAACTCGAAGCAGGAACTACGGATTAAGTGAAGATTGGCTAAGGGCGAGGTGACGATTTGCGTGGGAAATGGTTCCAAAGTCGATGTGATCGCGGTCGACGCTACCTCTACATCTACCATCGGGATTAGTTTTAGACCTAAATAATTGTTATTTGGTGCCGCGTTAAGCATGAACATTATATCTGGATCTTGTTTGATGCGAGATGGTTATTCATTTAAGACAGAGAATAATGGTTGTTCTATTTATATGAATAATATCTTTTATGGTCATGCACCCTTGAAGAGTGGTCTATTTTATTGAATCTCGATAGTAGTACACATATTCATAGTGTTGAAACCAAAAGATGCAGAGTTGATAATGATAATGCAACTTATTTGTGGCTTGCCGTTTGGGTCATATCGATGTAAAAGCGCATGAAGAAACTCCATCTTGATGGGCTTCGGAATCACTTGATTATGAATCACTTGGTACTTGCGAACCGTGCCTCATGGGCAAGATGACTAAAACGCCGTTCTCGGAACTATGGAGCGAGCAACTGATTTGTTGGAAATCATACATCTGATGTTTGTGGTCCAATGAATGTTGAGGCCTTGGCGGGTATCGTTATTTTCTCACCTTCACAGATGATTTGAGCAGATATGGGTATATCTACTTAATGAAACACAAATCTGAAACATTTGAAAAGTTCAAAGAATTTCAGAGTGAAGTGGAAAATCATCGTAACAAGAAAATAAAATTTCTACGATCGGATCGTGGAGGAGAATATTTGAGTTCTGAGTTTGGTTTACATTTGAAACAATGTGGAATAGTTTCACAACTCCGCCACCGGAACACCACAGAGAAATGGTGTGTCGAGCGTCAAATGTCGTACTTTACTTGATATGGTGCGATCTATGATGTCTCTTACTGATTTACCGCTATCGTTTTGGGGATATGCTTTAGAGGCGGCCGCATTCACGTTAAATCGGGCACCATCTAAGTCCGTTGAGGCGACATCGTATGAACTGTGGTTTGGCAAGAAACCAAAGTTGTCGTTTCTTAAAGTTTGGGGCTGCGATGCTTATGTGAAGAAACTTCAACCAGATAAGCTCGAACCCAAATCGAATGTGTCTTCATAGGATACCCAAAGGAGACTGTTGGGTACACCTTCTATCACAGATCTGAAGGCAAAGTTTTCGTTGCTAAATTCGGATCCTTTCTAGAGAAGGAGTTTCTCTCGAAAGAAGTGAGTGGGAGGAAAGTAGAACTTGATGAGATAATCTGTATCTGCTCCCTTATTGGAAGGTAGTTCATCACAAGAAACGGTTCTGTGACAACTACACCAATTAGTGAGGAAACTAATGATGATGATCATGAAGCTTGAGATCAAGTTACTCTGAACTTCGTGGGTCAACCAGAGTAAAATCGCACAGTGGTGCGGTAATCCTATTCGGAAGTCATGTTACTTGACCATGGCGAACCTACAAACTATGAAGAAGCGATGGTGAGCCCAGATTCACGAAATGGCTGGAAGCCATGAAATCTGAGATGGGATCCATGTATGAAAACAAAGTATGGACTTTGGTTGACTTGCCCGATGATCGGCAAGCCATTGAGAATAAATGGATCTTTAAGAAGAAGACGGCGCCGATGGTAATGTAACTGTCTACAAAGCTCGACTTGTTGCAAAAGGTTTTCGACAAGTTCAAGGGGTTGACTACGATGAGACTTTCTCACCGTGGCGATGCTTAAGTCTGTCGAATCATGTTAGCAATTGCCGCATTTTATGATTATGAAATTTGGCAAATGGATGTAAAACTGCATTCTTGAATGGATTTCTAGAAGAAGAGTTGTATATGATGCAACCAGAAGGTTTTGTTGATCCAAAGGGTGCTAACAAAGTGTGCAAGCTCAACGATCAATTTATGGTGCAGTGCAAGCCTCTCGGAGTTGGAATAAGCGCTTTGATAGTGTGATCAAAGCATATGGTTTTATACAGACTTTTGGAGAAGCTTGTATTTACAAGAAAGTGAGTGGGAGCTCTGTAGCATTTCGATATTGTATGTGGACGACATATTGTTGATTGGAAATGATACAGAATTTCTGAATAACATAAAAGGATACTTGAATAAAAGTTTTTCAATGAAAGACCTCGGTGAAGCTGCTTACATATTGGGCATCAAGATCTATAGAGATAGATCAAAGCGCTTAATTGGACTTTCACAAAGCACATACCTTGATAAAGTTTTGAAGAAGTTCAAAATGGATGAGGCAAAGAAAGGTTTTTACCTGTATTACAAGGTGTAAGATTGAGTCGGACTCAATGCCCGACCACAACAGAAGATAGAGAAAATGAAAGATGTTCCTATGCTTCAGCCATAGGCTCTATCATGTATGCAATGCTGTGTACCAGACCTGGCGTATGCTTAGCTGTAAGCTTGGCAGGAAGGTACCAAAGTAATCGAGTGGATCACTAGACAGCGGTCAAGAACATCTGAAATACGAAAAGGACTAAGGATATGTTTCTCGTATATGGAGGTGACAAAGAGCTAGTCGTAAATGGTTACGTCGATGCAAGCTTTGACACTGATCCGAACGATTCTAAATCACAAACCGGATCGTATTTTTATTAAGCGGTGGAGCTGTCGGTTGGTGCAGTTCTAAACAAAGCGTCGTGGCGGGATCTACATGTGAAGCGGAGTACATAGCTGCTTGGAAGCAGCAAATGAAGGAGTCTGGATGAAAGAGTTCATTTCGATCTAGGTGTCATACCTAGTGCATCGGGACCAATGAAGATCTTCTGTGACAATCTTGGTGCAATTGCCTTGGCAAAGGAATCCAGATTTCACAAGAGGACCAAGCATATCAAGAGGCGCTTCAATTCCATTCGGGACCAAGTCCAAGTGGGAGACATAGAGATTTGCAAAATACATACGGATCTGAATGTTGCAGACCCATTGACTAAGCCTCTTCCACGAGCAAAACATGATCAGCACCAAGACTCCATGGGTGTTAGAATCATTCTTGTGTAATCTAGATTATTGACTCTAGTGCAAGTGGGAGATGAAGGAAATATGCCCTAGAGGCAATAATAAAGTTATTATTTATTTCCTTATATCATGATAAATGTTTATTATTCATGCTAGAATTCTATTAACGGAAACATAATACATGTGTGAATACATAGACAAACAGAGTGTCACAGTATGCCTCTACTTGACTAGCTCGTTAATCGAAGATGGTTATGTTTCCTAACCATAGACATGAGTTGTCATTTGATTAACGGGATCACATCATTAGGAGAATGATCTGATTGACTTGACCCATTCCGTTAGCTTAGCACTTGATCGTTTAGTATGTTGCTATTGCTTTCTTCATGACCTATACATGTTCCTGTAACTATGAGATTATGCAACTCCCGTTTACCGGAGGAACACTTTGGGTACTACCAAACGTCACAACGTAACTAGGTGATTATAAAGGAGTACTACAGGTGTCTCCAAAGGTACTTGTTGGGTTGGCGTATTTCGAGATTAGGTTTTGTCACTCCGATTGTCGGAGAGGTATCTCTGGGCCTTCTCGGTGATACACATCACATAAGCCTTGCAAGCATTACAACTAATGAGTTAGTTGTAAGATGATGTATTCTGGAGCGAGTAAAGAGACTTACGATGCGAGATTGAACTAGGTATTGGATACCGACGATCGAATCTCGGGTAAGTAACATACCGATGACAAAAGGAACAACGTATATCGTTATGCGGTTTGACCGATAAAGATCTTCGTAGAATATGTAGGAACCAATATGGGCATCCAGGTTCCGCTATTGGTTATTGACCGAGAATGGTTCTAGGTCATGTCTACATAGTTCTCGAACCCGTAGGGTCCGCACGCTAACGTTTCGATGACAGTTCATTATGAGTTTATAATTATTGATGTACGAAGGTTGTTGAGTCCGGATGTGATCACGGACATGACGAGGAGTCTCGAAATGGTCGAGACATAAAGATTGATATATTGGAAGCCTATGTTTGGACATCGGAAGGTTCGGATGAAAGCAGAAGTTCTGGAACACCGGGGTTCTGGAATCCCCGGAGGTCTATGGGCCTCGATGGGCCATAAGAGAGAAGAGGAAGGGCCGGCCAGGGCAGGCGCGCCCCCCTCCCCTCTAGTCCGAACAGGACAAGGAGAGGCGGCGCCCTTCCTCTTCCCCTCCTCAATCCTAATCCAACTAGGAGAGGGGAGTCCTACTCCGGTGGGAGTAGGACTCCTCGGCCAGCGCCTCCCCTAGGGCTGGCCGCACCCCCCTTGGCTCCTTTATATCTGAGGCGGGAGGCACCCCATGACACACAAGTTGATCTACGGATCGTTCCTTAGCCGTGTCGGTGCCCCCCTCCACCATATTCCACTTGGTCATATCGTTGCGGAGCTTAAGGCGAAGCCCTGCGCCGGAGAAGTCATATCGTCGCGGAGCTTAGGCGAAGCCCTGCGTGATGGAGCATCATCATCGTCCTGCGCCGTCGTCTTGTGGAACTCATCCCGACACTTTGCTGGATCGGTCCGGGATCGTCATCGAGCTGAGCGTGTGCGCGAGAACTTCGGAGGTGTCGTGCGTTCGGTGCTTGGATCGGTCGGATCGTGAAGGCGTCGACTACATCAACAGCGTTGTTATAACGCGCTTCGCTTTCGGTCTCACGAGTGCGTGGGCGGATACTCTCCCCTCTCGTTGCTATGCCATCACCATGGTCTTGCGTGTGCGTAGGAATTTTTTGAAATTACTCGTTCCCCAACAGAACCGTAGCGCCCGATGGGTATCGACGCGGGCGGTGGACACCCAAAGATAAGGAACCATCACAGGATCATAGCTCGGTGAGATCCTAAAGAACCTGCCAGTATTGTCGAACCTGCCCTCCAATGCAACCATGTAGCGGCGGACGTGCTCGTCCTCCTCGCGACACGGTGACGTACCACCTCCGCGGTGTCCGGAAGCCTCGGCACCGTCAATCGCCCACGCGACCGCCACCAAACAAGGATCGGGTCAACAATGGGCTGCCTCCTCACCAACCTCGTCCCCGGAAGGTAGCACCTCCCAATACTAGCCAGCGGAGCCCAGGTCCGAACATGGCCTGATCAAGCAAGCCTCCACCGCCGAGTCGGCGATGACGAGGATCCGGGATAGGCATCGCCGACGTCGATGCGGGAACTACTTCTATATATAGTTAAATAAAGTAGTTTTATTAATTAAATCAACTAGCTAGTTCAACTACTAAACACTTACTATAAATAAATAAAGTAGTACTTACTAAAAACAAACTACTTCTATATATAGTAAAATAAAGTAGTTTAATAAATCAACTAGCTAGCTAGTTCAACAACTAATTATATTAAACACTTTCTCTTCTTATTTTTTTCATTTTTCTAACTAGTATTTTTCTAACTATTTTTTCTAAAAATAAAGTAGTTTCATTTTTCTAACTAGTATTTTCCTAACTAATCTAACAAAAATCATAAAAATCTAGTAAAATCTAATCTAACAATATGAACTACATATCTAAATTACACCACATCTAATCTAACAAATAAATCTATGAACTAACAAAAAATCTAACAAAAAATCTACTAACAGAAAAAAATCTAACATAATATGAACAAATTAATTACACAATCTAAATTACACAATATGAACTACATATATAAATTACAACACATCTAATCTAACAATTAAATATATGAACTAACGAAAAATCTAAACAAAATCTAACAAAAAATCTAGTAACAGAAAAAAAATCTAACATAATATGAAAAATTAATTACACAATCTAAATTACTCAATATGAACTACATATCTAAATTACACAACATCTAATCTAACAATTAAATCTATGAACTAACAAAAAAATCTAAACAAAATCTAACAAAAAAAAATCTACTAACAGAAAAAAAAATCTCACGGCCGGCGACGGCGACGGCATGCAGTGCAGCAGGGTGGCGGCGGCGGCGGCGGCGGCGGCAGCGTCGAGGCGGCAGGCGGGCGGCGAGCGACAAGCAAGGCGCGAGGCGGCGACAGCGCGTCGGGGCTGCAGGGGACGGCGTCGAGGCGGGCGGCGGCGGCAGCGGGGTGGGGTGGTGACGGCGTCGGGGCGGGGCGGCGACGGCGACGTGGCGACAGGGGACGGCGCTCGGCGTCGGGAGAGATCGAACTCGGGGCGGGGCTGCATTGCTAATTATATAGCAAAGGCTTTCGTCCCGGTTCGTACGACAAACCGGTACCAATGCCGGCCTTTTGTCCCGGTTGGAGCCACCAACCGGGACCAAAGGCCTCTTTTCGGCAGCGCAAAGGGCGGGAAACGCGGACCTTTGGTCCCGGTTGGTGGCTCCAACCGGGACAAAAGGCCGGCATTGGTACCGGTTGGTGCTGTTGGAAATATGCCCTAGAGGCAATAATAAAAGGATTATTATTATATTTCCTTGTTCATGATAATTGTCTTTTATTCATGCTATAACTGTATTATCTGGAAATCGTAATACACGTGTGAATACTTAGACTTAATACGTCCCTAGTAAGCCTCTAGTTGACTAGCTCGTTGGTCAACAGATAGTCATGGTTTCCTGACTATGGACATTAGATGTCATTGACAACGGGATCACATCATTAGGAGAATGATGTGATGGACAAGACCCAATCCTAAGCATAGCACAAGATCGTGTAGTTCGTTTTGCTAGAGCTTTTTCAATGTCAAGTATCTCTTCCTTAGACCATGAGATCGTGTAACTCCCGGATACCGTAAGAGTGCTTTGGGTGTACCAAACGTCACAACGTAACTGGGTGACTATAAAGGTGCACTACAGGTATCTCCGAAAGTGCCTGTTGGGTTGACACGGATTGAGACTGGGATTTGTCACTCCTTATGACGGAGAGGTATCTCTGGGCCCACTTGGAAATGCATCATCATAATGAGCTCAAAGTGACCAAGTGTTTGGTCACGGGATCATGCATTACGGTATGAGTAAAGTGACTTGCGATGCTTGACTGAGCGAGGTATTGGGATACCGGCGATCGAGTCTCGAGCATGTAACGTACCGATTGACAAAGGGAATTGTATACGGGTTGATTGAATCCTCGACATCGTGGTTCATACGATGACATCATCGAGGAGCATGTAGGAGCCAACATGGGTATCCAGATCCCGCAGTTGGTTATTGACCGAGAGCCGTCTCGGTCATGTCTGCGTGTCTCCGAACCGTAGGGTCTACACATAAGGTTCAATGGCGCTAGGGTTATTAGGAAGACTTGTATGTGACTACGAAAGTTGTTGAGTCCGGATGAGATCTCGGACGTCACGAGGAGTTCGGAATGGTCGGGGTGAAGATTTATATATGGGAAGTTGTCATACGGACACGGAAGGATTGGGGTCATATCGGTATTATCTGGGGCCCACGGAGGGGTTCGGGGTCCACCGGGAGGGGCCACCCCTCTCGAAGGGCCTCATGGGCGCAAGGGGCAGGGAACTAGCCCCTGGAGGGCTGGGCGCCCCCCCTCCTTGGGCCCATGCGCCTAGGGTTGGGGGGGAACCCTAGTGGGGCGCCCCCTTTGGCAGGGGCAAGCCCCCCTCCTGGCCGCCTCCCCTCTAGATCTCATCTAGAGGGCGTTGCCCTGCCCTTCCCTATAAATAGAGGGGTGAGGGAGGCTGCTGGACACAACCAAGGCGCAGCCCCTCCCCTCCCCAACACCTCTCCTCCTCCGTCACGAGCTTGGCGAAGCCCTGTCGGAGTGCTGCTTCTCCACCAATACCATGCCGTCGTGCTACTGCTGGAGCCATCTTCCTCAACCTCTCCTTCCCCCTTGCTGGATCAAGAAGGAGGAGACGTCATCCGCTCCGTACGTGTGTTGAACGCGGAGGTGCTGTCCGTTCAGCACTTGGTGATCGGTGATTTGGATCACGGCTAGTACGACTCCATCATCCACGTTCTAGTGAACGCTTCCGCTCGCGCTCTACAAGTGGTATGTAGATGCAATCTCTCTCCCATGACTCGTTGCTTAGATGAACTCATAGATGGATCTTGGTGAAACCGTAGGAAAATTTTTAATTTTCTGCAACGTTCCCCAACAGTGGCATCATGAGCTAGGTCTATGCGTAGTTCTCTATTGCACGAGTAGAACACAATTTTGTTGTGGGCGTAGATCTTGTCAACTTAGTTGCCGCTACTAGTTGCATAAGGTGGCTGGCGGGTGTCTGTCTCTCCCACTTTAGTTGGAGCGGATTCGATGAAAAGGGTCCTTATGAAGGGTAAATAGAAGTTGACAAAATCACGTTGTGGTTATTCGTAGGTAAGAAAATGTTCTTGCTAGAACCCAATTGCAGCCACGTAAAAGATGCAACAACAATTAGAGGACGTCTAACTTGTTTTTGCAGAAATTGTCATGTGATGTGATATGGCCAGAAGTTGTGATGAATGATGAATGGCATATTGTGATGTATGAGATCATGTTCTTGTATTAGGAATCACGACTTGCATGTCGATGAGTATGACAACCGGCAGGAGCCATAGGAGTTGTCTTTATTTTTTGTATGACCTGCGTGTCATTGAAGAACGCCATGTAAATTACTTTACTTTATTGCTAAACGCGTTAGCCATAGAAGTAGAAGTAGTCGTTGGCGTGACAACTTCATGAAGACACGATGATGGAGATCATGGTGTCATGCCGGTGACAAGATGATCATTGAGCCCCGAAGATGGAGATCAATGGAGCTATGTGATATTGGCCATATCATGTCACTACTATATAATTGCATGTGATGTTTATTATGTTTATGCATCTTGTTTACTTAGAATGACGGTAGTAAATAAGATGATCCCTTACAACAATTTCAAGAAGTGTTCTCCCCTAACTGTGCACCATTGCTAAAGTTCGTTGTTTCGAAGCACCACGTGATGATCGGGTGTGATAGATCCTTACGTTCACATACAACGGGTGTAAGACAGTTTTACACATGCAAAACACTTAGGGTTAACTTGACGATCCTAGCATGTACATACATGGCCTCGGAACACGGAGACCGAAAGGTCGAACATGAGTCGTATGGAAGATACGATCAACATGAGGATGTTCACCGACGATGACTAGTCTGTCTCACGTGATGATCGGACACGGCCTAGTCGACTCGAATCGTGTAACACTTAGATGACTAGAGGGATGTCTAATCTGAGTGGGAGTTCATTAAAATAATTTGATTAGATGAACTTAATTATCATGAACTTAGTCTAAAACCTTTGCAAATATGTCTTGTAGATCAAATGGCCAACGCTCATGTCAACATGAACTTCAACGCGTTCCTAGAGAAAACCAAGCTGAAAGATGATGGCAGCAACTATACGGACTGGGTCCGGAACCTGAGGATCATCCTCATAGCTGCCAGGAAACAATATGTCCTAGAAGGACCGCTAGGTGATGCTGTTGGAAATATGCCCTAGAGGCAATAATAAAAGCATTATTATTATATTTCCTTGTTCATGATAATTGTCTTTTATTCGTGATATAACTGTATTATCCGGAAATCGTAATACACGTGTGAATACATAGACTACAATCGTCCTAGTAAGCCTCTAGTAGACTAGCTCGTTGGTCAGCAGATAGTCATGGTTTCTGACTATGGACATCGGATGTCATTGACAACGGGATCACGTCATTAGGAGAATGGCGTGATGGACAAGACAATCCTAAGCATAGCACAAAGATCGTGTAGTTCGTTTTGCTAGAGCTTTTCCAATGTCAAGTATCTCTTCCTTAGACCGTGAGATCGTGTAACTCCCGGATACCGTAGGAGTGCTTTGGGTGTACCAAACGTCACAACGTAATCGGGTGACTATAAAGGTGCACTACGGTATCTCCGAAAGTGTCTGTTGGGTTGACACGGATCGAGACAGGATTTGTCACTCCGTATGACGGAGAGGTATCACTGGGCCCACTCGGTAGTGCATCATCTTAATGAGCTCAAAGTGACCAAGTGTCTGTCACGGGATCATACATTACAGTGCGAGCAAAGTGACTTGCGATAACGAGACTAAGCGAGGTATTGGGATACCGGCGATCGAGTCTCGGGCAAGTAACATACCGTCTGACAAAGGGAATAGAATACGGGGTTGCTTGAACCCTTGACATCGTGGTTCATCCGATGACAACATCGAGGAACATGTGGGAGCCAACATGGGTATCCAGATCCTGCTGTTGGTTATTGACCTGAGATCGTCTCGGTCATGTCTGCATGTCTCCCGAACCCGTAGGGTCTACACACTTAAGGTTCGGTGACGCTAGGGTTAATAGGAAGACAAGTATGTGATTACCGAATGATGTTAGGAGTCCCGGATGAGATCCCGGACATCACGAGGAGTTCCGGAATGGTCCGGAGGTAAAGATTTATATATGGAAAGTGGTTAAGCGGACTCGGAAAGTTTGAGGGGTATACGGTAATGTCTGGGGCCACGGGAGGTTCGGAGGTCCACGGGAGGCCACCCCTCGGGGGCCCCATGGGCTAAGTGGGAGAGGGAGCCAACCCCTGGTGGGCTGGTGGCACCTCCCCACCTAGGCCCATCTTGGCTAGGGCATGGGGAGGAAACCCTAAAGGCGCCCCCCTAGCTTGGGGGCAAGCCACCTCCCTCCTCCCTTTGGCCGCCGCCCCATCTAGGGTTTCCCTAGATGGCCGGCCCCCTGCCCTCTCCTCCTATAAATAGAGGGGTGGGGGAGGGCTGCACACACCATTGAAGGCGCAGCCCTCCCTCCCAACACCTCTCTTTCTCCACGCAAGCTTGGCGAAGCCCTGCCGGAGAACTGCCGTACCAACTGCACCACGCCGTCGTGCTGCCATTGGAGTTGTCTTCCTCAACCTCTCCTTCATCCTTGCTGGATCAAGACGGAGGAGACGCCATCGTCCCGTACGTGTGTTGAACGCGGAGGTGCTGTCCGTTCAGCACTTGGTCATCGGTGATCGGAATCACATTGTGAACGACTCCATCATCACCACTCCCTCGAACGCTTCCGTACTCGATCTACAAGTGGTATGTAGATGCAACTCTCTGCATTGACTCGTTGCTTAGTAGAACTCATAGATGGATCTTGGTGAAACCGTAGGAAAATTTTAATTTTCTGCAACGTTCCCCAACAGATGCACCCGTCCCAGAGAACCAAGACATTATGAATGCTTGGCAGTCTCGTGCTGATGATTACTCCCTCGTTCAGTGCGGCATGCTTTACAGCTTAGAACCGGGGCTCCAAAAGTGTTTTGAGCAACACGGAGCATATGAGATGTTCGAAGAGCTGAAACTAGTTTTCCAAGCTCATGCCCGGGTCGAGAGATATGACGTCTCCGACAAGTTCTATAGTTGTAAGATGGAGGAAAATAGTTCTATCAGTGAGCACATACTCAAAATGTCTGGGTTGCACAACCGCCTGTCCCAGCTGGACATTAACCTCCCGGACGAGGCGGTCATTGACAGAATCCTTCAGTCGCTCCCACCAAGCTACAAGAGCTTTGTGATGAACTACAATATGCAGGGGATGGTGAAGACCATTCCTGAAGTATTTTCCATGCTGAAGTCAGCAGAGGTTGAAATCAAGAAAGAACATCAAGTGTTGATGGTCAATAAGACCACTAAGTTCAAGAAGGGCAAGGGCAAGAAGAACTTCAAGAAAGACGGCAAGGAGGTTGCCGCGCCCGGTAAGCCAGTTACCGGGAAGAAGTCAAAGTATGGACCCAAGCCTGATACTGAGTGCTTTTATTGCAAGGGAAGGGTCCTTTGGGCGGAACTGCCCCAAATACTTAGCGGATAAGAAGGCCGGCAACACTAAAGGTATATTTGATATACATGTAATTGATGTGTACCTTACCAGTACTCGTATTAACTCCTGGGTATTTGATACCGGTGCCGTTACTCATATTTGTAACTCACAGCAGGAGCTGCGGAATAAACGGAGACTGGCGAAGGACGAGGTGACGATGCGCGTCGGGAATGGTTTCAGAGTCGATGTGATCGCCGTCGGCACGCTACCTCTTCATTTACCTACGGGATTAGTTATGAAATGAACCTTAATAATTGTTATCTGGTGCCAAGTTTGAGCATGAATATTGTATCTGGATCTCGTTTAATGCGAGATGGCTACTCATTTAAATCCGAGAATAATGGTTGTTCTATTTATATGAGAGATATGTTTTATGGTCATGCTCCGATGGTCAATGGTTTGTTCTTAATGAATCTCGAGCGTAGTATTACACATGTTTATAGCGTGAATACCAAAAGATGTAAAGTTGATAACGATAGTCCCACATACTTGTGGCACTGCCGCCTTGGTCACATTGGTGTCAAGCGCATGAAGAAGCTCCATGCTGATGGACTTTTGGAGTCTCTCGATTATGAATCATTTGACACATGCGAACCATGCCTCATGGGCAAGATGACCAAGACTCCGTTCTCCGGAACAATGGAGCGAGCAACCAACTTGTTGGAAATCATACATATCGATGTGTGCGGTCCAATGAGCGTTGAGGCTCGCGGAGGATATCGTTATGTTCTCACTCTCACTGATGACTTGAGTAGATATGGGTATGTCTACTTAATGAAACACAAGTCTGAGACCTTTGAAAAGTTCAAGGAATTTCAGAATGAGGTAGAGAATCAACGTGACTGAAAGATAAAATTCCTACGATCAGATCGTGGAGGAGAATACTTAAGTCAAGAATTTGGTACACACTTAAGGAAATGTGGAATCGTATCACAACTCACGCCGCCTGGAACACCTCAGCGTAACGGTGTGTCCGAACGTCGTAATCGCACTCTATTGGATATGGTGCGGTCTATGATGTCTCTTACCGATTTACCGCTATCATTTTGGGGATAGGTTCTAGAGACAGCTACATTCACTTTAAATAGGGAACCATCTAAATCCGTTGAGACAACACTGTATGAATTATGGTTTGGGAAGAAACCTAAGCCGTCGTTTCTAAAAGTTTGGGGATGCGATGCTTATGTCAAGAAACTTCAACCTGAAAAGCTCGAACCCAAGTCGGAAAAATGCGTCTTCCTAGGATACCCTAAAGAAACCATTGGGTATACCTTCTACTTAAGATCCTAGGGCAAGATCTTTGTTGCCAAAACGGATCCTTTCGAAAAGAGTTTCTCTCGAAAGAAGTAAGTGGGAGGAAAGTAGAACTTCGATGAAGTACTACCTCTTGAGCGGGATAGTAGTGCAGCTCGGAAAATGTTCTGTGATGCCTACACCAACGAAGAGGAAAATAATGATGATGATCAAGGTACTTGGATCAAGTTGCTCTTGAACTTAGGGTCCACAAGGACACGTTCCGCACCAGAGTGGTACGACAACCCTGTCCTGGAATCATGTTGTTAAACAACGGTGAACCTTCGAACTATGAAGAAGCGATGGCGGGCCCAGATTCCAACAAATGGCTTGAAGCCATGAAATCCGAGATAGAATCCATGTATGAAAACAAAGTATGGACTTTGACAGACTTGCCCGATGATCGGCAAGCAATAGAAAACAAATGGATCTTTAAGAAGAAGACGGACGCGGATGGTAATATTACCGTCTATAAAGCTCGACTTGTCGCTAAGGGTTATCGACAAGTTCAAGGGATTGACTACGATGAGACATTCTCTCCCATAGCGAAGCTGAAGTCCGTCTGAATCATGTTAGCAATTGCCGCATACTATGATTATGAGATATGGCAGATGGACGTCAAAACGGCATTCCTTAACGGACATCTTAAGGAAGAACTGTATATGATGCAGCCGGAAGGTTTTGTCGATCCTAAGAAAGCTAACAAAGTATGCAAGCTCCAGCGATCCATTTATGGGCTGGTGCAAGCATCTCGGAGTTGGAACATTCGCTTTGATGAGATGATCAAAGCGTTTGGGTTTATGCACACTTATGGAGAAGCCTGCGTTTACAAGAAAGTGAGTGGGAGCTCTGTAGCATTTCTCATATTATATGTAGATGACATACTCTTGATGGGAAATGATATAGAACTATTGGACAGCATTAAGGCCTACTTGAATAAGTGTTTTTCAATGAAGGACCTTGGAGAAGCTGCTTATATATTAGGCGTCAAGATCTATAGAGATAGATCAAGACGCCTCATAGGTCTTTCACAAAGCACATACCTTGATAAGATTTTGAAGAAGTTCAAAATGGATCAGTCCAAGAAGGGGTTCTTGCCTGTATTGCAAGGTGTGAGATTGAGCTCGGCTCAATGCCCGACCACGGCAAAAGATAAAGAAGAGATGAGTGTCATCCCCTATGCTTCAGCCATAGGATCTATTATGTATGCCATGCTGTGTACCAGACCAGATGTAAACCTTGCCGTAAGTTTGGTAGGTAGGTACCAAAGTAATCCCGGCAATGAACACTGGACAGCGGTCAAGAATATCCTGAAGTACCTGAAAAGGACAAAGGACATGTTTCTCGTTTATGGAGGTGATGAAGAGCTCGCCGTAAAGGGTTACGTCGACGCTAGCTTCGACACAGATCTGGATGACTCTAAGTCACAAACCGGATACGTGTATATGTTGAATGGTGGAGCAGTAAGCTGGTGCAGCTACAAGCAGAGCGTCGTGGCGGGATCTACATGTGAAGCGGAGTACATGGCAGCCTCGGAGGCAGCGCATGAAGCAATTTGGGTGAAGGAGTTCATCACCGACCTAGGAGTCATACCCAATGCGTCGGGGCCGATCAAACTCTTCTGTGACAACACTGGAGCTATTGCCCTTGCCAAGGAGCCCAGGTTTCACAAGAAGACCAAGCACATCAAGCATCGTTTCAACTCCATCCGTGAAAATGTTCAGGATGGAGACATAGATATTTGCAAAGTACATACGGATCTGAATGTCGCAGATCCGTAGACTAAACCTCTCTCGCGAGCAAAACATGATCAACACCAGAACTCTATGGGTGTTCGATTCATCACAATGTAACTAGATTATTGACTCTAGTGCAAGTGGGAGACTGTTGGAAATATGCCCTAGAGGCGATAATAAAAGGATTATTATTATATTTCCTTGTTCATGATAATTGTCTTTTATTCATGCTATAACTGTATTATCCGGAAATCGTAATACACGTGTGAATACTTAGACCTAATACGTCCCTAGTAAGCCTCTAGTTGACTAGCTCGTTGGTCAACAGATAGTCATGGTTTCCTGACTATGGACATTAGATGTCATTGACAACGGGATCACATCATTAGGAGAATGATGTGATGGACAAGACCCAATCCTAAGCATAGCACAAGATCGTGTAGTTCGTTTTGCTAGAGCTTTTTCAATGTCAAGTATCTCTTCCTTAGACCATGAGATCGTGTAACTCCGGATACCGTAAGAGTGCTTTGGGTGTACCAAACATCACAACGTAATGGGTGACTATAAAGGTGCACTACAGGTATCTCCGAAAGTGTACATTGGGTTGACACGGATCGAGGCTGGGATTTGTCACTCCGTATGACGGAGAGGCATCTCTGGGCCCACTCGGTAATGCATCATCATAATGAGCTCAAAGTGACCAAGTGTTTGGTCACGGGATCATGCATTATGAATGCGAGTAAAGTGACTTGCGATACTTGAGACTGAGCGAGGTATTGGGATACCGACGATCGAGTCTCGGGCATGTAACGTACCGATTGACAAAGGAATTGTATCACGGGGTTGATTGAATCCTCGACATCGTGGTTCATCCGATGACATCATCGAGGATCATGTAGGAGCCAACATGGGTATCCAGATCCGCTGTTGGTTATTGACCGGAGAGCCGTCTCGGTCATGTCTGCGTGTCTCCGAACCCGTAGGGTCTACACATAAGGTTCGGTGATGCTAGGGTTATTAGGAAGACTTGTATGTGATTACCAAAAGTTGTTGAGTCCGGATGAGATCCGGACATCACGAGGAGTTCGGAATGGTCGGGAGGTGAAGATTTATATATGGGAAGTTGTCATACGGACACGGAAGGATTGGGGTCATATCGGTATTGTACAGGGCCACGGAGGGTTCCGAGGTCCACCGGGAGGGCCACCCCTCTCGGAGGGCCTCATGGGCGCAAGGGGCAGGGAACCTGCCCCTAGAGAGCTGGGCGCCCCCCTTGGGCCCATGCGCCTAGGGTTGGGGGGGGAGGGGAACCCTAGTGGGGGCGCCCCCCTTTGCTTGGGGGGCAAGCCCCCCCCTCCCTGGCCGCCTCCCCCCCCTCTAGATCTCATCTAGAGGGGACGGCCTCCCTTGCCCCTTCCCCTATAAATAGAGGGGTGAGGGGAGGGCTGCTGGACACAACCAAGGCATAGCCCCTCCCCTCCCCAACACCTCTCCTCCTCCGTCACGAGCTTGGTGAAGCCCTGTCGGAGTGCTGCTTCTCCACCAACACCACGCCGTCGTGCTGCTGCTGGAGCCATCTTCCTCAACCTCTCCTTCCCCTTGCTGGATCAAGAAGGAGGAGACGTCATCCGCTCCGTTACGTGTGTTGAACGCGGAGGTGCTGTCCGTTCAGCACTTGGTCATCGGTGATTTGGATCACGGCGAGTACGACTCCATCATCCACGTTCTAGTGAACGCTTCCGCTCGCGATCTACAAGTGGTATGTAGATGCAATCTCTCTCCCATGACTCGTTGCTTAGATGAACTCATAGATGGATCTTGGTGAAACCGTAGGAAAAATTTTAATTTTCTGCAACGTTCCCCAACAGGTGCCACCAACCGGTACCAATGGACCCGTCTAATTTTTTATTTTTTGCAACTGTTTTTTAGTGGATTCTTTCTGCAGATGTTTTTTTAGTCCCACCTCGCCAAGGGAGAGGCACTCGCAGCTGTTTATAAGCCCTGAGTGCAGAGACGATGAAGAAGAGGCTCAATGCTCACACAAGACGTTGGTTAGCTTCATGCCTTGAGGAATAGAGTAGACTGCATGAGCTATGTGCGGTCACGATTGACCCTATTCGAAAGGCTTGAAGCAAATTAACGAGCATTGCGCCTCATTTTTATTTTTAATGACTTATTTTTAATAGTTGTGATTAACTTAACTAAAAATGAGCATAGATGCTTATTTTAATGACTTATTACAACTCAGAAATAAAAGAAAAAAATAAATATAGCGAGAAAAGAAAAAAACTATATAAAAACTACTCAGAAATAAATAGAAGCAAAAATAGTTGTGATTAACTTAACTAAAAGTTGAGCTTAGATGCTTATTTTTAATGACTTATTACAATTCAGAAATAAAAAAAGTAGTTGTGATTAACTTAACTAAAAAATGAGAATAGATGCTTATTTTTAATGACTTATTACAACTCGAAATAAAAAGAAGAAAAAATAGTTGTGATTAATTTAACTAAAAATGAGCATAGATGCTTATTTTTAATGATTTATTACAATTCAGAAATAAATAGAAGAAAAAATAGTTGTGATTAACTTAACTAAAAAATGAGAATAGAAGCTTATTTTTAATGACTTATTACAACTCAGAAATAAAAAGAAAAAACTATATAAAAACTACTCAGAAATGAGCATAGATGCGCTTATAGAAAATTAGACCTAAATTCATAATAAATTTCTACTAACTTCAGAGAAATTCAATATGAATTTAGGTCAAATTAAATATAAGGGCATCTATTTTCACTGAGCAGCTTAACAAGGCGAGAGGAGGGCTTATAAACGGTGTGAGCCCCCTTGGGTTGGCGAGTGGGACTAAACTCAGCATATAGCGAGGACCAACACTTTAGTCCCGGTTGGTGGTATGAACCGGGACTAAAGGGAACCCTTTGGTCCCGGTTCGAGCCACCAACCGGGACCAATGGTGGTGGCCCAGGAGCGAGGCCTATTGGTCCCGGTTCGTCCCACCAACCGGAACCAATAGGTCCAGACGAACCGGGACCATTAGCCCACGTGGCCCGGCTGGCCCCCGGGGCTAACGAACCGGGTCCAATGCCACCATTGGTCCCGGTTTTGGATTGAACCGGGACTAATGGGCTGACCTGGCCAGGACCATTGCCCCCTTTTCTACTAGTGCAAGCTCCGCGCCGACGCTAGAGCAAGACTTTGGGACTGTAGTTTCCATGGAAGAAAGTAAAATACACATGCGAGGAATGGAAATTGGGTGTGTCTAGGTCTCAGTCGACTGAGACTTCGCGAAGTCTCAGTCAGCTGATGTCATCATAGGGAGATTAGGCCTGTTTATTGGCTATCCCTCTGCTGGGTTGTAACTGGCTAAACGCTGGGCTTATTCCGTTTTTTCTGTTTGTTTATTTGTTACTTAGGGCTGGCCTTCTTACTTTGTTTGTTGTGATTGGGCCGAGCTATGATTTTGTTTGTTTGTTTTCACGCACATCCAGAAAAGCTATTGAACAAAAAGATAAGTTACAGCCAGGCCCAGCCGATATATGGACAGAAAACTGTTTGCTCCTCTGCTCATCTGAACCTTGCTATCCATTGTTCGTGGAGTTGATCAGAGCAACTTATGAATGTTTTTCAGTACTATTACTAGCAACTTATACGTACCCTCTTCCTAGTTTCAAGAAAAGAATAGATAGACATGGTGATACACGGCTGGTTAACTTCCCTGCATTAAGTAGCTTAGTTAACAAAAATCATGTATTGGCTAGTTCAGAAACTTCAGCAAAGAGTATGGAGACACTGGATCTTCAAGGGTTACCAAAAAAATAACGTGTTAACAAAAAATTGCTGTGTTACCTAGCTAGATAAAACTCAGAAAAACTGAATATATATAGAGAAATGTTACAAACCAGTGTAGCAACTTCTCCAAAAAGGAAATCCTCGGACGCTTCCGTGTAAGTGATTTCTACATGATATCCTCTCTCTTCTGACTCTGGATCTTCAAGACACATCTCTTTGCCTTTTGCATTTTTGTCGCTCTCAGGGTCGCTTGCTTCATCATCGATGTCCGTGCCCGTGTCTATTCATAAATGTATATAATACATTAGTCTTGAAAAACAAAATTTTAAAAACGGAGGGGTGCGACAAAGTATGACATAGAAGAAACTAAAATCATGCCACTAGCTAGAAGAGAATTTCTACTGCTAGTTAGTAATTCAGCATATCATTCCCCCTAGCACACAAAATTCTGAACAACAAAAAGTATAAACAAGACAACCTCAGAGACTGAACATAAGTGCATTTCAAGAAATAAAAGAAATCTGAACAAAAAGTAAACAATCTGAACATATACACAACAGCTACTTAGTTATGCCAACACAAACAAACACGCACCCACGCGCACAATCTTAGGTGGGGCATTCCAACCCTTCAAAAAGTCCAACTTCCGAAACAGGGGCACCGTCGGTGTCATTTATCGCAAAAAAATGAACCTGGAACAAGCTCAAACATACCGGCCGAAAAAAGGCTTGATTACAAGGTAACTGATAAAAACATCTGAACTTGAATCTGCAACTAAATATAGAAAAATCTCAGTAACTTGACATAAATTCTGACGACAAAAATCAAATAGAAATGAACTTAAGGTAATGATTTGATGTGTTTAAGTATAGCTCAAGGATCCTCATATACTCGTGAGAGAGTGGTGTCATCCATTGAATTTAACTGATGGTTCTGAACACTACTTCAGAAATACACATAAAAAACAAAAATAGCACACACACAAGCCAAAATCTGAACAAATCGTCATGGAGCCATTCAAATGCAAAAATCAAAAACTACTTTGTCTATGAACTTTACCAGACCTACTTTGTTCGTTGTCACGACACTCGTGTATTACGTTGCACAGGAGGGACAAAAATGGTCATGGAGCCATTCAAAATCCAAAATCATCAGGTTTGGGATGGATTTTCAGCAGGCACACTTTCAAAATCAAAAATTGTGCTTGAACGCTTCGCGCTTGCCCCCAATCCCCCACAAAAGCAAAAACAATGTGTTGAAAACTGACCCGTCCCACTCCTTTCCCGCCGCCCTCCGACAAAAGCACAAAGTTAGTTGCGAGATCGGTTGCTCGATTTGCATTGACTGACACGGCAGCGGGTTTGTTATGGTGCTTGCGAGACGCACTACGGGGGAGAGGAGCGGGGAGGTAGGGGGGATATCTTACCTGCTCTGCCTACTATCGGACATGTTAATCCTATTTATCCAAACAACCACGTAGGGTGACACTTGTAGTTGCAAGCCTAGCATCAGAGATGCAACTCCCATCCTCCAACAAAACAAAAGACTAGTTGCAACCATGTTTGAAGCATGCAATTGCAGTCGGGGGTGACAGTTGCAATTCCATGCCTAGTACTGGACATGCAACTGCCCCCTCGGACTCGCAAGTACACCACCCCCTCTCCCGCCGCCCTCCGAGAAAAACACAAGGCCAATTGCAGCCAGGGACGACACTTGTAGTTGCATTCCTAGTACTGGACATGCAATTGGGCCCACCCACGTCACTCACATACAAAAAATAAAAGTTAGTTGCAGTCGGGGTGTATGCATCCAGTTGCGGTTGAGGGCGACCCTTGCAATTGCAAGCCTACTGTTGGACATGCAACTGTCCCCTCCCCCTCTCCGATAAAAAACGCAATGCCACTTGCAGTCAGGGAGGAGACATGCAGTTGCGGTGAAGGGCGACACTTGCAGTTGCAAGTCTAGTATCGGACATGCAACTCGCAGCCCTCTCCTCCCGCACCCTTACAAAAACAAAAATGGTAGTTGCATTTGTCTGTGTGGGCATGCGATTGCGGTCAAGGGTGACACTTGAAGTTGCAAGCCTACTATCCTACATGCAACTCCCCCCTTTGCTCCTCTGACAAAAAAGCAAGGCTAGTTGCAGTCGGGAGGGAGGCTTGTAGTTTCAATCGAGGGCGACACTTGCAATTGCAAGCCTACTATCAAACATGCAACTCGTACTTCGCTCTTCCGCCGCCCACTTACAAAACAAATGCCAGTTGCAACCAGGTGTGTGGGCATGCAGTTGCAACCGTGTGTGTAGGCAAGCAATTACACTTGAGGGCGACACATGTAGTTGCAAGCCTACTATTGGACATGAAACTAACCCCTTCCCCTCTCCGACCAAAAACGCAAGGCCTGTTGCAGCAGGGAGGAGACATGCATTTGCGGTCAAGCGCAACACTTGCAGTTGCAAGTATAGTATCGGACATGCATCTCGCACCCCTCTCCTGCCGCCCCTTACCAAAAGAATGTCAGTTGCAACTTGGTATGTGGGCATGCAATTGCAGTCAAGAACAACGCTTAAAGTTGCAAGCCTAATGTTGGACATGCAACTGCCCCCTCCAACAAAAGCCTAAAGGCAAGTTGTAGTCGGGGAGGAGACATGCAGTTGTGGTCGAGGGCGAAACTTGTAGTTGCAAGTCTAGTATCGGACATACAACTCACACCCCTCTTCCGCCGCCCAACTACAAATCTCGTCGCCCCCTTACAAAAACAAAAAAAATGTCCAGTTGCAGCTGGGTGTGTAGGCATGTCGGTACGGTTGAGGGCGACACTTGCAATTGCAAGCCTACTATCGGACATGCAACTGCGCCACCCCCCTAACAAAAAAAGGCCAGTTGCACTCAGAGAGGAGACATGCAGTTGCGGTCGAGGGCGACACTTGGAGTTCCAAGTCTAGTATCGGACATGCAACTCGCACCCCTCCCCCGTCGCCCCCTTAAAAAAACAAAATTGTTAGTTGTAGTCGAATGTGTGGGCATGCGATTGCGATCGAGGGCGACACTTGTAGTTGCAAGCCTACTGTTGGACATGCAACTGCCCCTCCCTCTCTCCAACAAAAAATGCAAGGCTCGTTGTAGTCGGGAGGGAGACTTGCAGTTGCAATCGAGGGCGACACTTGCAATTTCAAGCCTACCATCACACATGCAACTCGCATCCCGCTCTTCCGCCGCCCACTTACAACAAAAATGTCCTTTACAAATCGGGTGTGTAGGCATGCAGTTGCAGCCGTGTGTGTAAGCATGCAGTTGCGGTTGAGGGCAACACTTGCAGTTGCAAGCCTACTATTGGACATGCAACTGCCCCCTCCCCCTCTCCGACAAAAAATGCAAGGCCAAGGAGACATGCAGTTGTGGTCGAGGGCGACACTTGAAGTTGCAAGCCTACTATTGGACATGAAACCCTCACCTCTCCTGACGCCACCTTACAAAAACAAAATATGTCAGTTGCAGTCATATGTGTGGGCATGTAGTTGCGGTCGAGGGCGACGCTTGCAGTTGCAAGCCTACTATTGGACATGCAACTGCCCCCTCCTCCTCTCTGACAAAAAAAACTAAAGGTGGTTGCTGTCGGGGAAGAGACACGCAGTTGCAGACAAGAGCGACACTTGCAGTTGCAAGTCTAGTATAGGACATGCAACTCGCACCCCTCTTTCGGCGCCCACTTACAAATCCCACAGCCCCATTACAAAAACAAAAATGCCCGTTGCAAGCCTATTATTGATCACACAGGTTTGCAACTAGGTGTGTAGGCATGCAATTCAAAACAACATATATGAGTGTTTTATCAATTATCAACTTTCTTTGGTATTTGCATCATATAAAAAGAACATAGAAGGAAAACCTAACAAAACAAGTAAAACATTTTCAAATTTTTACTCGAAGCACACAAAAACACATAAATGAAAAAAATAGAATAGGAAAAACATGTACATCCATAATTGAAAGATGCACTTCAGTGTTACAACACTAAAAAAACCCAACAAAAAGCTTATAGTTTCACTCATGTAAATTCAGTTCACATTCATGTTACCCCCCTCCCTTCCGCTCAGATTCACATTTGGTACTCGTATTCTTACTTGTAGCATATCCATACAAAAAAAGAAAGAATGAAGAAGAGATACATACCATCATGCCCAAATGGACAACTGTCCTCGTGAGGCGGTGAAAGAAAGGAAAACCTATGAATCCATCATGGAGAGTCAGCAGGCCTTGGAGCTCCAAGTCCTCAACCTCATTCAGTTGAAGCCCCCGTAGTGCGAACGATGCCTTCATCATCGTTGCTGGAAGCTTCTCCATCCTCGTCATCTTCATCTGAAGCTTCCATGGCATCATCCTCATACATAGACTGCTCATCTTCAGATCCATTGCAAATCTGGATCACACAAACAACTACCCTAGGGGAGGCTCGTCCAAGTAGGACAACACCAGCTGACCCTTCCCCGGCTTGTTGTTTGCATAAAACTTCCTCCAAGTCCAACCTCTCCCATACATTGTGCTCTGTGTGCGACCCGTGTGACACTTTACAGTGTACGACCATTTTTTTGCCACAAATATCTCTTCTCCAGTCATGTCGTTGAAACCGATCCTTTAATTGCATGGCACAACCTATTCGGGTCGAACACAAAAATCAAAATCAAAGTCAGGAGTGGTATCATGACAAAAAAACTAAATAAAAGAAATAAAGGATCAAGAAAATGGAAGATACAAAAACAATTAAAACAGAAACTGTTGAGTTACCCCTGTGTTCTTGAAGTCCTCCCATACATACATGCTGAGACCGCTTCCCTCGAACAGACTCCACAAACCATCTCCCGTGCACATAAAAAGAAGAAAATAAATAAATCTAGAAAGGGTCAAACTTTACTTTAGTCGATCTTTGCATGCTTGGCAAGTTAGTTTAAATCTAGAAAGAATCCATATTTTAGGAGGCACATGTCCTGAGGTAACTTCTATAAATTACTAAACAGTATAACGCAGCTAGCTATGACTTCTCACAGCGATTTCGCGTCTTTAGCCGTCCGATTCTGCTGTTAACTGTCCAGATATAATTAGCGATCCTTCCAAGCGTGTTTTGCGGAACATAACTGGGCAACTGCTCCGCGGATTGAACTGCGTGCATTGTGGTTGATCCGGGCTTTCGTCGGGCCCGTTAGCCCATCTTTAGCTCTCCTCTCTCTTTTCTCGGGGCACCAAAAAAAAACACATCCTAGGCCTCTCCTGTTCCGCTTCCGCCTCTCTCTCGCCTAAAAAAAGCAGAAGTGTATCGATAAATTTCATGCGTGAAGGGGTGGCGGCGGCAGCGGCAGCGGCAGCGGCGACGTCCACGGCATACTAGATGGACGACAACAAGATGGGATTCTGCCGCGACGAGACAACACCGGCCAACCTAAGGCTGCCCTAGCCCATCACCCTAATCCCCTTGTCGTTGCGATGGATGAGGTATAGATGTCAATTAGTGGCAGCATGACTGCCCCTTCCGTTGGCTGCATCTCCTGGTGCGCGGTCGTGGAGATGATCTTTGAAACTTAGTCGGTCATTGTAGAGAAGCAGTTCTTGTTTCATCTGTTGAAATAATTTTATCAGGAATTTGGCTTTCAGGTCAGTCTAGAATCCTTCAATATTTAGTTTGATGATGTACATATCAGAGACATTTTAATTAGTTTTGCTAGCTGAATTAATAAACATTTTTATCTAGATTGTTCATGGTATGATGTTTTCAAATTCCATCGTGCCTAAAAAAATTATTGTCTGATGTCTATACCTAAAAAATGATAGGATAAAATTCATAATTGCAACAAAGTGTTATGTGCCATTTAGTTTTTGTTTAGGCACCAAGATAGATCCTTCTTTTCTTGTGTTTGTATAGGTGGACATTTGCAAATGCACAGATGTTGCCGCCATGAAGTTGTCTCGTTTCTTTAAACAGGAATATAGTCACCATTCGAACTGATTGTTTGCAATAAATCTGCAATTTCACACTAAAGCTGAATCCAACTTTTAATATTATTTTCCTTTCGTGTAAATATGCTGATACGTAAACATCAAGGGTTTTAAATTTTCTGCATTACACTCCATGTAAATATATTTCTCTCAAAATGGTCGGGCGTGGCAACGTGCGCCCTCATGTGTTCTAGTAGCTAGGTATGGTTCATGTAATATACAGGTTATATTTTATATGAGAAAGACACGATGTGTTTTTCAGGGTAGACATCCCTATTAAGTTTTGGAGAAATCTTTACAAAACCTCTATGTTGCGATTTCTTTGTAGAAATTGTTGTGCGCGTGAATATCATGGTTGAGATGGGTTTTCTCATAGGATTCAATCCCTCTACTTCGCGCACATCACGTGCACGGGCGAGAGGTTTCTACTGCTACAGGTGGAGTGTCGTGAAAGATCATGCCGCAAAACAGATCGGATCTCGCCATCGAGGTTCGGTCTTTATCACTTGCACCACAAGATTTGTACGCGCGCAACACATCTAACATGCAATATTTTCCACAGTGATGGACAAGATACCTATTTACCAAATTCTTCCTCAAGTGGCCAACCATCGAGCTATTAATTGGTCCATTGTCGAGGGTAAAGTTGAAGATTTTGTCTTCAATGTTCCAATCTCTCAAATTCTTTTGTACCATATCAAATATGTTAGGGCATTGTGAGGGGTTTAAAAGAGCCAAAATCTGATTATTTTGTTTTGTAAAGTCCATGAATCATTAATAAAGTGGGCAGTTATTCAAAAAAGACCTAGTTTCTGACTGGACGTCAAAATGTCACCCGTTAATGATATTTGGGAACTTAGATTGCTAAAGAATGCTTGGATTTCTTTTTTGGGCCATGGAGGTGCGGAGGATCTCAAACCCCCGCCGGCGGGAGGGACCCGTTCTCGTTTTTGTTCGGTTAATCGTCTTGGTTGGGGCTGTGTGGCGGTGCCGATGTCCCTCAGTAGTACTAATGTCTCCCACGTCCTAGCCCCGTCCCGATGGTGTGAATAGCGTCCTTGGAGGATGTGTGGAGGTGTGTCTCCGTCGGATCTCATGGGATTCGGTCGGTGCTGGTCTTCGGTGGATTTATTTGGATCCAGTTCGTCTTCGTTCGTGTGGTTACAGGTTTGATCTTTCCGATCTACAACTCTCTTCATCGGCGATGGTTGCTGCTCTGGTGTGCTGGTCCTTTGGGGCCTTAGCACGACAACTTCCCGACTGTCTACTACAACAAGGTTTGTCCGGCTCTGGTGAGGGAGGGGTGATGACGTACGGCGGCGTGCCTTCGGTTCGCTCCAGCTCTTATAGTCGTCGCTAGGTGGTCAATGGACCTGGTTGTAATTTTTATTACCTCTTGTGTTCTTTGTGCTGCCATCATTGATGAATAGATTGGAAATTTCTCTCGCAAAAGAAAGAAAATGCAATCTAATTTAATTATTATCCTTGATACCACATTGAACCATGGATTCTACGTCTTAACAAAGGACTTAAAGCCATGCTAGTCAACAAAAAGGAAAGGTAATCTATGTAGCACAATCAACTTTATCCGTGTTCTACGTGGACGCCCCCAGGGTCAAACTTCCACTCTAGATCAATTGCACTATCATTTAGTATCTTGGCAGTCATACCTTCCATCTTAGTTTTCTCCTCACATACGTCCAGGTGTTTACAAATATAACTTGCCCCGGTGAGTGCAACGACCTTGTGCAAGCATTACATAAACATATATTGATTCCACCTCATTGTCAAAGGGCAAAGATCCAGGTTGTGATGGTCTATTTTTTCTGTTTTTTTTAGACAAATGATGGTCTAGTTGAAACATCTCTTTGGAAATCATTTTTTTGAGGGATCCTCCCTGGGAAACAAATAAGCAACAAGCTTGAGAGAGAGCCAATCTGACAGACGTGAGCGACGCATTCATGGGCCGGCCCATATGAGCGAGCGCCTCTCTCTCCATAGCAAATCACCACGGCGGACTATAGCTGGCCAAACGGGCCGGGCTAAACAGGCCAGCCCGCGAGCACGCCGGCACGGCCCGCCATGGGCCAGGCACGGCACAGGCTAAACGGGTCACGCCCGGCACGCGGCATGCCTTGGGCCGTGCCTGGGCCTGGAGCATGGGCACGCGGGCCGGCACCGCACGACCCGTTTAATTTTTTTATATATCTTCAGAATTTTTATATATATATATATACCTAAAATATAGCCCAATAGCCTAAAAACCAGCCCAGCAGGCTGAAAGTGTGCAGCCCAGCGTGCTAAACGGGCCATTGGGCCGGCCCGCTTACTAATCAGGCCGTGCTTGGGCCAAGGAGCAGCGCCCGTGGGCCGGCACGGCACGGCCCGGCTATTAAACGTGCCATGGCGGGCCGTGCCGGGCCAGGCACGATTAGCACAGGCCGGGCCGTGCCGTGCCGGGCCGGCCCGTTTGGCCAGGTCTGCGGCGGACACCCCACCCACTCCTCCAGAAAAAAAAAACCACTCCTCCATTCCCCACTCCTCCCCAAACCAAACCCTCGCCATCGGCCCTCTCCCCCTCCACCGGCGGCCATGGACGAACCGCAGGTCATCATCGGCGCCTCCAGGAGCGATATGCTCGCCAGCATTGACCGCAACGGCCGACACCCTGACACGCTGGATCTCGGCTCCAACATGATGCTCTACATGGTGTACCGCTACCTCCCGCCCCGCCCGTCTCCCCACCGCCACCCTCTCGCTCGCCGGCGCGTCCTGTGTCCCCGACGCCGTCGACCGCATCAGCCGCCTCCCCGATGCGCTCCTCCGCGACATCATCTCCCGCCTCCCCGCCAAGGTCGCCGCGCGCACCGCCGCCCTCGCCTCGCGCTGGCGCCCGCTCTGGCGTTCGGCGGCGCGCGCGGGCAGCTCGTCATCGGCGCTCCCTCTCCCCGCGCCGTCACCGCCGCGGTGTCCAGCGCCCTCGCGGCGCACCCGGGGCCTTTCCGCTGCGTCCACCTCACCTGCACCACCATGGACGAGCACCGAGGCGAGATGGCCCGCTGGATCGACACCCTCGTCGCCAAGGGGTTCCAAGAACTCGTCTTTGTCAACCGCCCTTGGCCGATTGACCTGCGCCTCCCCGCCACACTCTTCAGCTGCGCCTCCCTCACCCGCCTCTACCTCGGCATCTGGAGGCTCCCGGACACCGCCGCTGTGCCGCGCGGTGTCAGCTTCCCCAACCTCCGGGAGCTCGGCCTCTGCTGGAATGTCATGGAGGACCGTGACCTCGCCTTCATGCTTGAAAGAAGCCCCGTCCTGGAGTTCCTCGGCAAAATGGGGAGCCAGACCGGAGTGCGCGTCCGCCTCGTCAGCCACAGCCTGCGCTGCGTCCAGCTCGGCTTTTCTTTCATGGAGGACATCGACGTGGTGGATGCCCCTCGCCTGGAGAGGCTCTTCCAATGGGAAACTGTTGCCGCGGCCGGTAGCCGCGTCATGGCGAACCGCTCTTTCAGAATCAAGATTGGACATGCACCTAACCTGCGTGTGCTGGGATACCTTCAGCCTGGAGAGCAAGAGCTGGTCGTCGTGGTACAGAGCTGTGTCAATTTGCAAGTGGTACAGAGCTGTGTCAATTAATAATGGTAATCTATGATCTGAGTTAGCTTGTCTGTCTTGGGTGCATTGCAGGCTGGGAGCAAGGAGAAGATTGTTCCAAGTGTCCAGATTTTGGCCATGGAGGTGCAGTTCGGTGTGCGCAATGCTGTCAAGAAAGTGCCTGGCTTTCTCCGCTGTTTCCCCAACCTGGAGACTCTCCATGTCCAGGTAATTGTAATTTTGCGGTATTGGTGGCAATTTTGCATTATTGGTGGCTGTGTTATCTAGCATGGTCTGAACTGACTAGCATGGACAGAGCTGTGAATCAGATTAATTATAAGATTGCTGGCCTGCTGCTGCTATTGCTACTGCTGCATGATATGCGGTATTCGGCTGATCCCTGAACCATGTATGCCGTATTCGGCTGATCGATTTCATCTGCAGTCCACCCGCATACTTGAGGAGTTCACTGGCAAGGTCAATCTCAAGTTCTGGCAGGAGGGCGGTCTTTTCGAATGCGTCCTGCGGAGCATGAAGAAGTTGTTCTTCTACGAGTTCCGAGGGTCGAGAAGCGAGCTTACTTTCCTCAAGTTTATCGCGGAGAGAGGTCGGGTGCTGGAGCAGATGGTTGTTGTGGTGGCCAGTGAGTATTTCTCCTCGGGGGACAATGTCAATGCCAAGCTGTCTGGCCAATGCAAAATGGAGCAGCAAAGCTTGCAAGCTAGAGCTCTTCAGAAGCCAATTCGAGGAGGTGTCAGGTCCTCCTTACTGCCACGAGATAGCTTCTGATTTTGAGTTTGCTGACCCTTTTGACCTCCAGTACTACTCCGAAGCAGAAATGATCTATGTAAGTTAATTAGCACCTCTTGTACAAGACTCTTCTGGTACCTAGCTAGACCTTATGTTGTCGTCAGACCTAGGGAGACTATTTGGCAAGCTGTGAAATGCTTGTTTGTGCCAAGTCAAGTTTTAGGTTGGACGTTGCTGGACGCATAATAGATGGAATTAGATGTCTATCTAGTCAACTGTAATCGTCTTTCTGCTTTGTTGAACTGCAATTTCAGTATGTCATGTAGTTTTTGTTGTCAGCATGAATTAATCTGCTATGCGCTAGGTTGGTTTCAGCTCAAAAGAGTACTAATTGATTACCACACCAATTGTCTTTAGTTCTGATTTTCACAAACTTCTGCTACATGTTTCTTATATAAACTGTACTGAATAATGCGATTGCACGGAGATGTTGGAAACCTTCACAAACAGGATCAATATCTTCACTGAAGGAGTGGTGCTAGAGAAACCCGAGTGAGCTACTAGCATGGAACCACCCTGTTGAGTACAGAAATAGATGTATGTGACCAGGTCATTGATTTGGAAAAATAGATGTGTCATTTTGCTCTCATGTCCTGAGCACATTGTGTGTGAAGTGGGGACACATGGATAATCAGTTCTGTCCAACTTGTAATGGGATTATCATAGCCTTGTGCTTACTGTTATTGCTATGTATTCCTTTCGTCCTGTCGTTTCTCCAAGGATTTCTTTCAATTCCCTTGCAATACGTTTTTCACATGCATTGCACGAAGAACTATTAGATAACTTGGTTATAATGTGGGCCATGTGCTTGCTCGATTACGGGTGGGGACTGGGGAGAGCTCCTGAGGATCGCATGGAACTAGTTCTGCTGATGGATGCGACTGACCAGGAACAGCGCCGGATTCTATCCCTCTCAGCTGGGTGTTAGGGTCTTGGGAGATTGTAGTGTCTGCATCTGTGTTGAGAGATACTATATGTAGGTTTAGGTTGTATCTTTAGTTGCTACTAGTGTTAGGGTCTCTGACTGTTTCTTCTGCTGTCTGCATCTGTGTTTGAACTTGCAATAAAATTCCCTGCAAGGCTTCGTTTGCAGCCAGGTTGCTGCAAAAGACTTGGCTGGCTGTTGCTGGCCCAGCCGGAAGCCTTTTTTGTGCTAATGGGAGCCTAAAACTTTGTTACTATGTGGTTTCATTCTAATATAAATGGTGTCAGAAACCCCTTTTGTTTAAAAAATATATATAGTAATTATAATGCTTTTATCGTATAAGCTTTCACTGATTTCATAACAAATATGTGAGTGAACTCTCATTGTTTTTAGAAAAAAAACACGTTCACATCGATTCCAATGAATGAATACACACAAAACATCTAAGGATTTCAAACATGTTTACGCAAATTTCAGTCATTATTACCGTCTCACAAGTGAGTTTGACCATGTTTTCTGGGTTTCAGAAACATCTAGTCTTGTTTTCAAAGAAGTCCAGAAACATTTCGACAAAATTCGCGCTGATTTTCGCAACTGCTTTAGGCAATTCATACTAATGTCGCGCTGGCGTTGGAGATGGAGTCGCAGTGGGCTGTCGGTGCACAGGAGCGATGCCGCCAGCTACCACTGTCCCCTGAGTTCTTACAAAGTTTCGGATGTTGTTTTTTTGTTCCTCCTTGGCTTCCCGTGGTGATATGTGCTGTGTGTTGGGCCTTAAACTGAAGCCCTTATAACAGAACTGTGGGTGCTCCGAATTCCAAGCTGCTGCAACAGAAGGGAGTAACTAGTTAACGAGCGCTCCTTCGGAGCACTCGTAACGAGCGGTTCGGGACCCGCGCGTGACAAGTGTCGCGCGCGGAGCGCTCCCGCCAGGGAAAACCAGGTGGCGCAGATGGTTCCCGATTTTTCCTTTCCGTTTTGTGGTTTCGTGCGTTTTGCACTTTGACCCTCATACTACCACATTTTTTCGTTTTCCCTTTCCGCGCGAAACACAAAAAAAATACTAGTTCGCGTGCTTGGTTCCCTGTTTCCCTTTTTCGTTTCCCTTTCTGTTCCCATTATATTTCCGGGTAATGGAGATTTATGGGGTAGTTCTGGCGGGACTACCAACACTATCAAATCGACCTTTCAAGTAAGGAAAAAAGCAACTTCTTAATGTAAAACGGCAGTGTTCAGAATTGTTCAGTCGTGTGACTTCTTTATAGGCACAGGTGAACACTAGGAGAGGCACAGGTGTACAACTAGGAGAGGCATAGGTGTACAACTTTACTAAATTAAAGAAAAACGTGCTGGTTCGTGCAGCGCGTTGTCCCTCGTGGTGTGACACAGCGCCTCCGGCGCGAGGGAACCTCCTGCTCGCCTTCGGCTCGTTTAATTTTCATAAACATCTTGAAGGGGGGGCATAGGTCGAAGTGTGTGTTGGTTCATGCAGCGTGATGGTTCGTGTAGCGCGTTGTCCGTCGCGGTGTGACACAGCGCCTCCGGCACGAGGGAACCTCCTGCTCGCCTTCGGCTCGTTTAATTTTCATAAACATCTTGAAGGGGGGGCATAGGTCGAAGTGTGTGTTGGTCGAAGTGTGTGTTGGTTTGTGCAGCGTGCTGGTTCATGCAGCGTTGTCCGTCATGGTGACACAGTGCCTCCGGCGCGAGGGAACCTCCTGCTCGCCTTCGGCTCGTTTAATTTTCATAAACATCTTGAAGGGGGGGCATTGGTCGAAGTGTGTGTTGGTCGAAGTGTGTGTTGGGTCGTGCAGCGTGCTGGTTCGTGCGGAGCGTTGTCCGTCGCGGTGTGACACGGCGCCTCCGGCGCGAGGGAACCTCCTGCTCACCTTCGGCTCGTTTCATTTTCATAAACATCTTGAAGGGGGGGCATAGGTTGAAGTGTGTGTTGGTCGAAGTGTGTGTTGGGTCGTGCAGCGTGCTGGTTCGTGCGGCGCGGTGTGACACGGCGCCTCCGGCGCGAGGGAACCTCCTAGCAGGTTGTGCAAAAGGCAAGCTGCTTTGTTTCGGAACGCACATGTTTGAAGAATGTGCAGTCACGTCTACTTAAGAGCTATGCTTTGTTGACGATATATAGGTTTGTGCATGCATGCATATGTGTGCATACTAGGAAGACACTGGTATGTTGCCTCCGGAGGCACGAGTTTGGAGCATGTGAAGTCACGTGTGCGTAGAAGGCCACGGTTGAGGCGCTCTTGGTATGTGTGTGTGTGGATATTGCCCGGAGGCATGGTGACCCAGGGTTTGGTGGCACAAGGCCATGTCGCCTCTGGAGGCACGGAACGGTGCTTTCGAGAGTCACGCGTAAGGGTATGTGTGTGTATGGATTTTGTCCGGAGGCATGGTGACACTCAGGGTTTGGTGGGCAGAGGGCCATGTCGCCTCTGTAGGCACGGGACGGTGCTTTCGAGAGTCACGCGTAAGGGTATGTGTGTGTATGGATATTGCCCGGAGGCATGGTGACTCAGGGTTTGATGGCACATGGCCATGTCGCCTCTGGAGGCACGGGACAGTGCTTTCGAGAGTCACGCGTAAGGGTATGTGTGTGTATGGATATTGCTCGGAGGCATGGTGACTCAGGGTTTGGTGGCACAGGGCCATGTTGTCTCTGGAGGCACGGGACGGTGCTTTCCAGAGTCAGGCGTAAGGGTTCGTTTTGGGAGTCACTGCTGTAGTACAAATAAGAAGAGGCATTGTTGTTTATAGTTTAATGGCACTCTCTTATGATGTAAGAGGCACTGTTGTCTAAATAGTTCTCTTTTCAACATGAGCACGCAATTTCTAACTACATTGCATATAAATGTGAGTTATTGACAAACTGTTTTCTCACGTCTAGATAGAATTAGCCTCTCGGGCTAAATCAAAAGTTTTACTCTTCATTTTTGCTTAAGATCTTGCTAATCTCGTCACCCATTTCACTAGCTTAGACTTGATTCATCTCGCTATTTAAGAGAATGTACATTGCCTCTGCCCTCCAGTCTTGACCTCATCCCGTGAAATTTTGCGAGAAGAGAAGTATATTATTAGAGTTTGTGCATATAAGCTGTTTATAAGTAAATATGTATAAACTTACTGTCAAATCTTTCAGGTCTTCGACAAACTTTTCACCATTGTAGAGGAATGCAAGCTTTAAAACATCAAATGTTGATTCTCCCTTTTCTACCACTGGAACATCTTGCACGGTATGAGTCTGACATCTTGTACCCTTGGGATTCAGTGTTTGTCCTAGTATGATGTTGAGGACTTCTTTAAACCTAGGTACCTAGGAATATTGCATTTTGTAATTAATTGTTTTAATACTGCAACTTGTAAAACTGAAAAAATTGTTATGTATAAATGCTTACGATTGCCAACTTATGAACATGATATTCGTGAAACTGTCTTTCTCTTTCTTCTTTATCATCTTCATTTTCCTGAAGAACTCGACATGCTTCTTCTTCTTCCAATTCGCCGATGTCTATCTTTTCTTTCTCAAATTCCTCGTGAGTCGTTTCTCGAGGATCAATAATGTGAACTTTGTGTTTGTATTTGTCCAGGACATATAGTACATAGCGGCCAAGCTTCTCCATTAGAATGAATATCTGCGTACAAAATACTTGTTGCTTAGATGACAGTTTAATATAAAGTAATTTGATAGAACACATATTTTCTGATTTTGTCATGGAAGAAAGGGTTGTTACCATGTTTGCTGTTGATAGCTTTTTCCGTTGATTTTCCTTGAGATACATGGGAACCAACTGATTCTTTGCTTTTTGCAATTCATTTTTAAATTTATTAATACTAGTTGTGTGTTCGTTTAAACGCAATATATGCTACAAACAATATTTGTGATGAAAAAAACTGTTAGAAAAAGAGCTGTGTAACAATATAAAAAGAAACACAAGAATTTGCTTTTTAAAAGTTTACCTCTGCAAAGTTTGGCCCTAATATTACTCTGTCACTCTGTTTTGAATATTGTCTGCTTTCCAAAATTTCTGTTAGTCATCGAGGACCCTTTTTTCCATATGATGTGGTATGTTTGTCTGTGCTGGTCTTGGACCAAATACTGCCTTGAGTTGGGCTCCAGTAAGTTGCGTGTGTTCACTGTCCCTGCGGATGCGCCTAAATATAGTTTTGCTGCGACAGGGAGATAAAATAATTTTCGAGGTCACGGTTAGTGAGAAACAGATTCTTGCATTACTTTTGGCCTCTGTGCAACTATTTTGAGGTGCAATAGAAAACAAATCACTTCTTGTATTCCTCCTGCCAGCTGTCGCTCATGACTAGATGGAAGAGGTCGGACGCCTCCTTTGTGTGATGGAAGCAATGAGAATGTTTTGGATATGGACTGGTTCTTTGTCTTTTTTCCTTTATTTTCATCTGTTTGTGTCAGCGGAAGCAGATATGTAATATGTAAGGTCTCGTGATATGAAAGACATTGGTGAACCGTGGGATGGGTAGGTTATTACAGAAAAAAGATAAGTAGAAATGATTTTCTTACCTTTGTTGGTGGAAAATAACTTTGAAGTTTTTGGTTTGAATTCTTTGATTCTTCCAGGTAGTTGCTCCCAGTTTACTAGGTTTGTTTCACCAAATATGGCTGTAAAAAGGAACTCTGGTTTCCACTCGGCATCTACGTTGCTTTTCTGCATGGAGGTCATCGGATATTCTTTTATTTTTCTTTCATGAGATAATTGAAGTATTCAAGTAGTGCTGCTTGTAAAAATTAAATTTTTTGCTCTTGTACTATTCACTTACATTGAAATCCTCATCATCTTTTATGAGATCAATGCCATTCCAGTATTTTGCAAATTGAACCATGAAGTGTCCGCATTGGTTACCCTGCTGTTTTGGCACGCAAACTCTGTTAGGTGTTTCTGCTATCCTCGACCAGTTCGGTTCGTTGTTGGCTCGTAGCTCCGCTTCGCCGTAATGCTTCTTCATGAGTGCGTGCATCCTTTTAATCTGTGTTATTATTGGGTTTTGCCATTAATAAAGGGAATGCAGGAATTGGAAAACCAATTAGAAATCAGTGTTGAATTGACGTACCAGTTCTTCGTGATCCTTATGGTGTGTTTCAGTGAGTCAAGTGTGTCGATGGAGTTCATGTACTTGTTGAGCACGTACAATGTGTAGTGTTTAGCTGTGTTGTGAGGTATCATAATCTGCAGTGTTTGGAGACAGAGTGAGTTAAAGTTCGTTCTTGTCAGGAGAATTAAATGACATGTGAATGTGCAATCTGTAGGAAGAACGAATTATGTTTCTATATTTCTATGAACTTACCAGCTTTTTCTTTAAAAGTTCCTTCCCTGTTACAAGGGATGCAAACTGTTCCAATGCTCCTTCCTCATTGAATTCTGCTAGTCCTCCTTTTTCTCCAATTTTAACACCGAGCACGATCTGCGACCAAAAACTTTTCTACTTTTTAGTTCAATCATTGTAATCACTAAATTGATGCAAGTGTTTTTGTCAAATTGGACTTCATACATTTGCAAATTCTGCGGGAAGTATGGCTTTATCGGTCGTGTTGTATTGTTGCTGCACTGTCCATTCTTCGAACAATGCGTTTGCGATGGAGCCCTCCATCTGTCCATGATCTCCTTTCCGTAGCTGCTCCATTGCTTGTTTTCCTGTAATCCAATCAGGTCGCTTCGAGTTAATATATATGTTTATACTGCAAGCAGAAAAAGTTTATACATTAGTTAGGTTGGTTTAAAAAGGGGCAACATTTCTTTGTTTTTTGTTTATGCAAGAGAAAGTACTTACTCTCTACATTCGTGCTGTCCTTCTTTGCTGAATAGGTATTCATGGAGTGCTCTGGCTTTGTTGATAAATTTGAAATTTCCTGGGACAAAAGCAGGAATCATGATTTCTCCAAGGAGCCTTCTTGAAGGCTTTACCGGCCTTTTCTTGACCGAGATTTTCTTGTCCGAGCTGTTCTCAGATGATTGAGGCATTGAATGTTCTCCTGACTCTTGCTGCAAGATTGCCAGATACGATTTGGGATTTTTGTTGAATTCATAGCGTTCATGCTCGGCCAGCCATGTTTTGATTAAATCGAAGTTAGAGCCCATCTTTACATGTTCGTTGTATTCGTCTAGTTGTAGCGGGTTAAGGCTTGAAAGAAATTCATCAACTTCTTCCTGCTTTTCCATTGTTTTTGGTTTTAGGAAGTTTAAAGAGATGGTGCTGGAGGTGCCTTGCTGATTGCTTGTCGAGCCTGTTTCTTCTTGAAGAAGAACAGGCTGTTTCTTCTGCTCGTAAACCCGTTGTTGTGTATTTGGTGCTTCTGTCATCCTCTTTTAAATCAGTGCCTGTTTGTTCCAGTTGCTCTGTGGTCGGGATATCGATGTTGATATTTTGCTCGTCTGTTTCCTCTTCGGCATGGTGTGGTATCTTGTCGTCTGGTGGTGGTTGATCTGGTTCTATTGGTGGATCATTTTGTTCGTGGTCTGTGCAAGATTGTTGGGAGACGGCGTGGCTGCTCACATCCATAATATCTTTTCGTTTACTGGATATATCAATAACTTCATGCTCTTGTGTGGTTGTCGCATGCATAATATGTTCTTTTGGCCCGGGAGTTGGCGGAAACTCTTCTAGTACGCAACATTCTGCCTGTTGCATTTCTCTGTCTTCCACATCTACTTCATATTTCAACATATCTGTAAAACAATAATTAAAAAAATATATTACTTCTTCTAGTGTTACGAAACTGTAAGATTTAGTTTCTGAAAAGACTAACCTGTTGTACACTTGATTAGTGACAGTTTTTGTTTCCCTCTGTGTTGACCGATTAGTTGATATAGAACCCTTTTCCTCAACTTTCGTACTTGTTCTGGCTTTAAGGTTGCTATTGTTCCATCACTGGAGTAGTGCTTCAGGTTCATGTACATATAGAATGCGCAGTCCATTCTCCATCTAGATGAATGGTACTGGTAAGATTGTTGCATTCAAGAAACGGAAAGAAGAGAAAAGTTTGAGCAATGGTAGTGGTAATTGTTGTATTGAAAAGACGAAAGGACAGAATTATTTCAGTAATTGTAGTATTGAATCTTGCATTGAAAAAAAAGAAATGAGTGAAGTTGTTGGAAGTGCTTACGTGTCTTCTCCTTGTAGTGGCACCTGCAGTCTGACCTTTTTGTAATGGTCGATGCTTTTTTATGAAAGCTGTAGCACTGTGCTTATGTGCTTCCAATTTTTCATTAGTTTGCTGGTTACATTGTTGAAGAATTCTATTGTGCCTGGATATGCAGTTGAAGATTCAAGTAGTTCAAAGCGCTGTTTTTGCATGTTAACTGTGATGGTGAAGTAATGACTTATAGTTTCTTCTTTCTCAAACCCGCACAACGAACATGGTAGAAGGAACTGCAAAACACAAAATAAAAAGAAAACATTTAGAAATCTTCTTATATTTAGAAACATAAAATAAAAAGACTAGTTTGCATAACATATACGCAATTTGTGTTTTGTTTTTGAAACAGCTGATCTCCTTACCATGTTATAATCTTGCAGTTTTTCTTCTTCTTGCATGTTGAAAAATGATCTAAGCCTTGCAGGTAGTAATTTTTTTGTAATGTGTTGTTGATCATTATTTTCGTAGCACATTGGATCTTTGTCGTCGGCTTCCCTTATTGAGTGCTGCTTGTTTCGTCACATATAAACAAAGGGAATTTGTCAGTTCAGCTATAGGGGAAGTTTATCTATTTATAAAGTCATATATAGTGTTTTAAACGTGATTCTTTTGCCGTGGTATTTACTTACAGTGTTGCTTAACGACAGAATCTTTCTCCGTGTGCCATTGAGTTGTTTTCTCAAGATTGTTAGCATGGGCTCTATTGCTTCGGTGCGTACTGATTTACCAACCTTGAAGCTTTCGGAGACATGTCCTAGATTTACATCAAACTTGTCCGTTGTAATGAAAAGCTGATCCCTGCAAAGTATATTTAGAAAAATGTTTTGGTTCAGACATGATACAATCAAAATGATCGTGTGTAAGAATGTTTTCTGTGTTAGTTGCATGAACTTACATTTCTCTCTTTGTCCATGGCTTGCATACAACGTTGTACAGGTCTTCGATGGCTTTGTTGACGGAATCGCTATCTTTGCCCCCTTTCTCCACTGTGCCTGCGATGATTTTGAATTTAATGTAAATAATTCCAAGTCACAAAGATCACAAGATAGCAATTATCTTTCTATTGTCTTGCCTGCTTCGATGCTGGAAGATATGTCCTGTCGAGTGTTGTTCCTTCTTGTTCTCCTTCTGCTTCCTGCGCCATGTTTTGTTCTTCTTTTTGCGTTGTACCCTTTGTTCAGTTTCTTCTCCATCCTTATTTGAGTCGTTTGTGCTTTTCTTGGCATCATGTTTTTCCTTGTCAACCGTTATGTCTTGCTGGTGGTTTTTTCTGTCTTGTTTTTCAGTCTCGACCTGGATGGCACTGGCCTGTCTGCAAGGGGAATTGGCATCGTACGACGGCGTAGGGTTTTCTTCGATAGTTTCTGGTTCTTTCTCCGAACAATTTGTGTTCTTGCTTCATTGGTTGTATCTCCGTGGTTGCCTTCTTCGTGTTTCGCATTGTCATTTAAAAGCATTGAAGTAATTTAACTTGCTACTTTATTTTAATTATAGCAGTTGTTATGGGAAAATAGCGAAGCGTTTGGTGCGTGCTTTGAGTTATTTTGATTGTGATTAAGTTGTCATTTTGTGGAAACATTTCGTGCAACTTCACCTGTTGAGCTGTCGTTGGTGATGCTGACTGTTCCACCCGTTCTTCGTTGGGTGTTGTTTCTTGGTAACCATCTTGTTCTTTGTTTTGGTGATCATCGTCACTCTCATGGTTTTTGTCTTGCAGCTGTTTAATCATAAAGGTGGTAAGTTTCAACCATGGAACTAATTTATATTTTCGTAGAATCAGCTTATGTAACTTTACCTTCTCAGCCGTTGTTGTTTCTGTTATCTCTGCTGCTGTTCTCGTTGCTGCCGCTGACTGTTGTGCTTGTTCTTCGTTGAGTGGAGGTTTTTGGGCATCTTCCTGTTCTGTCTTTTGGAGTTCATCGCCGCTTCCGTTGTTTTTGTCTTGTAGCTTTTGAAACACACAGGTGGCTAAGTGGCAGTGCATTTGAGCTTCAACAGAGCTATTTTATACTTTCAGAGGATCAGCTTATGTAACTTTACCTTTTCAGTCGTTGTCGCTGCTGCCGTCTCTGCTGTGGTTTTTTTGGTGAGTGAATATTTTGGCGCTTGGTCTTCTTTGACGTTGATATCTGCCGTTTGAAGAACATTTTGCCCTTCTTCTGTGGCCTCCTTTTGCTCATCTGTCTCCTCTCTCTGTGATCGAGGAAAGTAGTGAAATGTGAAATGCGTATTTTTGAACTATAAGATAATTCATAGGTATTATGTGTTTTCACCTCTGTACTTATTACTGCAGATTGTTCTCGTGTTTTTTCAAGTGGTGTTTTGGGTCCTTCTCTTGCTCTCTTTTTGCTGTTCATCGTCGGTGACCTTGTTTTTTTCTTGCAGCTGTTCAAATATAGAGGTGGCAAAGTGAGAGTGCATTGGAGTGAGTACAGTGTGGTAGGTTGGAGTTTATTTGATTGTGCACGGCAATTTTATAATTTCATGCTTGCAAGTTTTGTAACTTTACCTTTTCAATCGTTGACGCTGGCGCTGACTCTGGTAGATGTTGTTTGGTGATTGAATTTTTGGTGGCTTGGTCTTCAGTGGCATTATTGTCTACCGTTTGATGAACATGTTCGGGTTGTTCATTGGGCTCCTCTAGTTGTGTCGATGGTCTTGATTGTTGGTGCTCTCTGAGCTTCTTGTGCTGCACCAACAGAAAAAGTATTTAAGAAATGGGTGCATCTCTGATTGTTGATTTACAATTTTTATAAGACCTCTTTCTATGGATTTGCAGGACTGTCTCCTGCTGGAACTACGGCTTCTCCTTGTCTCATTCTGTCATCTACTTTTTCTTGTTCAATGTTTATGCGAGTTCTTTCGCTTGCTTCCTCTTCCTGTTCAATAAAAAATTGAAATTATAGTTTGAAGTTCATTTGTGCCTTAGCTTTGTAACCTCACCTCTTCAGATGTTGTTGTTTGAAGTTCTGTGTGTTTTCCAGTTTCCTTTGGTTGCGCTGCTTCTTGATCTTCGAGATCAATGTACTTGTTTGTTTCCTGCATTTTTTCAAAGAAAAGGGTCAGATATCCCTTATAATCGTTGTATTGCGGTGGTGGGGTGTATTACGTAGTTCAGACATCATAAATGGTTTAAAGGGTTTGTTGTTGATTTTTTACCTCTGTGTTGATGACTGGGTTATTTGTGCCTGCATCGACTGCTTCTTTGCCAGGTATAACAGTCTCTAGTTCCTCATCGGCTTGGATGTCTTGGGTTTTGTCCTTTGTACTCGTGATGGTGATCTGCAATGTCGTGGCACTGGAAATCTCTTGTGCACAAACTTCCTGTTCTGTGACTCCTTCGTCTGTTTGAGGTTCACTATGGGGTTCAATTTCAACACTGGTTGTATCTTGGTCTTGCAGTGATTTTGATACCTGGAGTTCAAACAATATGAGTTTGTGGTTCACTTTCTTTCTTGCCATTATGAGTTTCCGGTCTGGGGGTGTAGTGGGCTGTGGAATTTTACCTCCTCTTCGTTGTTTTCTTCTTGTTTGTCGTTTGTTATGCTAACGGTTGATTGTGGGTGAGCCTCTTGCAATTGGTTGACGGGACTGCTGACTTGATTGTTCTCCAGCTGAGCCTATATTTTGTTGAAGGTTTGTCAGTTAACTTATAACTCTTCCAATTTTTAAAGGAAAAATGGATGTTCATATTGACCTCTTCACTGGTTCTGACGTCGATCGTATCTTGTGCTTGTGTTGGAGTAGTTGTTGTTGTAGCACTGTCTGTTGTGAGGTTGCTTTGTTTGTTGCGTTCATTCTTGTTTTTGGGTTGTTGACGCCATCCTGCTGTTGGAGTTCATCTTGGCCTGGCGTGCTATTGGTACGTTCCTGAAAGCATTGACACAACTCTTTTCAGTTGAGGTATGAAAACAGGGTTTTGCTTGCGGATGGCACCACGCATTACTATTTATTTACCTGTTTTTGCCGCTTTATCTTCTTCTTGTCAATGCCCACGTCCCTTTTCTCCTTTCACTTTGTTCTATTGTGGCTACTATTTCATTCGTGCGGCTGGCATCGACTTGTCTACTTGATGCTGCTGGAACTGCTTGCTCTAGCGTCTGCAGGGTCGCGTTGTCTGTGAGGTACCTTGTGCAAACTATGTCCTGAAATTGTCTGAGTTGTTCTAGAGAATCAATCAGGGCAATTGTTTGTTGCACGACTTTGTCTTTGTTTTTTTCATCCAATATCTCTTCTTTTTCGTTGCATCGGTATTTAGCCCTGGTGGTTACTGCGGGTAACTGTTTTGCTTCATGGAGCACTTTTTCCAACAATTTGTTTATCCTTTGGAATCTTTCTTCTGGTACTGTGCTGATGTTTTTGTTTGGTTCCATGCTTCCACTAGTGTCGATACGTGGTTCACGCAGGCGCTTGGGTGGAGGTGGTAGCAGCTTGGTTGTGTGCTGGTGTTGCTGTTCTTTACGATGTTCTCCTACTATCTGGTGAATTGGAGACAAAGTTGATGCTGTGCTGGTATAGAAGATCCTCTATGTTGTTCCTTTCCATGTCTACATCGTTTCGGTGGAATGGAGTTGATTAGAATGGAAACTGTTTTAAAAAAGGGAAGTACTGATTTATGTACAACAGAGCTATGCATGTATCTTGCCAAATTCATAGTCATCTGGTCGTGCTTTTCCGTCCGTTTTCATGTCTGCTCTAGCTATTTTAGCTAGGTCACTCTCTTTGAGATGGTTTGCTCGTGGTAATGAGGTTTTGTCCATTGTCTTTGCAATCTTCCGCATTTCTTTTGTGTCGGTTGGCAGCAGGGAGTCAAGGTACATTATTACTTGTACCTGTGCCAAACCATTGGTGTGCTTTTGTTCTTTTCCTCCCGAGGCAACATCCTGTGCTTCGCCATGTCTTGGCTCCTTCCCTAATACATTCGACGATTACCTCGCAGAAATCCATCTTTGCCATTTCTGGATAGTCCATGTCCTTGACCATTATAGCTGTCCGGGCGAAGATAGCGGCGCTTGACCCGCAGACAACATTGTGGAAAAAAATAAGGAAAAATATTTTAACTGATTTCCTGTTTGATTCTTCATCATCTATTTCCACTAATATTTCTAGCTTTTCGAACAGTTGTTTTGGCGTGAACTTTGTATCTTTGAAGCCAAGCTCTGACATCAGTTCTTTCATTGAAGCTGGGCTAGTCTCTGGCCTTGGTGCTGACCTTTGCGTGCCGTTTGGGTATCCAAACACCTTGTGGGTAGCTTCCTTGGTAATCTTGATTTTTTTGTCTTCAGTAGCATCACCGAAGGTTATTGTCATGGTTTCTGTGTTGAGGTTGTCGTAGATGTGTGCTGCAAGCGGTCTGCAGATGGAGCCCGTTATTTTGCAGTTCTCTATGCTGCCAAATCCTGCCGTCCTAATATCTTTCTTGTGACGGTCTTTAAGTAAATTCCATGCTTTCTTGACATGGGCGAATGCTGCCCCGGCTTGATTTGGCATTTCTCTTCGCTTTTCTTCTTTGTTCTTCGTCAACTGCTGGTACTACCAGTTCTTTCCCGCTTGTCTTTCTTCTCTTTCTGTCCTTCTTGCCTGATTTGAGCTGTTTCAGAAGAAAAAAAGAAAGGGTTTTGTTAGAAAGGAATGTTAGATCCCTAGTGGTATTCAAAATTAGTGCATAAGTGTGTTTTTACATCGTCGTCATGTTCTGCGTCGCTGTCGTGCTCTTCGGCATCATCGCCGTCTGTAGGAATGAAATCTGCATCATGCTGTTTGTCATCGTCGTCGTCATTGGTATCTAAACCTTTGATGTTGGTATCGTCTTGTTCTTTTTCTATCCTTTGTCGTTTGTTTTTCTTCTTGCGTTCAGCTTGTTTCTTCGTGCCGGCTGGTTCTGTTGGCGGGAGTACCATTAGAGGTAATGGCTGATGCTGCAAGGTACCAGTGTCGACGATCTTTTCAGCATTTTCCTTTTTCTTTTGCCTTTTTGCTCCAGGAGTAAAAATAGTGCTGGTATCTGATTTTCTCTCTTTTTTTGCTTGTTGCTAGGTGTTTACTCCTGTTGAGCCTGGTGTAAGTTACCATTTCTGCCACAGGTGGTTTGTTCCTCATGGTCTGTTCTGTGTCCTTTTCTGAAGAATGAGGAGACATGCTTTGTGTTTGTGTGCTATCAATATCACCGTCTTTGTGTCCTGCATAATGACCAGGTAACGAAAAACGATATTCTTTTGTCCAAAAATAATTTATATACATTTAAAATATATATCTTCCACAGTTATGCATAAGGAATGTGAAATTCCCAAAAGGGGATTTTTAGTTTTCTGTTTTGGGTTAAGAAAGGTTATTTTTACTATTGCCGATTGAGCTAATAAGGGGATTGAAGAAATATATATTAATTATGGTTATGAGTGGAGCTGGGTAAGTGAAGTTAGGGTGAAGCATTTTCTGAGACAAAAACGCACTCTGCAGGTGATATTTCTACATGTTTGTCCAAAGTGGCAGGTAGTTTTATTTGTAGACACAGTTAAGTTATTGTTGTCAAGGATAGCAGTTAAGTTATTAATGTCTCAATACATGTTTTTGCAGATAGACAGTGGACTGTTTTGGTCAAACCTTTGACATGAGCTTGCTGGATTGCATGTTCTTCAGTAGGGTCTTCGTCAGTATTTCGCTGGCTTTTAGCTTCTTCGCGAGGATTTCTCATTGCTGCATAAAAAAATGGGCAGGTGTTAGAAGCAGAGTTGAGTGTCGCAGAAAAAAGCTGCCTGGTGTGAAAACAAATTTGTATGTATAGAGAGGCACGAGTTGTTTTACACTAGATGCACATGGTACAGGTATTCTGTGTTCACGGTTTTTCAGACCAGATGCACTTAATTTGAAAAACGGTTACATTGAAGGGACAAACATGTAGAAAATGTCGAACGGTTTTCAGGTTTTGGCCTCTCAGGATGCTTGCGGGGTTTGGATCTACCGACTTATTCTAGTTAGTGACGTTTCAGGTTTAGTACCTTTGAGCACATATCGTATGGCAAAAATTCCAGGGCGGAGAGCTGTAGCATTTCTATTAAATCTCATCTCTCCGGCAGTTCAATTTGTTAGACAAATTGATTTTAGGTTATTCAAAAACTCCTTGGTAGCGGTGGCTAGGGTTGCTGCTCCTTGAAGTTGAAAAATCACTACGATCTACCCGGTGGAATGGAGTGGGATAGAATGATAATTACCTTCAATTAGTTGTGCGGTGTTCTTCGGTTCCATCCGCTTATTGTGTCGTTGCTCTTTTTCGTTGCGATTTCTGCCGCTTGTGTCGAAGTCCTCGCCGTCGGTCGCTGCAGCCGGCGGGTTATTGGTGTTCTCGTGGGCAGTGTGTGCTGTGTATGTCGGATTGGAGGGTCGTTGGGGAGCGCGGTGGCGGTTTTGTTCGGTGACGCTAATTCGATTCAATTTGTGTTTGTGTGCAGAAGGAAGGAGGAGAGCGTGCGGGAGTGATGAAATTTTTGAGATTTACTTTGCGGAAGGGGAAGCAAGCTAGTAGAAGAGGGAGGGAGAGATGGAAACCATCGAACCGTCTCTAATCTTCAACCGTCCGTTTGAGCATCAAGATCCATTTTTTCTGATGTTAGGCTCGGGAGTGTAGGTTCTACAGGCACGTAGATGCAGGCACAGGAGGCACGACAGTGTAGGTTCTACAAGCAGGTAGAGAACCACGGGACAGGCAAGAGTCCCGTGAGGCACGTGGATGTAAGCATAGGAGGCACGGAAATGAAGGGAATACAGTCACGGACATGCTGCTTTTGGAGGCACGAGTATCAACGCTGAGGATGTACAATAGTGCTGTGGCAGAGGCATGTGTTAGAAGCGCCGTTAAAGAGGCATGATTGTGAAGTCTCAGGAGCGACGCGGGCGTTGCAGTGGGGCCATTTAAGAGTCACGGCGTATGTTGTGTTAGGCACGTGAGGCGCACGTGCGTTCAGGCACGGACGTGAGAAGAGGTGAATCCACAACAGACACGTACGTGTGTTTTCTCAAGTCACGGGTGTGCAGTCTGTAGATGCACAAAAGTGTGGGAGCAGAGGCATGGGTCTGACTACTCGGTTACAGAACCACGGTCGTGAAGTCACATGGGTGTGGCACTATGGGACACGTAAGAGTCTCGGCAAGTGTCACGTTGCGGACGTGGGTGCAGGTGCGTGAGGAGGCATGACATTCAAGGCAACAGAGGCGGACTTGCGGCATGTCGAGGCACGGGTATCAACCTGTGTATGCCAAAATAATGCAGTGGCGGGCCTTGCGTGTCGGGATGCTTGGTTACAGAGGCACGGTTGTGAAGTATCAGGAGCCACACATGTCAAGTTGCGCCGTGGGTGCAGGTACGGCACAGTAAATGAAGGCACCACAGCACGCGTCGCGCACTCTCTGGATGCACAAAAGTGTGGCGGCAGAGGCATGGGTCCGAGTACTCGGTTATAGAACCATATTTGTGAACTCACGTGGGTGTGGCACTACGGGGGACGTAAGAGTCTCGGCAAGTGGCATGTTGCGCACGTGGTTTTAGGTACGTAAGGCACAGAAAATGGATGCACCACAGCCACGTACGTGCATTCTCTGGATGCACAAAAAGTGTGGTGGCAGAGGCATGGGTCCGAGTACTCGGTTCGATAACCACGCTTGTGAAGTGACGTGGGTGTCGCACTACTTGGCACATAAGAGTCTCAGCAAGTGTCGCGTGAGGCGACGTGGGTGCAAGGACATAGGGCACAGAAAGCAAGGCACCACGGTTGTGAAGTCACATGGTAGTGATGAAGTGGATCCTCTCTAGAGGCATGTGGATGCAGGCACACGAGGCACAGAAGTGCAGGTTCTACCGGCACGTACATTCAGGCACAGGAGGCACGGAAGTGTGGGTTCTACAGGCAGTTAGAGGACCACGGGACAGGCAAGAGTCGCGTGAGGCACGTGGATGTAAGCATAGGAGGCACGGAAATGAAGGAAATACAGGCACGGACATGCTGCTTTTGGAGGCACGGGTATCAATGCTGAGGATGTACAAGAGTGCGGTGGCAGAGGCATGTGTTAGAATGCTCGGTTAAATAGGCACGGTTGTGAAGTCTCGGGAGCGACGCGGGTGTGGCAGTGGGGCCATGTAAGAGTCACTGCGCATGTTATTACGTTAGGCACTTGAGGCACGTGGGTGCAGTTACGGAAGGCAGAATTGGTGAATCCACAACAGGCACGTACGTGTGTTTTGTGCAGTCACGGTTGTGCACTCTCTGGATGCACAGAAGTGTGCCGACAGAGGCATGGGTCCGACTACTCGGTTAGAGAACCATGTTTGTGAAGTGACGTGGGTGTGGCACGATGGGCCCCGTAGGAGTCACTGCAAGTGTCACGCGAGGCACGTGGATGTAGGCACTTGAGGCATGGCATTGAAGGCACAGGAGGTACGGATGTAGGTACAGGAGGCACTGAAGTACTGAACCTAAGAGGAGACCTTTTGTGAGTGCGGAATGTTTCGAGATTTACTGTGGAAGAGAGGAAGCAAGAGAGTAGTGGAGGTGGGAGAGATGGAAATGATGGAACCGTCTGTTATCTTCGACTGTCTAATTTTAGCATCAATATTCGTGCCGCCTGGCTTTATTTTTTTTGTTCGATGTAGCGTCTTAATACACGTGTGAGGCACAGAACACCAAGCTCTACAGGCACCGACGTTGGAATTATAGAGGCACTGGTATCAACTCTGTGGATGCACAAATGTGTAGTGGTAGGGGCATGCATCTGAAGACTTACTCAGACAGTCCCGGTTGGAATTATAGATGCACTCGTAAGTCTGTGGTTGCACAAATGTGTAGTGGCAGGGGCATGCATCTGAAGACTTACTCAGACAGTCACGGTTGTGAAGTCTTTAGAGTTACGAGCGTGTGTCACCACGGGCACGTGAGAGTGATGCGTCGGGAAGTGTGGTAGTAGAGGCATCGGTGCAAATAGTAGTCAGAGAGCATTGGTCGTTCAGTAGTAGCGGCGTGCGTCGGGAAAGGTGCGAGGAGTTCAACATAGTACGTGCTTAGTATCTGAACGCAGTGCACTCTATCTAAGTGTGCCAGTGCAGTGTGTGCTTGAATGGTTTAGGCAAAAACATTTGTTACGTGCTTAATTGGACGATTTGACGGTTGCTTTTTCCCGGCAACCGCGAGCACTGCCACTCGGCGGTTTCCCCGGCGCACAACAACCGCGAGCGCATGTCTACTGCCCTCATTACCACGACGAGGCCTCGTCCAACCGCCTCCTCCTCGACCCAAACCTTGGCACAAAAGGGCAATTGCGCTTCCATAGCCGCTCAATTACGGAAACACTATTGCCACTCCATCTCAACTGGCAACTCTCACAATCTCTGTGTGAAGGCCGCCATCGCTGGAGGAGCGTAATGGCGAATGAACTGTCTGCCAAGCGTCCGTGTGGTGAGATGTCCTACCAGAGCACCGAGGTTGACGACGTTCAGGTCCCCGGTCAGAAGCACGACTACAAGGTGCACCTCAAGGAGGTTGGCATCCACGGCAAGGAAAAGCTGGATGTCGTATGCACCAGCAATCCTGATGAAGCCGACAAGCTGATCAGCAGGATCATGAAGAGGGTCTGCGGCTTGTACCCCCAGTTCATCGGCGCTGATGTCGAGTATACCAGGGAAGACGAACCTCCGCAGAGGGCAGCAGTTCTGCAGTTATGCGTGGAGGAACTCTGTCTGGTATACCACATCACCGCGGCAACTAAATGGTGAACCATCCTACAGCTTTAACCTCTCCATGTTTCTGTTTAGTTAGCATTTCACCCTGAAATTTGAATTTGTTTATTGAATTGATGTATCAGTGAAGTTTCTGAAGTAGATAAAGCAGAATAGATTTTGAACTTGACTCACCAGATCAGTTTATGCATTTGATGCACTAGATTAATTTATGAATTTGATGTATGAGATTATTTTTTGAAGTTGATGTTCTAGTGCACTTTCTGTTCTAATGTACACTACTAGCGAAAAGCCTATACACAGAATCTTAGCAGCAGCGCGGCTCAAAAATGAGCGCTGCTGCTAACTAGTAGTAGCGCGTGTTCTGTAAACTCGTTGCTGCTAAGGATTTAGCAGTAGCGCGGTTGGCTTAAAACGCGCTGCTACAAATATCGACCGGCGGTGTTCACCTAACTTAAAGTAGCAGTAGCGCGGTCGCGCGAACCGCGCTACTGCTAAATATGTAGTAGTAGCGCGCTTTTCCCGAGATCGCTGCTGCTAAATTTCAAATTGCCACACTTTTTTGTCCCAGTTAGCAGTAGTTCCGTACCACAAAGCGCTGCCATCGCTAACCCTTTCAACCCAACACCTTTCCCCACCCGTCCCTCCCTCCCCCCTCCTCTCTTTTCCTTCCCCTACCTCCCCCCCTCCTCTCTTCCCTTCCCCTACCTCCACC